>JAWNNH010000296.1:0-529962 GCA_035043045.1 Hirtodrosophila alboralis | reverse complement strand
CAATCTAGAGGCTAAAACAAGTCCAAATTGATACGTTTCGTGAATATCGGTTCAGTTTTGGCAAAATTATGGCAATTTTAAGATAATGAAATTTTCTCGATATAATGCATGAACCTAGGTTCATGCATGAAACACTCTGAAAAAAAAAAATTTTTTTTTTTAGATTTTATAGAAAATCAATCTAGAGGCTAAAACAAGTCCAAAATGATACGTTTCATGAATATCGGTTCAGTTTTGGCAAAATTATGGCAATTTTAAGATTATGAAATTTTCTCGATATAATGCATGAACCTAGGTTCATGCATGAAACACTCTGAAAAAAAAAAATTTTTTTTTTTAGATTTTATAGAAAATCAATCTAGAGGCTAAAACAATTCCAAAATGATACGTTTCATGAATATCGGTTCAGTTTTGGCAAAATTATGGCAATTTTAAGATAATGAAATTTTCTCGATATAATGCATGAACCTAGGTTCATGCATGAAACACTCTGAAAAAAAAAAATTTTTTTTTTTAGATTTTATAGAAAATCAATCTAGAGGCTAAAACAAGTCCAAATTGATACGTTTCGTGAAAATCGGTTCAGTTTTGGCAAAATTATGGCAATTTTAAGATAATGAAATTTTCTCGATATAATGCATGAACCTAGGTTCATGCATGAAACACTCTGAAAAAAAAAAAATTTTTTTTTTTAGATTTTATAGAAAATCAATCTAGAGGCTAAAACAAGTCCAAATTGATACGTTTCATGAATATCGGTTCAGTTTTGGCAAAATTATGGCAATTTTAAGATAATGAAATTTTCTCGATATAATGCATGAACCTAGGTTCAATCAATCTGAATATATGTATTATATATATATTTTCTGTTTTGTTGTGGCCACAAGCATTAACAAGAGAGTAACCAAGTAGAATTTCTTTAGGAATTGAAAATCGACAACTGCGTAAGTGCCCACAAAATATTATTAGTCGATGTTGGTATACCCTGCAAATTTGAATCAGAATCTATAGTAATTTTTTGAGTATTTGCTTACTTAATTTAAAGAGAAAACATCATTATGTTGTATTATGCTATAAATGTGCTTATAATTATGAATCTGTTCATTTAAATACAAATTCTAATAATTTTTATGTTGAGTCAATGGTAAAGGGTATTTCATGCGTAGTTATTCAATTCTTTCAGTTCACGCTAAAGTATACATCGACAGAAAAAGTACAACGAAAATGAGAGAGCAGTTCGCTCGCATACACTGCTCAAAAAGAAAAGCAACACATATGCTTGTGAGCCCATATGCATGTATTATTGTAATACAAACATTCTGCATTAACTGATAAGTTTAAAATAAAAGATAATTAATTTTTCGTTGTCAGATCCTAAATTAATGCTAAATACTAAGTTCGCGTTTAAGTTTCAGTAATTTGGGCGGCTTATATTGTCTTGGCGCATCAACGCTTATTGTGTCGGTCGAATGTACACAACTTTTTCGCTCAATGTACTTGCAAATGAGTGCCCCCGTCTGTCCACAAGCTGCTCTCTCACTCTCTCTCTCTCCACCACCAAAGGTCTAATATGGAACTTTGAGTTCTCTCACGTGACAAGAGCGTAAGAAACACCCGACGAAACCCGAAGTGCAAAATGGACCCCATGCTGCAATTTCGGGGTATCCATTTACCTTATATGGGACGGTTCGTCTATATACACTATTTGGTTATTGTCTCTTGTTAATGCCACAAGTAATATCGCTGTCTTGTCAATCAGCTGATTTTTGTGGTGGGCGACCGATAAGTCAGTAATCGCATTGTGTATTCTCAAAAAATACCGAAATACCAATGTTTTACATCATGGGTATTCCTTACATAGACATTGACTGTATTTCGCTTTACGAGTCGATAAATTAGTTACTTTATGCAAAATATAATTAGGTCACACCGTGAATAAAAGGCAGTAATAGTTTAGAGCTTCATTGTTTGATTTCAATGTGTGTGTTTTTATAGATTCTGGACTGGGTACAGGATGTACCGAACTTGGGTGTACTTGACTACATGAATTTTACTTGTTTGTAAAAACATTTTGGTAAAGGGCTCATAATATATTAAGGCAGGTTCTGAAACTGATATTAATGAAATGTAGTAAAAAATGATATGAAAATTATGTGGAATCTATTACCTTTTGGCACATGTAAAATACCGCACTTGTAGCATTCAAAGCTTAAAATCTTTTACTTCCATAAATATTTTGCAATAAAAGCTGCAGAAAAAATGAGGAACTTACCTATTAATTGCTTTAAATACGCGTAATAAAGCCAAACGTCTAAAAACATCATTAGACACGCAAAGGCAATTAAAATTGTTTTATATCATGCAGACTTCTACAAGTATAACGACGAAAAGCAGCATCAAGAGTGTAAGTTGGTCAAGTTAAGTAGCAACAAGACTTGTGTAGCCAAAAGTGCACAGACTGGTAACAATAATGAGAGTTCATTAAAGAATAATTTTTTACGAATATTTATACATAATATTATGTAAATTTCAAGTATACGGGTTATCGATTCGACAATTAATGTTTGTTGTTGGTATAAAGTTTTTAAACATCATACCGATATTATTCATTTCAATATTATTTGTTAAAAGATAACCTAGTTTCTTCGTGGAATACATTGGATAGGTATATATGTACGTACATATTTGGTATAGATATACATACGTCATTGCCAATGTAGCCATTGTATGTAATTGATCTTTGCTTACTGATTGATATCCGTGTTTGTGCAGTGGCTATGATATTTGGCATTTTTCAATCAATTTGCGAATTAAATGCAATAAAAGTATTATGCAGCAAAATCAAAATACAAACTACTGCGTTATGATAGGAGCAAATAAAAAAAGAGGTTTAAATAACTGCGTCATTCTTCATATGCTAAATATTCATTTACTTTACTTATTTTCAGACCTCGCATATGTATATAATGTACATATATAAGAGTAAGAACATAAAAAAAAATTTATTTTAATTAGTATTGCTAAATTACAAATATTAGCTATGTACATCGACTCAGTTAAATTTTCATAGTAATAAAATCTTACAACAACATACTTTGTTAAATGTCGATGCCCTTAGAGTAAAAAATTGCAAAACAAATTTTTGACAGTGTCCGACAGATTTCGATTGCATAAAAATTAGTTATGCATCATCTTTGACTTAAGTTAAGTTACTTTAAATGTTTTGCGTGGGCAGTTCAATTGCAATACTTTCTTTTACATGTATGTATGATCAATATTGTTTTAAATACTGAGCAACTCCCTGAATTTGGATTTAAAAAAATTTTAATTACAGTTTAGAAAATATCCTTATAACTTTTTAATTTATCATTAAAATGTATATAATGATGCATACATAATATATTTTATTTTACATTAATGCACTATTATTTTGTTTACTCTTTCGATATTCTCAAGCATTATTTATTGTTCAAATATTTGGCACAGTTCACAATATATACAAAAAAACAAGTGTTTAATGACAAAAATGTTGCTGTGATTTATGCAAATGGTGCAGCGTTAGATAGCATATTAGCAGTAACCAAACACTAAGCCGTTTTAAAAAAATGTGGTTGTCTTTTACCATCGAATGCAACTTGCATAAAATAGTGGAGGCTGAGGCTGCTTGCCAACGCATAAATGCAACGTGCTTTTCTGAAACTTCATTCATTTATTGCAGCGAAACAAGTTACAGGGCTCTAGTCAAAATATAATGACTAGCAACTACCCTGCACCCAGCCTTGAATGATGTACACGTACACGTACTCACACTAGTTTCGCTACTGCTTCCTCCTACTCCTAAACATGATTGGAGTCATTTACACATTTTTACATACATATATATACATATATTTTTTTTTAGCATGTAGGGTACAAAAAGCGATAGAGTTAAATTGAAATTTGGCTAACGTTACACAGTAACAGAAAAGCGAAACAATATAAATAAATAAGCCAAAGAACTAAAATAAAAACAATTGAGAAGCTGTAAAAACCACAAAAATAGGCAGATATCCAAACTGGTTTTAAGAAATGTTGAAGCAGTCTACTAAATGTTATGTTAGCGTTTTCTGTTAACCGTTTAGCGTTAATACTTAATTTGGTCGTCAAATGCTGCACCTGCAGATCACGTAAAATAAAAACAAACATGCTCGACACTCCCCGTCACTTGGATATGGAGAGAGAAAACTTACCTCACTTTATTTGCAATAAAAAGGAAAAATATATATTTTTTCAGAACTATTGTATTTCACCATGACATGCAATATATTTGCAGTATATTCTTAACGGCATTTTTGCTAATAAAGACAATTTTTTATAAAATTTGTACTATAAAACTTATAACCCTATCCAACTAACTACTAGTATATATACCTGCATTTTCAGGTTTTTACATACTTACATGTGTGAATATTTATGTACATATGTATACTTCTACATGTTTGTTTCTATATATATAGTCCTTTTACTTGTATCACCAGCTAAACAAGTACCAAAACCAGTTTACCACTGACAAACCAGATTTCTTAACCGTTTCGCTTAGAGCGCGTTTTGAGTAAGGCGCCCACTTGTTGCCGTGGCGCTGCCATGGTCGCCAAAGTCAGTTCCGAGCCAGCTACCTGTGATTTCAGGTGTTTTATTCGTCGTGCGCGCTTGGCTCAAATAATTTACACGAACTACCGGTTTCGCGATAGGCTTACCAGTGTGTGTGCATAAAGAAAATAAAAAAAAATAAAATAAGCACAAAGAAAATCTTTCAATCTGCTTCAGCTCTAAAAATTGTTGAGCTACCAAATAAGCATCCACATACATATTTTAATTTAATAAGTGGTGGTAGTGCATAAAAACAAAACGATGTTCTTTTAATGTAAAATAAGTTTTGCAAAAGTTTACAGATTAAAAAAAGGTTTATAGAAAATATGCAAAATTCCTATGTAAAAAGCGTGCATAGAAAAAATGTGAGTGCATAAGACTTGGTTTATTGTACATCTTTTCTCTCTAGAGATACTTTCTTTGACTTACATACGTAGACGAAGTTAACAAATTCGCTTTTGCTTGATGCGAAAACAAATAAATCAAAAAGTGAAACTTTCGTCTTTTAACATTGTCACATTTTATAATATATTTATTTATATAATAAAGTACAAATAATCAAATTTATAATATTAAACTGAGCTGAACGTTATTTGAATATAAATAAATGGAAAAGCTTCAGTCAATATCACATAAAATATAATAACAGGACAAATTGGTCTATTTGTTGTGAACTGTGCGACGTAGCTGACCTCAATTTTTGACAATACTGTTTCACTGCAATACCTGTCTATTTAGATAAAAAAAAGCTATAGAAGCATTACGTTGGAGCTCACAATGGGGTCATGTGTGTAAAGTCTTTGCAAATAAACTGCTGCCAAAGGTATACATGGAGACTCACCAGACGATACATCAACTTGCCACACTACTTTTACTACACGCAGCAGCAACCGTCCACCGTGTTGTTTTCTTGTTTGTTTCATAAAGTTTTGAGCAGGTTTAAATGCTATTGGCTGACTAGAGTGGGTGTCGATGCGCTCGACCACTGCTATATTGGCAAAAGTGAAACCGACATTTTTTCAATCAAAAATCAGCTACCGATATACAAATTTATACTGTAAGAAACTAAGAATGCGTTAATTAGAACAGGTAAAATTAAATTAGTGATTCATGATATATATGCATATATATATATATAATGCATTTTTTTTTTTTGTTAAGTTATATAAATGTATTTGTTTTGTGAAATCAAATTGGTTATATGCTTAGTACAGCGACTTTGTAAATTTGGGTATGTAAGCACAAACCCATAAGTACAGGGGTAGTCAGATTTCCATGAAAGGGGGATTCCAGTTTTCTGAAATCAAATTGGTTATATGCTTAATAAAGCGACTTTATAAATTTGGCTATATAAGCAGAATCCCATAAGTACAAGGGTATCCAGCTTTTCATTAAAGGAGGATTCCAGTTTTCGATCAAGGGATTGTCTAAATTGTTCAATTTATTAAAACATATTAACCATAAGATGTCATAAACTTAATAATAAAAAATTTCTTTAAACAAATTTTTCAAAAGTTTTCCCAAAAAAGCTCTGAATTCCTAACTACGCCCTTGCATAAGTGTATAAGTACGGTTCTTAATATGTATGCACATACTTACAATTCGTATTTGGGACTTATGCATTTTGCGGACAGGTAATGCTGACATCGACAATTAACCGAATTATGTGGTGAAATAATGAAAACGACACCAACTATCAAAACGGTAATTCGCAAAATTTAATGTTGATACTGATCAAGAATATCGTATTGACTTTATGGGATTGGAGATACTTCTTTCTGCCTATTATATACATGTGAACTGTTTTATTACTCCCTGGATAAATTATAATTCTTTCTTTTAAAAAGGTAGGACGATAATAACTTAAGAAACTAAAACTTTACAGTCGGAATCAATTTCTGATCCTATTTATAACTGTTATCAATACTTACAGTGTTACAAACGTAACAACAGTATCGTTTGAAAGTATATGACGGGATTAAAAAAAACAACGTGACATGATTTATGAATGTCAACTAATAACAAAAATAGTCATTGGATACCTGGCAAAATGTTATAGTATATGTATACGAAAGATGCTTAGCTAAATTATACTGTACAGCTATGTGTCGTTTACTAATATCGAAGCTATGTACCCTTGCAAGGGTCTTCTAAAAAACTTTTGAATATTCGACCGATAAGGCAGCTATATGATATAGGGGTCCGACTTGAAAATCAAAAGTATTGTGCATAGAAGAACTCATTTTCAACCAATTGTTCCTATGACAGCTATAAGATATAGTAACCCGATTTTAATAAAACTTGGTCAGATTGTACAAAATTCTACATCTATCTGTTTGATTACAATAACTTGAAAAACAAAACAAAAATTTTCATACAATGGGATCTATATGATATAGTGGTCCGATTTCGATTAAACTTAATCAGATTGGTCAGATCATAATTCTACATCGATATGTTTGGTTTGGTTTTCGGTTTTGAAAAAGTGCTTTTTAAACCGATCTTTCATATGACAGCTATATGAGTTAATGGTCCGATTTGGGTGACTTTGACATATGTAGAACCTGCAACATAAAAAAGCATTTGTGCCAAATTTCATTAAGATAGCTCAAAAACTGAGAACCAAGTTTGCATAGAAACAGACAGACGAAGGGACAATTAGACATGACTCAGATAATCGTGCTGATCAAGAATATATTTACTTTATGGGGTCAGAGACACCTCCTTCTGTGTGTTACACATTTCGTGACAAAACTATAATACTCGTTTGCAAGAGTATAAAAAGATTTCAAATAAAACAAATAAGTAGACGGATCCCAGTCTGAAGAATATACTTGCCAAAGAGCTTATTTCTTCTTCTGTTTAGGGCAGTGAATACGCCTGTATTCGCATTAAGTATTCCTCCTCGTGTTCGTAGCACATGCATGTTCCGCTGCTCACTTTTCACATTTTTCAGGCCTGCGAATATATTAAGTGAATTAATCTTGGTATTATCCTCTTAAATCTTTTTAGATTATAGTTTTCTAAGAGGGACATGGCCTCTCTTAGTCGTGGAGCGTTACTGCAGCTTGACTGCCTCATATTATCCTCTTATAGTCTCTTCTCTCTATTCTTGTGAGCCTTCCATGCCACAAAAGGGTTCTGGTCCTCCTAGGGACATATTCACATATTTATACATACACGCAAAAATGCATACAACTTAAGACTGCACTGCAGAATAAGATGTTTTGTCACGTAAACTGTTCAATAACTTCAGAGTTTATTGCTCGATCAATAAGAAATTCATACTTGAATAGATTAGACTGTGTATCACGGACCTAATAAAGTACATATATTTTTGATTATAATCAATAGCCGAATCGGTCTAGTCCTGTCCGTCTGTCTGTCCGTCTATTCATCTGTCTGTAATGTCTGGGTACATTGTGTTTCGTACACGGGCATAGAGTATTCCAACCTGTCAATTTTGAGATAAAAGGCAAACTTATTCCTTAATACTAAATTAAATACTAAAATTTGTTTTAAATAATAAAATTTGTTGCAAAATTTATTTAACATACCTTTATATTTTTTTACAGCTACAATGATTTCACATAGAGCGACAAAACCACTAGCACCTGGCATTTTAGGACTTCTTCTGCTACTTTGTAATTTCCAAGATACAGCTGGTGTTTTAGGTAAATCGCAAATGTGTGAAGTGGAGACTGGCCAAACAAATATTATATTGGATATTGAAGAGAGTCGAGGGAACTGTAAGTATTTTAAAAATTCAGAAAGAACTTATGCATATATGGCCTCTACCAGGAATTCAATACACAAGCGTAAAAATTGATTTAAGTGTCATTGCTGAAAGCATTCCTGACTAATATAATATTTATTAATTATTAGATTCCTAACTTTCTTGTAATGGCGCTGCTTCATAATATGAATGAACCGGACAATATAAACTTGTACTAGTTGTGCACAACTTTTCCAACCGTCAGATCATGACGTGGGAATCTCACAATTAATATGGTCAATTTCAGAATTTTGTACGCATATACATACGCGCAATATAAAAAGTATAAAAATATTTGTTTTTGCCAACTGCTCTGCCTCTGTGGTGGAGCGTTGATAAAATAGAACAAACTTAATGTACTTTTGTCATCTGAAATCGACGCGTTTATGCGAGAATACATTTACATCTATATGTAATTCAAAGGATTTGAATAAATTAATGACAAGATAGAAACGGCCATCTACCTTGGTATGGTAACCTAAATAAATGAAAATTTTTGTCCAATGCTCCTCCGGTAGCTATATAATATTGTCAGTCGATTTTGATTAAATTTGGTCAGATTATTTCAAACATAATAAATAAAATTAATAAGTTTGGTTGTGATATTTCTAAAACAAAAAAGTTTTTCATACAAAAACAGTTTTTGACCGATTATTCAAATGGGAGCTAGAAGACAGAGTGGTTTGATTTGGATGGTCATTGGTCAGATTGGTTAGATTGTTCGGACCATAATGACCATCGGACTGGAAGTTTAGTTTTGATATCCTGAAAAAAAATTTCTGATGAATAAATGGAGTGTGCCACAGCGATTTTGGCATATGTTCCGCCTGCAACAGCAAGAACCATCTGTGCCACGCTTCATCATTTTATCGACTCTGCTCGTCCTTTTGATTAAAAGTATATATGTATATATATGACTTATGGAATCGGAAGCGCCCCTTTCTATGCCTTAAATATTTCCTGTCAAACTTATAATACCGTTTTGTATGGGTATAAAAATATTTCGTATAAAAGTTATGCTCATACGCTTATATATGCTTCAATTTTCAGACAGAACTTTAATAGATAGAAATGAATTAGCGCAGCTACACGCAAGCAAAACAGGAAAATAGAAATCAGAGCATTCATTTGCTTTCCTTTGTCTTTACTATAGGTAGGGGGAATGCGGCAATAATTGCATTGAACTTTCGAGTACTTTTATACATATAACTGTTCCAACATTGTGCATAGAATATAATAAAGACAAAGAGAAAGGCTGATGTCGTTCCGTTTCCTTCTAATCAGTTGTGTTAGTTAGTCTTTAGGTTGGATTAGTTAAACAAAATATATCTTTAAGCTAAGTAACGATAATTGATATTGCTTAATCGGTTTATCTTTTTTATATTTAATTATTTTTCTGATTTTAACATTTATAGTTATTGGACAACCTACCACACCAGCAGAGCTACCCATTTTTGGTGATCCACATTCTGAAATAGCGCTCGATCTTGTTTTCCCAAAGGGACAACCGACTTTCTTACTGGATGGCAAAAAGTTAAAACTTCTTCAGCCACTAGATCGCGATGAGGAGAATCTAAGTCACATTGTTTTCCAAGTGAGTTAAAAGCATCCAAGAACATTCCAATAGCGGTCATTAGTTATTTAATTTTGCATAACTAGGTGTGACAAAAATATATGTTTTTGACCACATCTTGTAAGGTTTTTTTTTGTCACACAGCCCGACCCACAATTTTGAAAAATATGATAATACCGACTATAGCTAAAATCCGTGAAAGATTGAAATAAAGTATATTTGTCGGACTTACAATCATCGCGGCACATTTAAGTTCAGGGCTACTGATTATCCCTTTGTTTTAAAATATTTATTTTAGCCCCCGAAACTGGGGTAGATTACATAGCAGGGGCTCTTTCTGCAACGATCTAATTCCTTTTTTTTTTTAGGTCTCCTGCACCGTTCGCGAGTCAAATAAGAAGCGCAACATTCCGCTTATTGTACGCGTGTCTGACGTCAATGACAATGCACCACATTTTATGAACACGCCGTATGAGATCACTCTACCTGAGGTAAGTAATCTTCGTATACTTCCTTAAATACATATGATACTTAAAATACTCTTAAATTAAACTTAAATAACTAAACTATAAGGTAAATGTGTATATGTATATATCTTCTTACATTTTTTTTTGATTAATTATGTATGGGTAAATTTGCAATTGATCCAATGAAAAAACTCAACTTAACTTATAAATCTGGTTGGGATCTTCTGGTAATAAATCAATAACCAAGAATTATAAGTAAGAATGCTACCGTCGAGCATACCCAGTCCGTGATCCGCAATCACAAATACTCTCATATACTTACATATTCAAATCGAGCAGTGCAAATCAGAATTTATATATCAAGCAGTTCAACACATTTGTATCAGCGTTCATACAGACAGATGGACAGGAACAGATCGACTCGGCTGTTGATACTGATCAATTATATATATACTACGTCGGAGATGCCTCCTTATGTCTGTTACGTACACGTGCATTTAACCCATTTTTGGTTACAGGCTGTAAATATTTAATAAGATCATATTGTTATAATTAAAATAGGCTTAATCGTTCAGACCTCAGATGCTTATCGAGAATACGATGCGTTATTGGATCAAATTGCTTCTTTCTGCTTATATCATTCGTATACATGTTTGAACAACTTACTATTATAGTCTTTTAACAATTTTATGGGTACAGGGTAAAAAAATCGAATAGTCAGATATAGAAGACGCCGTGCTACTTTTTATTGTGTTCAGACACAAATAATTTCGTGCAGCGATGCAAATCTTGTATGTCTTCAGACATACAAACGTATATACACAGACAAAACAAACGAAGCAATTTCCAGATACAACGCAAGTGTGCATGTTTATATGTGCATATGTATGTATGTATGTATATATTTATTTATTTAGCAAGTATACAAACGTATATATCTCCTTCTGCTAACATCTATGTACATACTGACTGATTGGCGACTCCAGGCAGAGGCCAAAAAATTTGTAATTTGCAAAAACACTACACCATTATTCCGACTGATTTTTAAAACTCCAGTAACCAATAACATTTTCCGAAGTTGGTGCGCGTAAGATATGCTCAGAATAAGCCGCACATAGTAACTGTAGATTATCCAGGAATAATAAGTCGCACATAATCAAAGACAAAAGCCTACTTACTCTGTCCGTTATATAACTGCACTTTTGGCGCATCTCAATGCATTTTGTTGGGCACGTTTCGCCGCCCAGCTTGTTTTTGTAACTTTTGTGGTTGGTGCTCTTATACTGGTTCTACCGCAGTCAAACAACAATAACGGTGCAGTTGCTACCTAATTTTTATAAACTCGCCATATTTGGTTTTCATTGCGACGCATTTGGCATTTTTGGACGTTATAAAACGGTAGCAATCATTATCAAGCTTTTATTGTTTCTTGATCTAGAAGTTAAAGTTATCATCATTTAGCGACCTCATCTAAGGAATTTTAAAATTGATAAGGTATAATAAAGTTGTGCAAATTATAAAACAGTAGATGAAGGCATCCCCAGCCTCACAAAGTATAAGTGTAGAACCTTTAAAATATTATCTAAATAAAAATATATTGAAAAAATGATTAAGTTCTAAAATATACATTTTACAGAGCACACCGTTGGGTACAACTGTTTATCGAAATATACAAGCGCTCGATAAGGATGCCGGCGTAAATGGCCTAGTCGAGTATTTTATAGTCAAGGGCAATAGTAACATTTCCGAAGATGAGAAGCTAACTAGCGCCGATGGTTACGGAACTTTTGCAATATCATTTCCACACCAAGGACAAGTAAGTACAAATAAAACATTTTAAGTAAGTACAAATAAAACATTTTAGAATGCTGTGTACACAATAAACAAAAATAAATCTGTCTGCTTCTGTGTGCATGAACAATTGTTTTCGTCAATAACTTCTGTGTTTTTATCCGATCGTTGTATTGCCTATTGCTCTTCCTACTACGACACTATCATAAATCATTTCATAAGGAGCGGCTTATTAGTTTAAAAGATAAAATGTACAAAGGCATTAATATACAATCATTGTATATTTAGAAATGTATTTCATTTCTATATGTATAACTGTAAGTTTCTATAGCTTATAAGTTATTACTAATTACCATTTTCTTGTCCATACCAATAGGTGACTGTAGCTAAGACACTGGATTACGAAAAAATTCAACGCTATTATCTGACCATTGTAGCATCGGTAAGTAAAATTGAATATCCTAGTTAAAGTATCTCTACTCTCTTTTAAGAATTAAAACTTCAAAACAAGCCATTAAACGAAATATTTTTAAGACGATTTCGTTTACAAGGCATCGTATACATAGTATATCATATATATAATTTTGTCACGAAATGTGTAATGCATAGAAGGAGATGTCTCTGACCCCATAAAGTATATATATTCTTGATCAGTACGACGAGCTTAGTCTATATAGCCATGTCCGTCTGTCTGTCTGTTTTTTTTTTTCTGTCTGTACGTCTGTTCGTCTGTTTCTATGCTTACTTTTTGGCTTTATCTTTGAGCTGTCTTGATGGAACTTGGCACAGATGAAGTTTGTTGATCCTATGTACATAAAACAAGACAATGCCGAATAATTTTGTTTGTCGCATGTTCAATAGAGCTTAGTAATGCTTAGCTCACATCAGCAATAATTTAATTTTACCGGTTTATGACATTTAAAACAAATTAATTTGACATTTACATACTCCTTAACGACTATTGTATTTACACCCTGTATTCTTCAACAAGTATAAATTCGATAGGCGATTATATCAGATATGCATTCCAATCAAGCAAGTCAAGTCAGAATTTTAAAATCAAGCAGATCAACGGATATGCTTGCGTGACATTCTGTTCAAATAAGAAAGCATATTAAAATTGTATAAATGTAATACGAGTATGTGAGTGAAAATGTACGTGGCGCAGCAATCTTAAAAACTGGGTATTTAGGCAGTTTCAAAATAAATAAGAAGAGTTGTAAGTATGCATGAACACTCGAATTTTGGATTTTATGCATTTTACCGACTGCTGACAATTTGTAACTCCGGGCAATTTTTATGTTGAAATTAACAAAAGGACCCTAACACACCGACACGGATTGTTAATGGCTTAAGCACTCATTGTGATCAAAAATTACCATTTGAGGTTAATCATAAGAGGAAAATAAATATATTGTATTTATCCGCATGTCGGAATTTGACATACAGACTACCGCAAAGAAAATCGGATAATTCTGTTTTGAGCAAACTAATATAAAATAATGAGTAAAGTCCAATAGGTTTAAACTACGAACTTTAACAAATCAACATTTTAATTTACAATGCAAAATTGTTTTACTTTATCTTTATAATTTAAGGACCGCGCGCGAAATATTGATGAGCGGCTTTCCTCGACCACAACACTTACCGTAAACATAGCCGATTCAGATGATATGGACCCTTCTTTTATCTACCGTGGCTGTGTGCTACTTGATGGTGCTTGCATCAATCCAGAGTATACAGTGACTGTACCTGCAGGCTCTGTGCAAGGCGTGCTTAATGTTCTACCAGAGCGAATTCAAGCCGTAGATCTAGACACAATTGCTTCACGAATACGTTATAGTTTTGCAAGTGGAATGCCTGGAAATTACGCAGACTATTTTGAAATTGATGAAGAAACAGGCGTTTTAAAGCAAATAAAGGCAGTTGACACTTCGACTGCTAAAAGATATGATATAATAGTACGAGCCGAGGAGATGTCACCTCCTCCTCGACGTTTTACGACGGCCAAGCTAACCATAGCTGTTAAGCCAGTGGATGCAAATCCACCGGTTATATCGGCCACTGATACGGAGGGATATGTTGACGAGAATTCCCCAATCGGAATGAAAGTTTTGAATTTGGACGGTAAATCAATCTCGTTTAGAACAACAGATGATGATTTAGGAGAAGATGATCCAAAACCTGAGTACATATATGAGTTGACAACGCCGTCATTTAATGTTACGGGTGAGGGAATACTGGTTGTAAATGAAGAGGGCTTAGACCGAGATCCACCTGCACCTGGACGTTATAAGTTTCAGGTCGTTGCAAGAGAGCCCCGAACAAATGCGGCCAGTGCACCATTAAGTCTAACAGTACATTTACGTGATGTAAATGACAACGCTCCAAAATTGTCTATGGTTCCTCCAATTTCCATTCCAGCAGGCGATCATCATGAAAAGCGACTGGTGACACAAATTATAGCTACCGACATTGATGAGGGACCTAACGCTGAGGTCACCTACTCTATATACCACGTCTCCAATAATGGAATGCGAAAGTTTTATATCGACGAAAAAACGGGTGAAATTGAAACTCGTGGACGCTTGTTGGCTGGTGAGCAATACAGCATAACAGTTCAGGCAACCGATATTGGTGGGCTCTCATCACAAGCAATAGTGGAGGTCACTGTAACACCTGGACCAAATACAAAACCGCCTCGATTTAATAATGCTATGTATGAGGTACAAGTAAGTGAAGGTGCTGAAATTAATTCCACAGTTACAGTTGTACATGCGGATGACCCGGAAAATGATCCAGTGGTCTATTCTATTATGTCTGGAAACGATCTTCGGCAATTTGCTGTTGGTCAACAAAGTGGTGTTATAATGGTCATACGCAAACTAGATCGCGAGAGTTTAACACGCTACCAACTAATTGTGAAAGCAGAAGATAATGGTGGGCTCTCTAGCAGTGCCACAGTTAACATTAAAGTTACGGATATTAATGACAAAAATCCAGAATTTGATGAACTTACTCTGCCTTATGTCTTCCATGTAGATGAGGGCAAGAAAAATGCTTTTGTTGGCATAGTGCATGCCAACGATGCAGATGAGGGTATTAACGCTGAGATAACTTATTTTATACCAATGGATTTACCTTTCTCCATTAATGCAAAATCTGGTGAGATACGTACTTCAGAGAAGCTTGACTTTGAGCGATTGAATGAATACAAATTTGTAGTGACGGCCAAGGATGGTGCCCCTGATGTACGTCTTGGCACAGCAAGTGTTACTGTTATGGTTCACGATCTACCAGATGAAGTACCCAAGTTTAATGATGACCGTATTAATGTGCGTATTCCAGAAAACGAAGAAAACTTTCTGGTAGCAACTGTCCAAGCTTACGATCCAGACTCTACTCCGGAAATCACATACGCATTGAGAAAAGGCGATGCGGAATTGTTCAAGATCGCTTCTAATACTGGTGAAATACGAACAACAAAGGGGTTAGACTATGAAAAACAACGCCAGCATGAATTAATAATTGGTACTATTGAAAATGATGGAAATGCACTTGGTGATACAGTTCGCTTAGTAGTCGAAGTAGAAGATCGCAATGATGTGCGTCCAGTATTTATTACTGTCCCTGGACCGGTAACAGTAAATGATGACCAGCCTATTGGTTCTGTCATTGCGACTATGCCTGCAATCGATGCCGATGGAACATCTCCTGGTAACGTGGTTCGTTATGAACTGGTGGGCCGTGGCAAATCTCTTAAATATTTTCAAGTTGATCCAGACACAGGTGCTATTCGTATTCGTGATGAGCTGCGTAAAGAAGAGGACACTGAGTATCAAGTTGATATACGAGCCTACGATATGGGAGAGCCTCAGCTGAGCTCTGTAGCTATGCTGCCGGTATTTGTGCGGCATCTGCTTCTTGACCTTAATGATGAAATAGAAATGGAAAGCAAGATAGACAGTGACAGAGGGTTGATGATGAACACTGAGACAATCGGCCTGGCTTTCAGTGATGACAACTATATCGTTAGCGTACCAGAGTCGACAGCTGTTAATAGCACATTAAAGCTTATACAAATCATCAACTCAAAGAAACCTTCCAAGGGAACACCAAACTTTAAGTGCGAATTTTTCCAAGGAAATGAGATGGGCATATTTGGATTGATCTTAGAAGATTATGGTTGTGTAATTGTGCTTCTCAAACCGTTGGATTTTGAAAGCAATATTTTGTTCACACTTGATCTACGCCTTGTATCACACAGATATTTCGTGAGTCCACGGAAGGAGAGAGCATCAGTCAAGATCATTGTGCAAGATGAGAATGATAATTCACCTGAATTTGTATTTAATAGACTAAACGGCCGGAATGCCACCTATTATGCCGTTGTCACACCTGAAATGGACATTGACACCACCATTTTGCAAGTACGCGCAATTGATCGCGATTCAGGAAAATTTGGAGCTTTGAGATACAAGCTCTACGACGAAGAGTCACCCAACATCAGAGATGACCATTTGGTGGGTTACGAAGTCTTTTTCTTACTTAGATTAACTTACACAATATTTCACTACATTTGCAGCCCTCCACTTATTTTATGATAACTGAAGATACGGGTATTTTACGGACGGCAAAACTCATCAATGATGCAAATATTCCCGACGTTAATTTCCCCATGACATTCTACGTGGAGGCAAGTGATAACGATGCTCTAGAAGAGGGCTCTCATCACACAAGAGCACGCGTTGTAGTCAATAAGCTTACCGATTTAAACCGTATTGTGCTAGCATTTTCAAATGCTGCTCCCAATAAAATCCGTAATCACTACGCTGCCTTGGAGGCGCTGCTTGATGAAAAGACCAATGGATTGGTTAGTGGCATTGAGCGGTTCAGCAATCGAAAATACTTAACAGACAACGGAACAGTCGTAGAGAATTCCGAAGCAACAGATGTTTGGTTTTACCTTATCGATCCCAAATCAGAAAAGTTACTCGATCGCAACGATAGTGTTGTCCAAGAAACGTTACTGAAACAATCTGTGCGTTTGGAATTGATGTCAGCTGCATCTGGCGTTGCACGAGCCAAAGCCGATAGTATTCACGCGCCGATCCAGATAAAAGAACAGGTTCACAAGGTAAGCGAACAATATCGAAACTAAATTTGTATACTTAAGGAAGATTTTTGTTGAAGATCAAGGCTGCTATTGCTATCGATGACGATGTCTTTTCTTTTACGCTTATATCCATTTCTATCATAATTCTGATTCTGGGAATAATCGGCATAATATACATTAGCGTTTCATGGTCAAAGTAAGTAAAGTAAAATAATTCTTTTCAAGCGAATAATAATTTTATTTTCGATATAGATATAAAAACTTTAAGCAACGCATGCGGCAATATTCTGCTCCTACTCCGACACGGTATGACCCAGTGATTGTTAATTCACAACCAACGAATGCTGGCGATACAGTGGCCAATTTGAAGGAGTACGAAACGCAAATGTTGGCTATGGCTGTGCCGCCGGACGGGGATGAAGATTTGCAGCTTGACTTCAGCGCCAAGAACCACGCATTTTCCTTAGACAATGTAAGCTACATAACACACAAACATCACAGTGGTGGAGAAGGTCAATCAAGTCCTTCGCATTCTGATGCCACCACGACCATAATTTCAACCCTTCACCGTAACAATCTAAATAATATAGCTAATAACATAAACAACAATAACTTAACTATGAACAACCGTCAGAACACATTTAACAGAACTCTAGAAATGAACGCGCGCAACAATGCCAATCCCCTTGCGATTCCTGTGCATAGCACGCAAGGCACATTAACATTGGGACGCATTAAACACCATAATAGCAATCACTACCAGAATGGTGGGTATAAATTAGACTCCTTAAGCAGAAATAATTTGGCCAATGCCAATGCTGAAAACAATAGCTTCAGCACTATGGGAAGGCGCGGTAATACCTTTGGCGGAATGATATCACTAACCGGTGTATATAACAATGCCGACAGCAACGGCGGCGAGTTGATGACAAACACGCTTGGCAGGAATAACCAGCAAAATAATAGATTATACTCTGGAGAACTGCCTATAGCCAATCCGTTGCTGCAAAGGTGAGTTTATGCTACAGCAAATGGTGGTACTTACCTATGGATTCATCTATTTCAGGTCTAGTGGTGATTTAGGTCACAGTCATATGAGCTGCACGAATGAAAATGTTATATTTGGCAAGCGGGACTATGGGCAACTGAGCTTTTCATATCTAAACGACTTAGATCGATCTGAGGTGGAAACCACAACGGAGTTATAAAGACTCAAACTGAAACTGAAATTTTTAGTGTATAAAAGTGTGTAATATTAATGTTGTATTTATGTACATATTATGTACGCGTATGTCATATCCGATTAAGAAAATTAGTTGCCAATTTAAAGAAATTCTATAGATAATTTTATTTAAAGGATATTTGCCATTATAATTAAAATGTAGCTCCAAGAAATTGTAAATATAATGTTAAATATTAAAAAACAAACAAACATGTGATCTTTTTAAATATCAAGCACTACAATTATAAATGCAATGTATTTAAATTTGGCGCAGTTACCTTTTGCATACATTTATAAAACACTGTTTTTAACTTATCGTTAAAACTGCAGTTATATAGATATCCGAATTCGATATACCAACCTGATGTTCTGATCAACAATAGTTTTTCAATATGATGTACATTAGCGTGAAATTATAACACCCTTTCTAAGGAAATAAAAATAATGCATTTAAAAAAAAAACAAAATAGAAACGCCTATCTTCTGAGAAAACTTTGAATGCTCGACCGATGGTTCCTATGGCAGTCCTATGATATAGCGGTCCGCTTCTTATTCAACTTTCTTAGATTGTACAAATTATAATTTCACATCGAACTGTTGAGTTTGGTTTTGATATCTTGAAAATCAAAAAATTTTGCATAGAAAAACCTATTTTTCCTATTGGTCCGACTCAGCTCGTGGTGCTAATGAAGAATATATATACTTTATGGGTTCGGAGACGTCTCCTTCTATGCGACACACATTTCGTGACAAAATTATAATACCCTCTTGCGAGGGTATAAATATTAGCTTAAACAGTATAAAATATAATACCCTTTTGCAAGGGTATGAAAAGTGTTCGCAACGTTGTTAACATTATATATAAAATTTAGCAGTTCATAGTTTACAATCACAACCAAACAATTAGAAAACCTTCAAAATAACAAATAGACAGAATAGAGTTTCAGTGGCTTTTTAAAAAATATTATTTTAAAGAGATACAAAAAATAATTTTAGAAAATGTGGGTTTATATATCTGTATATCTGGACGATGGTTTAATTTTTGTCCGGTTAGTTTGAAAACACTTTAAAAGTTCTCGTACTAAAAAATTCGATTAATAGATGAAAAACTCAGTACATATTTTTATAGTTTAATAAAAAATCATTTGGTATATCTATATGCATCACACAGTATGTATAGACACATATATACATATGTATTACTTCTGTCTACGTTCATAAGCGAGTATTTGAAGATACATGGTAGTTTCTTAATAGGTGTGCCACATATTTTACTTTTTCTACCCAAATAGTCGACTTTTTGAATTAGAGGTTCTAATGTGGAAAAGATTATATGAAGCATAACAGTAAACAATTGTAGCAGCATTTTTTTTTGCAGATAAGCAGCTATTCCCAAATTATGTGTTCGGTTGAATACATCACACAATTATATTGGATATTTAATTAATTCTGTAAGTTGTAAAATTTATCGACTAATTTGATTTGTAAGTGTTGAAAGAGATTTGATTCAGATATTTTGTATACGAACGTTTATGGGATTGTGGCTACTTATATTGTTATTGTTTTGAATAACTCAAAGCTAATTAAAATAGGTAAATGAAAATTATCTCCGACTCATGGAGAAAACATTATAAAAATATATTGAAGCATTCATTTGTAAAATAAGTAATATAATTGTTATGAACATATATAGTGCTTTTTATTAATGTCATTGTTATAGTAGATTGCTATAGATAAATCTTTTAAAACTTAAATATTTTGCTCTTCAAATTATACCTACATACATAATGGCAATTTACCATGTATGTATGTAAATTTTTTGGCATATTTTTCACGGCAAAAATAGTGTATGTACACGAAAAGTTTAAATCAAACTAAAATCAGTAAACACAGAAAATTTTCGCATATAGCAGCAGAGTGACCAGTCTGCAGTCAAAATTATCAAATTGCTCTGGGCACACAGGACAATCAATCCAATATGCGGCACTTTCCTCCTATCTACACTTTGGTCTGCCTCTTTTTATTAATCGATTTGTGATAGAGCTGGAACTTGTAGTTCAACTCACTTAATTAGTTTAGTTCTTATTAAACGAACTTATCATTTGTTTGAGACATTTGAAACATTAAATAACTTTGATCGTAGTTTAATGATAATTACAGTGCTCACCTTCTTAAAGAGGTAATAAAATATCAATTTGTACTTTAACATTTCTGGGTTAGATTATTTGTTCAAAAGTTATTTGAAAAAATGTTTTGAAAATTCCTTTTCCAAATCCCAAATCATTCTTTTATAATTGTGTCACTACGTATGTAATGCATTGGAAACTTTTCCGACCCTAAAAAGCATATATTTTGTTAATTAGGATGTGTCGATTGCAATTCAATCTCTCAGTTTTTGAGCTATCTTGATGAAATTTGCAACAGATGCTTCTTATTTTTGCACGCAGTTCATATCTCAGAAGCAGCCGCAACGGAAACTTTTATTTTTTAAGGATTAAAATATTATTAAACAAACACAAAAAAACATCTCAATGAAGTCAATCCATTCTTTCGAACGTGTTATGTAGACATTTGGAAAATTTAGTTCACAATTAAATACAAAAAATTATACCGGTCTCCAAAGAACTCTGTTGTCGAAAAAACTGTTGAGTGACAATCGGTATCGAAAGAACGATTTGAACGAACGATTCGAAAACATTTCCTTTGAATCATTGAGCGATTTGAGATTCGAATCAGTTGAACGACAATGGGAATGATTAGAATTAGTTCATTCGTACAGTACAATAATTACTTCAATCGAACTTAGTCTAATTAAATCGAAATAATTCTAAATTGTTACTTGAAAACAGGCGAATGGCTAAATTGGATGAGCGTATTGGGTTTATTGGAGGTGGAAATATGGCGTTTTCTATTGGATCAGGCCTTATTCGTGGGGGCATTGTAAAAGCCAGCCAGGTTGTAGCTTCTGGACCACACATTGAGAATCTTGCCCGCTGGCGCGAATTGGGAGCAGTTACGACTGATGAAAACTGTGAGGTCATAGAGCACACAGATATTATTTTCATCTGCATAAAGCCAAACATGCTAGGATCTTGTGCAGCTCAGCTTAAATATAAACATGTTCCTTCAGCCAAAGACGCAAACAAATTATTTGTTTCAGTCTTAGCAGGGACAACTTTGCAAACATTGGAGGAAAAATTCGCCTTTATAGAAACTGCGGGGCTAAAAATGATACGAACAATGCCAAATACATCGATGCAAGTGGGGGAAGGATGTACTGTATACACTGGAAACTCTCATGTATCGCACCAGGATTTGGAAAAGGTCCACCTAATGCTAAACTCGTTGGGTTTAGCTCAACAAGTTCCAGAGCCCATGATCGACGCTGTCACCGGTGTAACTGGATGCGGGCCTGCTTTTGTGTATACTATAATTGAGGCTCTTGCTGATGGAGGAGTAAAGCAGGGTTTACCGCGACAAATGGCGGTGCAGTTTGCCGCGCAGACGTTGCTAGGTGCCGCCAAGACTGTGCTTCTTACCGGTAAACATCCGGCTGTCCTGCGTGATGAGGTCTGCTCACCTGGTGGCGCTACTATCGTCGGCGTACACGAGCTCGAAAAGGGCAATATTAGGTAAACCTAATCAATTTGATAAAGAATTCTAACACCATTACTAATTATTTTTTTCAGGGCTACGCTTATTAATGCCGTGGAGAAGTCTTCATTGCGTTCAGCGGAACTGGGAAAAAAGTAAAGTGGTCCCATTGAGCAAGTTCATCGCAAGCTTGAGCTCTCCATATACAACAAAGCAGTTCCAATTAAATGTACTAAATTATATATAAACATAAAAAATATATATATATAAATATGTTCATATTTATTTATTCACGTTCTTTTTTGCTTACATACTCTACACACTTGGATGGATCAGTGGGAAAGTATTCCTGACATTTCGTCATTAACCGCTTTAAACCCTGAATATACTTGCGCTGTGTTTCATCGTTCATAACGTGCGCGACATTCTTTGAAAATATTTTTTCGCGGCCGGTTCTTGCGTGTATGCCGACCATTGTTACTCCAATTGGCCAAGGAGCGTTTCCAATGGCCATTTCTAGATAGGCATCGCTTGCCGATATATAATTGCGATTAAGAAGGTGCTTGCAAATATCGCGTAAGCTGTCAAGAATGTCCTCGGGCAAAGTATGATGCTTTAGTTTGCGAAACAACGGTTTCACATACTCCTTCGTTTGGGTGTAAATTACTCGCGTCATTTTGACTTTTGTCGACATTTTTTCGTGTTTAGTGTAATTAGCAATTTGGGCATTCCATAATTTTAAAAGAAAGGTTAGCAGTGTTATGATAACGTCCATGTCAAAATCTTTATTACGTCCCATTTTTTGAGCCATCATTTGTATACTCTCCCAGGAAATTGTCTCGTCCAGTTCAGCGAAGTCAGATTTCTTATCCTCCTTAGTTGTAGGAGTATTTGCAAACATTTCTTGCAAATATGCAGCATCCACTTGCTCCATTGCCTCTTGGAAATCGTTCCGAAAGCCACGATTAGCCTCAGGCTGAGATATTTCGCAAATTCGTAATCTATCAAAAGCCTCAGGTTCGGTCTCGCCAAATAATAAAACGGGTTCTCCGCGCTCACGTAGTCGACGTATAACTTCAGCGCGGGGTAGAATATTCTGTCCATCAGATACAAAACTGTAAGCACCCTCAGCTCTTGGCGCCTCAACTGATTCCTGTTTCCTATAGCCCACTTTTTGTAGTACTTCCTCAGTATCCTTGGCATTGAGTTCGCCACGACGGAAAAACTTTTTTGTATCGTCAACTAATTGTTTCTCCTCAAGTAATTTACGTTTGCGCAAAATTTCAGCTTTTAATATCTCCATTTCGGTATATTTTTTTGTACAAATTACTTTATAAAATTAAATGTAAACATAAAATGTCAATTATTAAAAAAGTGTGACTTTATTTGAGATTATTGCAAAATACCTCTAACAAAAGAGGTAGAGAAAATACTAGAAAAATTATTGATACTAGCCAGAAAATCGGTGTGACCGCAGGTCATAATATTGACAAAATACTTAATAGCAAAAGAAGGCATCATATGTTATCAAAATTTTGCAATTGTGAAGAAAGGCATTCGTATGGGAAAATTGTTTAACGAATAAATCCTTATCTAAGCAATCGACTTGCCAAGTACTTAAAATGCCTAAAAAATTGGGAATTAACTCTAAAGCAGCAGAGGCCCGTGACCGCAAAGATGCTAACAAAAAGGCAGTCAAAGAACGCATTGCAAAAGAAGCCGAAGACCGATTGTGGCAAGATGATGACAAGAGCTTAGCAAAAAAACAACAACGCCGTGAAGAAGAAGAGCGTAAACGGACGGAAGCTGCTCGCCGTAAGGCGGAATCAAAAGCTTTGTTGGACCAGGAAATTGGTTCAATAAATACCCAACGTAAGCAGCCATTGGCCAAAATCAATCGTCAGCAGATAATGGACGAGCTGGAAAAAAAGCAGCAAGTTATTGATGCAATAAATGAAGCCAAAAAGCCGTCTGCCACGCGTGTGGTGCTACAGCATACAATTATTGAGGAAAATATAAACCGATCTCTAGCTGATACCAACATTGCCACAAATGTTGACCAGGCCCTAGCAGTACTTAGGTGAGTGGAACTAGTAAAATACATTTTATTTTATGAATTAATTTCAAGTACTTATACACCTGTATATATAAATACATATATATGTTCCAAGTGTTGACGACAATGAAGTTGACAAACATCCAGAAAAACGTATGCGCGCGGCCTACAAAACTTTTGAAGCCAGAAATCTTCAACGCATTAAAACCGAGAATCCTTCGTTGCGTATGTCCCAATGGAAACAACTTTTGATGAAGGAGTGGAACAAGTCTCCCGACAATCCTTTTAATCAAGCCCGTTGACAGGTCGACGAGCTTGTGAACTTCGACTAAACGTGAGTTCTCAAGGAACCGTCGACTGCCTAACATTAAATGTCGGTCACAATTGCAAAAATATATTTTAAATTCACAATAGATTTTTACTTTAGCTTCGAAAATAAATACGTAAACTTTATTTATTATGAGTTAAATATTGTTTTTATATATAATTTTGTAATTTAATTTCCCCCAAACTATTAATATGTACTACGGTTATGCAATGAGCAAATGAAAGTTAAAAACCTTTTCGACACATGAAATACACTTGTGTATGTAATTGCATAAAAAAGGTTTTTTTTTGTTTGATCTATTTCCGGTTGTGCTGGTTTGCAATGTAATGAATAAAATATAAATTTATTTACATTGTGGTCATTAGTTGTTTTCATTTCATTATTTCTGCTGAATATTTTGGTAAAAAGAAACTAAAAGGTGCTTCCACTTTCACTGTTTGAGCTTTCTGATACAATTCATACAATACATAAATTTATTTGATTGCAAGCTATTTTGTTTTTGAAGATACATACTATATACATATATCAACAAACCAATTTATTAAATTACCTAGTTCTGTATATAGTCTCCGTTCATTATTAAACAATAGCATAACACTTTGTATATGCATTGCATCATCAAAATATTTTCAAACTAGAGGAAAATAGTTAACAGTGTAATTAATTACATTTATTTTTATATGAGGAAATATTGTTTTTATTGTTGCATCAGAATAAAATATATTATGTATATAATATATAAACATACATATATCCCTTGTATATAATGTATAAAATGTTTTACAGCATCAAAGTTCACGTCAATATTTTGGATTAACAGTAACAGTGTGTACAGTACAGTACAGCTTATGTTAACAGCAACTGGCGCACAGCTCATCAAGCCATTCATTTCAGACTTTGGCTGTGCTTTCTTTTTAATAAAAATTTCTTTAGACGCATCAGTGCTTCATTCAGTGCGAGACCGTTAACAGTAACAGACGCGCCGTTCAAGTCGACAAGCGTGTAAGAGAAATGCAAAACGACTAAACATTATTGGAATTTATTTTTAGCTGTACTTGTATGAGTGTGTCGAGTTCAACTAAAAAAGAAAAGTGTCAGGTGCTACCAACGAAAGAAAGAGGTGTGGTAGAAAAACAAATTTAATTTTGTTCGCCGATACCATCGGAAATCGTAAACGGTAATTGTGGCCTCAATATGTGAATTTTTTATATTAAATGAAAGGATTTCCTGTGAAACCAAAAATACGTTAATCTGAATTAGCTACAACTACTCTGAAGTGATATTGAATATTGTCAGGTGATTCCAAATCAATTGGATATTTAAGGATATGAAACAGTATCATCAGATTAGTATTTCATATATCAGTCTTATATTGAATGCGTGTAAAATTCAACGCAAATTATTTAAATCACCCTCATGTCATATGCATGTCGTTTAATCATATTGCAGCGTCCAAGTTTGTATCATAAATCTTTCGATTTACCCTATAAGTATATATAAGTAAGTATATATGTTGTAGCATTACTATATTCTTGATCATAGACCATAAATGGTCATATAGAAACTTACTCGAAACAGAGTATTTCGAATTCGAACCCTCAAGACTGGAGTTTTCTGATCTGTGTTATTTGTCAAGATGTCATTTTTTATTGTTGATTACTTTTGTTTACCTCTTTTTACTTTGCATTTGTTGACATACATTCGGAGTCACAAAATAACTAATTCGTCCAAAGTTTTTGTAAGATAGTTAACTTTTTGTTCTGTTGCTCTAGTTGCTTATAATTGTAGACTATGTGTTGATGTGCAGTGCATTTTGAAGGCATTTTCAATGCTAAAAATAAGGTATTTCATGACGGCGAGCTGTGTCGGCAAAATCACATTAGGCTGTCATTAAAGTCTTAAGCATACTATATTAATGAAACTTGGTACAGTTCCTTTATTTTTGCTGCTGGCAGTAAAAATATCGAAATTGGTTGATTCGAACTACATAATATGAAATGTACTTCGCTATCATAGGAATGATTTGAGTTTAATTAAAATAATTCTATTTGGCACTCCGATTAAAATTTTATTTATTTGTATAAAATTGTTGCACAGATCTTAGTTTTATACTCACATACATGAAACATTTTATTCAACGTTTATACTTCCATAAATATATATGTATTTTCAATAATCAATTCAAAAGTCGCTGGTGGTTGCGTGATTTGTACTTATTTGTATGGCAATGCAATACCCGTAAGTATGGATGCTCGCAAAGTGGCATGATAGTAAGTACCGTTATTTAACACGCTAGATGTTGAAATACAATGTAAAACAATTTATTAGAAAACAAATGAGGTAATTTTTTTGTTATTTTCAAACTAGGTAAATAGAGTACACATTTAAAAGAATCCAAATAGGCAAAAAGCTTAGAACAATCAAGCACAATTTAAATAATACAGAACTCTACACCTTCCCATATATTGCATGGCACGCACGAACGCACTCAAATAAATTTCAATTGTATTTGGAACCAACGGCGTATGTGCCAAAAAGTCAAGTGACCATAAACAAGCTACATAGATAATTTGCCAATTGCAAACTCGAAGCCTATGTATAGTAAGAAATCCAACGGTCGGCCAAATTTTTTTATTAGAAAACTCTGAACGTTGTATTCACATGTTTACGGAATGTCTTTTAGAAAATTGGAAATATTAAATTTGGTGCCAATGGGAGTTTACTATTTATTTATTGGTAGGTTAACATTGATAAAAAAAAAACAAATTTTAAATCAACGCTTCCCAGTAAAAATCCAATGTGTATTCAACGACAAGTTGTAAAACGTTAACAAAATATTTTATCCCTTTTGTAGAGGGCAATCCATTCGCAATTTGAAAATTTTTGAGTGAACTGCTTGAATTTAAAATATGCTCTCTTAATCAATCTTAATCTTTTGGTATTTTTTAATATTTTTTAATGATTTGTTTAGTTGCCGGAGAGACTTAAAACCATTTTTCCTACCCTGCAATTTGTAATTTGGAATTTGGGCTCTTCTTTTTCAAATGATTTAGCCATTTCACAATAGAATTTTTTCGTTTATTTATCATTTTATGAGAATATCCCATCAATATGCAGACTACCGGACATGTTTTGCGATCTGAAAGGACATTTTTAAGGATATTTCCTATTTTAGGCAGTACACGGGCTTTAGCGACTTTTTAATTGCAACTACGATATGATAATTAACCTAATTACTTGGGATTTGACTATGATTAACAAAATTTACAAGTTATTGACAATTTGATGATAAAAACAAGGCTGACAACGCAAAAACAGAATTGGTGTTATTTTTGTTACCGCTTGATTTTCAGGTTTCTCTATAAATAAAAATAACGGCTTACCAATTATCGAAGAAAATTCATTTTATTTGGAACATATTTTTTAAGGCAAGGCTTGCCAACTGCCTTGGTGCTATTCTTGTTGCTGACACTGTATAAACGTTGTCTGTAGAGCCGTAAATTTAGCACAGCACTTTCATTTTAATTTTTGTTTGAATCGTTGGAGTTACAAGTTGCGTATGTCGTTTAAATATATTTGTTTGTTTTGGTCAGTCATTACCCATTTGTCAACTTGTAGTTTTTTTAGTTAAGATTTTTACTCTTGATCGTGCATTTCTATTATGCGAAAGCTTCATTTGATCATTTGTCAACTTGTAGTTTTTTTAGTTAAGATTTTTACTCTTGATCGTGCATTTCTATTATGCGAAAGCTTCAATTGATCATTAGGTACCCACATACCTCTGTACAAATAATGTTTTACTAATAATTTATGTAACAATCACCAAAAAACCCCTTTGAAAAATTAATTTTAAATAAGGTTACTTATATCAATATTAAAATTTAATTTTCACCAAATAGCATCAATGCTTTTAATTTTAAGAACTTTGCCTAATTAATTTTGCTTGTCAGAGTTATTCATGTGGCTAGCCCATTACTTTCAAACTGTGAACAGCACAACTAGAGAATTTCCTTTGGTTCAAATCAAAAAATCCTTTACATTTTTTATATATTAATTAAAAAGTAATGATTCAGTGTTTTTCTGAGGGAAATTGGCAATTTTTAACTACCAAACTGAAACTAGTTATTAAACAACCACAACGAAAAGCCATACAAATAATCAATGTATGTATTCCCGTATGTAAATGTAAATATGAGTGGCCGAGGCGATTACGCACCTTAAAAAGTGAAATTTCACTTGCTATTGCAAAAAAAAATTTAAACATTTTTTTTGGCATGTGAGAACCTGAAGACTTGTAGTCTGATTTTGTGTCAATTAAATATATATTATAGTATATTGCATGTAATCTAATTGAAGCGTTTTATCAAATTTGTTGTTATCTTAAAAATCTTAAAGTTTTTCATTTGGAATTTAATTCGGATTTTGAAAAGCATATGGTAGGTATGCTCCCGAAATGTATGCCTCTAAAATATGATGACGAATGTGTCACGGTCGAGTACTTGCCATTAACGAGGTCAACTATTGAAATTTGTGGACCTTGTAATACAATAAGTAAATAAGGTTTACTCAAATGGAGGCTTAGCTGATAGTAACAACAATCCAAATTTCACTGATTTTCGTTTCTTTTTTATGCGGCTAACTGTTCTGGTTTCGCGACTTTTTTGGATACTCTGTATACAGGCATAGTTTTGGTTTTTTAGTTTAAGTTGAGCGTGAAGTCGTTAAACCATAAATAATTCTCTCTTTAATCTGCCTTCACTGTCTCTGTACACGAGTGTGTGTGAGCGTCAGAAGTTGAACGAGAAATTTTTGGCTGTCAAAAGTGAAAGTTGCAGCTGCAGCCAATGCTGCTCAAAAAAATATAAAAAATTGGTAGCTGAGGCCCCGCCTGATGAATCAGCTTACTAGCGGTAGTTTGAAGTTGAGACTGGTGAGGCGCCTAGGCTTATTAAGCTGGTTTTTTTTTCCAACTTTGCTACTTTGGACTTTAAATGAATCAACATTCATTAAACATATAAAAATTTTTCGTTATTATGCTTGTGTTACGTGTTTCGTATTTTCTATAGAGATTTTTGGGAAATATGTATTGGATTCGTGTCACGATAATTTCAACTTTTGTCCCAAGTGATAAACATATGTTTTTGTTAACGTCTTATTCAATACTTGCGCTTTATAAATATTTTTTGTACATTTATTTGTTTTTCGGGGGGTGAAAAGAAAGTTTTAAACATAACGATGGAAAAAATTCGCAAAATGATTTAGCTAATCATATGATGTAATGTGAAATTAAGGTGCATTTGCCGGAAAATAATTCTATTAATTTACATATTATCAGCGATACCACAAAAGTGGGCCAATACTTAACAGAGTTCACTAAACTTTAAGCCACATTCTTTCTTAGAAACAGTAGCGACGTGTCGCGACAAGCCATAACTCTCTTATATACATATTTAAATCAAAATTAATTATCACTTTCTACACGTCTTCATCTACAACGACTGGCGATATTATTTTGTCGGTGATTGTTATTGAATAATAATTTTTAACAATTAGCACAGTAACCCAAATGCGAGTATTAAAAAAATTAAACCCGACCTCTAAGAAAGCGACAAGTAATCCAAAATAAGAATCAATACCTTTAAAAGAAACCAACATCGATATATGTATGTACATATGTAGGTCTGTATGCTCATGTGTAAATGTATATGTATTCTAAATTGATACATTCTGCGTCTTATTTCTTTGGTTTGTACCCTATACCTGCGAAATTCCATTATTGCTTCAAGTAAGTAATACGTTATCGACAGGTTTTTCGTGTTTTATAACAAAACAGGAAAGATTGGCATAATTTCGTGCTCACATGTTCTTTTTATACCCTGGATAAATATTGAAAAAGACAAGTTGTATGGTAAACACAATTTGTGTCATTTACTACTTAATGTATTTGTATACACTTGAAATAAGATTATTTCAATTTTGCCAGCTGAATCATAAAGCGATATAAGAACGGTTAGTCGTAAAATAATTTCGTCTATGAAATTTTTGATGTAATCTTAACAATAAAAAAATAAAATCTAATGTTTCTACTATATCTATATCTAGTCAATCAACAAAATTTTTTTTCAAGACATCTGAAAAAAATAGCATGGCATTTCCGAGTTTTATTATACGCTTTATAGCAGCTATTAACTATACAAACATTTGGTTGAAAATATCCAGATCTAGTTTATTTAAAGTTTTTGATTCTGCCAGCTCCTTCAGAGATTTAATGTACATGGTATTGCATATCTATTATTTTATAGCTGGCCCCTACATGTGCATATCATTCTTACTCAATATTGCTTGACATAGTGATAAGAGCAACCTTTTTAGTCGACGGTAACATCAATAGTGCGTAGTAAAATTTTTAAGTAAACTGGTTTCCTAAATTATGACCCAATAACCCAGTTCAGTACCTCTGTTGTGATCTGCCACTTTGAGATATTTGCATCGCTTCGATGCAAATATGTAGATACTAAATTACTTATGTTGTATGTATGCGTTGGTGAGCTATATTTTCAATTAAAAAAATTATTTTCCTAGTATATACGAATAAATGACAATTTGTTTAACAATTTAAATGAAAGTTGATTGCTACATCAATGTGCCACTTGCACTAGCTGAAAGTAACTACTTACATCGAGGCACAGCAATAAAACTTGTAGCAGCTTAATGACCATTTAGAGCAGTTGTGGTAATAGTAGTTCAACAATTGTTTTGCCACAAATGCTTAAAAGATATTGCGAGCAAACCTCGGGAGATAAGACAAGAAAGCTTTAGAGTAAAGCAGATATTGCGCAGCTATAAAGCATTAACAATTAATTAACGACCACCTTTATTATTCCTTTTTAATTATTAATTTTAGTCGCCCAAATATCAATACTAATACTTAATCCGACAGACAAACATCGCCTGTTGATGATCAAGATAAAAAATACTTTACAAAGTACGAGGTGCCTCTTTTTGCCAATATAAATTAAATAAAGTCAACATTATTTTGATACCCGATTTAACAATTTTTAATGGATATAGTATCGGTATAAGCTTGCAGCATGCATTTAAAAGATTTTTCACTTTCCTTTTACTTATATATAAATATATACATATATACATATTTTTTAAAAGCAATTATTTACCTATAATGTAAGTGCCAACACCAAATCTGGTGCACTCTATATAGTTAAGTTGCTAACAATGTAGAAACGATACGATAAATGTCTTCACTATGATGAAACGGTCAGACAAGACTCTCGAATCACCATGTGTCATACACAATTTTAATGTATATAATATTTGAATCATTTTATAAACTACTTATGTCAATGAGAGGTGGATCAATTTAACTCTGGTTGTCTCTGAGAGCATCGTTTTCATCCAGACTGACAGACTTGCATATCTAGATATACTCGACTGTTGATAGTGATTAAAAAATACTTACCTGTTATGCATTAGGGTCGGAGATTTCCTTTTCAAGTAGTATTGTGTACATAGGGTAAATACCAAAAAAACATTTTTTTCGTACTGCCTAATTTTAAAATGTATTAAAAATTTAAATTAATTTATAAAATAAATATCTTACTTTCAGATACTTAAATGTTTCGCATTATGAGAGCCAGATATTACTGCGCTTGGCTGCTCATGTTGTTATGTGAACGAAGTCAATCCACGATTACCTCACCGGATCAGTCCTCCGCCTCCCCGTTTCCATTAGAGGCTCGCAGCGCCGATTCTTCTAGTGAGGATGACATTGTCTCTACCAGTTATGTTCTACCAAATCAGATTTTTAACGATGGAAAACCCTACTACGCGCGTCAGGATCCAATATCGGGTCAACTAGATTTTACTGCCAAGAAACCCGCTGGCATTGAACCCGAAGTGAATGAAGTGATTAACTCTAAAGAAAAAATTGTGCTTAACGGTGGCTCTACTCCAAACATTCACGACTTTCTCAATTTACCAGTCAAGTACTCATCGTCAAACTTTGTGTATCCTTTAGTCTCTAGTTCGTATGCCAATTTAAAATATCAAGGCAGTAACAAAAACTACATGACTAACAAAAAACCGACATTGATGGTAGCGCCTGTGACACCAGTACCACCAAAGTACCACAATGAAAATTTTTTGACTGTTACAACAACGAAATTGACAGCGGTTACATCAACAGAAGCGGATTTTTTTTCGGCTTCAACAAAAGCTTCCACCTCTACCACTTCTAGAAGTACGAGTGCATCATCCAAGATAGACACTACAACCCCAACTGCAATGACTGTGCGATACACAACTACAACACGTCAACCTATTCAAATATCCACGACGGCTCTGCCTTCGCGTCTTAGTACAACACGAAAAAAATTCGTTCCATCAAAAAAGAACAACCACAGTCCTACACTACCCACCGCCAACATTCCAAACAAAACAGTTAACAAAGTAGAACAACATCCAGCAAAACTGCCATCGATAGCCAAACAGCCAAAGCCCACACTAAGTAGTAGTGATGTTACATTTACAACTCATCATCCCACACCACAGGCAGCTATCTTTCCAACGGAGCCAACGACTACAACCAAAATGTTTTCAACTCCAAGCACCAGCCCACCTGTGGTCTTCACTGATGATATTGTACGTGGTACCACTACGCCGCGTTCAGTAACCCTAATTACTGATAGCACAAGAATTCAAAATCTAGACCCTGCGGATGTCTACCATACACTGGGACAGAAAAATACGAAAATTCAAAAAGATCAGTCTGCAGCTAATCCACCAATGACGCTGAGCGATATTTTTAACAGCTTAGCTGAGGAAGAGGTAGCAGTTGCTCAAAACTATCAGCAGAATCAGGGTTTTGACGCTCAAGGAAATCTTATTGAACCAATTGCGCCATCAAAGCCTTCGCCATTTGCAATGCAGTCACAGTTACGCCCACATTCGGTACAAGTATTACCCAGTGTACAATCTGCTCCAGAATACCATGCTGACCAAAAGCAAGTTTTAGGGAGTCTGGAAAGCTACGGTAATGAATATGTTTCGTATCAAGTTAAACAGCCAAATGTTATGCAATACCGGCCTATGCTGGGTCAGATTAACAACGTGGTCATCTCACCTGGACAACAATCTGCTTCCTTTGTGTTGGGTAGTCAACAGCAAGTAAGTCATCCAAGTATTTATGGCAATGTAGAAAAGCAGGCGCTGTTTTCAAAAGACCCGACTAGCGTGCAGTTCGGACAAGTTATTAATGAAGACATAGGCAATATTAAGCGTCCACTGCCTGCCAGCCAACAAGCTTCACAACAGTTAACTCCGGCAGACAATTATCATCAAAATGCTCAGTCGAACAATAAATTTCAAACAAACATTAACAAAGCACCAGTATCTCTCGGCATTACTACAGCTGAATCTGGAGTTTTGACCGGCAGTTACCAAGAGCACCCGCCAGAAGCGCCGACTCCATATCAACAATTACCGCTGATTGGATCTAATTTACGTCCACTAAAGAAACAATCGGCAAGGGTACCAGATGCAATTTCTCCCATGGTTTCGGCCAACCAAACCAACCAACAGTCTCAGCCCTCGATGCAAGCAACCACTCCAACTAATTCAGTGGTCAACACACAAGACACTAAAGAACTGTTAGTCTCCACTAATATTCGCTTCCCGTCTAACGACGATGAGTTATCCTCTTCTGTCGCTGTTCCTGATCTACCGACTGGGCCACATATAAATGGCCATGCACAACCATTAAGTCTTCAGCAAATTCAAAATGCGAATTCAGTAGTGTTTCCAAAAATCATCGACGTGGAAGGTCCAAATTCGAATGTTCAAATTCAACAGCACGAAGTAGTCAATATTAAACAGCACAAACAACAATTGGTAAATTATTATAAAACAAGAAAAAAAGCTATCTTCGGCACGCCGAACCTATATACCCTTGCTATGCTCTCCTAAGAAAATGCCAATTTTGGATTTTATATCTTAAAAAACAATAAAGTTTTACTAAGGAGCACTTTTCGACCTGAATTGTTCCTATAGGAGCTATAAGATGTAGTGGTCCGATTTTAATCAAACTTGGTCAGATAGTCCAAATCGTAAATATTCATCGATAAGCCCAGTTTGGTTTTGATATCTTGAAAAACAAAACAAACAAAGAAACACTTTTCATGGAAATAATAATTAAATGAATAAATAAATAAATAAAATGAAGTGTCTTTAATTGTACCTATCGCAGCTATATGATATAGTGGTCCGATGGAGCTGATTTTGACATACAAACTACATACATTATCAGACTTTACCTCTTTTGCAAGGGTATAAAAAAGTTATAGCTATATATTTACTAACATCAGTTTTATTTGTGTTGCAGACATTCCCAGCACAACAGCAGAGCAAGAATGATCAACTGACGCAATCGCCGTCCCAAGACATGGAACCACCACCGCGCTACCCTCAAATGCATATGCCTCAGACACAATCACCTTCCGCAAAACGTCCTAATAGTCCACCCCCGTCAACTTTCTACAAAGAGTTTCACCGCAAGGCTCCGCCTTCTACGCAGACAGGCCCACGGCCTAATATTAACCTGCCCAACATTTTACCGCAATTTCGACCTAATGCCAAAATTTCCAATGGTCACAACCCTATTTTAAACCAGGAGCCTGGAAATATACGTCTACCCACGCAAGATATGAAACTGCCATACAATCCTTCAACTCCACCACAGTTTGCACATAGACGACAACCTTTACAACAACAACAACAACTTCAGAAGCGGTATCCTTTAAACCGCAATTCTCAACATGAATATTCTACTGGTTCAACAAATTTTGCGGGCGATGGTAACAGACGCATATATCGACAGCCATTCAATGATGTTCAAAGAATACCACACCTAAGGGATCGTATGTATGTTCGACGACCCAATGGTCCAGTACGCGTGATTGACAGTTATCCAATTGAGCGTCACGCAGCAATTGCTCCAGATCCTCACAAAGTGATTACTGGCGATCTGGATGATTTTGAAGAGGAAGATCTAGTTATTAATAATCCTCCACATTCACCCAACAAGGATCGACAGAATGTTAATGAATCAAGACTAGAGGCTGTAGTCACGTTGCAAATGCTTCAGTCGCAAAAAATTCCTCTTACTGGCGACGATAATGGTGCCGGTGAAATACAAGTAACAACCGATAACGATTCGCTAGAAACAATGGCCATAAAAAAAAACGAGCACAACTCTGTCGGGTTTTTAGCAAACCTCAATAAAGCCAGCTCAAATAGAAATGAAGCAACCGACAGCGAGAGCAAGGATTCTATGTTACATCAGGAGGCGCCATCGACTGTCATAGAGTATCAAAATACGCCATTCTCGGTAATTCGGGAAGAGCCACAAGAGCCCATTTTGAAAAACAAAAAACCTCAGTCTCTACAACAACAAGCAAAAATGCAGAAGCTAACCAAAGAAAAGTTTCCATATCCAATTGAAAAGCCAGATCAGTCATATACAGAGCTGCAACCAGTCTTACAAGTTCCGGGAGTACTTATTGCGCCTCGTATCATTAACAGTGCCTTCAGTAGTGGCACAGAGGCTCCGATTGCCATTGCATATACACCAACAGAGCCGAACTCCTTTCGACGAAATGGTCCCGTAAAACAGGAGCAAACTCTATCTAACTTCAACCATGCTTCGTCGATGTATAATGAAAATCATTCTGAAACACAAACCGAAGAAATTATAAACACCGACTTTGATTTACGAGGTCACAATTTCGAGAAGGACTTTAAGGCACCATTCTTTCCAAGTGTCAGTTTAGGGGGCGTTAACAGTGGTGTGACAGGCAATCCCTTGCTAAGCAACTGGAAAATTGTATCACCCGCTTTAGATAAAAAAATGTATAAAAAGGACAATATTAACCGGGCCGACGTTGAGATGGTTGAAGAAAAAAAGGAAGTAGCACATAGCAATTCCACTGATAGTACCACTGAAAAATATTTTGAGTTGGACAGTTTTCAGCCGCAGTTGCAGGGCGGCTTTAGGCCTATTTATCCACCGGACTACATGCATGTTGAGCAAACGAAAGAAAGTCTAAACTCTGAAAATATTCAGTCAAACGAAGACAACAAAAAGCCACTAGCAATAGCATTAGTAGGATCACCGTCTACACCGGTACTAAACATAACTTCAATTTCTAGGACATCTAGCACTGCGATACCCCAGATGACACCACCATATGGTTTGCCTTCTAATAACACTTCAAAAACTTCGTCTATAACAACGTTTCTACCAGAGACAGCCAAAAAGTTAACAACTGAACTGAATCCAGCTGGTGAGTCTGCATTTACAAAAACGACAACCAAAGCACCTGTGACCCAAATCAAGCCCACACCACAAAAAAAATCAACATTTGAAACAAGCCTAGCAGCTCTGCTCTTTGGAGATGATGAAGAATTTGAAGATGGTGCACGGAAGTCCGTTATGAACAAAAAAACGGAGGGTGGGAAAATAAATGTGGCCCGCATGGGTCCGCGAAGTCTAGTGTTTAGCTAAGGGCTGGGAAGTATTTAAATTTGCTTAGTATAATTCTAGTTTGTATTATTTATTTAAAGCTAACAGCATTTATAAACGAATTACTTATGTAGTAACATTGATTTCACATCTAATTTTTAGTCGTAAGCTCACACCATGCTAAACGCTAGCCACCAATGAACTTACAGTTAAGGCTTTTGCGAGTCTGATTCGAAATATACTTGTTTTCGCATTGGACTCCCGAATCGTCGCTATCGTATTACGAGCATGTATTGAAATCTAAGTATGTACCTACAAAACACATAATTAAATTTACTTACAATAGAAAAATAAAAATAAAATATTTATTTATCTGGAAAAAAAAACTTACTTATTCAGGAATATGTTCAACTACGATAACTTTTTGTACATTTTTGTCATCCCTTATACTTAAATCCTTATCCTTGTACAACAATTAGCATGTGCCACAACTCATTCAAAAGGCTCAAGAAAAAGCAGATTTGAGATAATGAATGATTTCATGCATGAGACTAGCCTAAGTCAGTATATGTATGTATTTTGTGTTATATGTATGTAATGTTTCTAATGTAGAAGTAATTTTGCACACTTTACCCATTAAAAGTATATAAAAACAGGTCATAAGACACAGCAAATGTATTTAAAGGGCATACAGATATTTCGCCTAATGGTCGAAGTTCGACGAGCAAACCATGTTTCACCCTTTAGCCAGCAACAACACAGTATCAGCTGTGAATTACCTTTGATAGCTTTGACATTCTCTGCTTCCTACACTGCCACTGAACTGCTTGACGCGCCAGTATTTAGCACCCCTCTTGTTTATTTAGCAGTACACACTCAACATAACCAAAGTTATTCTGGCAGCGGCGCAGTCGCCGCGGCGCGCTGTCTGAAATGCCGTGCTAGTATTACTTGACCTAAATGCGAAAAATTTACTGGGAACGGGATTTAGCGTAGTCATATATTATCTATATTACTCTTACTTGTTTCATATGTCGTATTAACAAATAGAATGGAATATTTGTTTATTTACTTACTTGTGTCATATGTCGTATTTACAAATAGTATGGAATATTTGTTTATTTGGCATATTTATTTCTATGGAATTCCATACATAGTTTACCATAATTATAAGGAGTTTTATTTAACATTGATTAATTTTGAGCCTCCATTTCGGATTCTCTCCCAAATAATATCAAAAATCATTGTTTAAAAAGACTTGTTTTTATTATAAATCATCTATAGTCTGTTGGATGCATAAGATTGGTCAATCAAAAATGATCTTAATGTCCGCCGCTCAGCAAAATGTGCCTAATAATTTGGTTTTATTAACGATGTGCGTATATGATAATGAATTATAATTCAAACACAATATAAATATATTACTTAAGCTTGTCCTCTGCACAATTTGTTATACATATTGACAGAAATTTTTTATTAATCAATGTGCAATTGATGTTGAAGCGGTATGTTCATTTGGACGATATAAATTTTCTATTGTTTGTACATACATCTTATAGCAGCGTTTTAAAATTTACAGACAGCAAAGGTATTTTTTGTTTCAATCTTATATTAAGTACTGATGACTTATCTACTACATCAATCCACAAATTTAGACTCAGTCTTTTCTATACTTTTGAATTTATATTTGCTAAATTCTAGACCAATTGTAGTCGAATTTATATTAAATAAAAATATTAAATAGAAACAACTCCTTTTTTCCAAAATAACATTAATAATTTAAAATGCAAACAAATTGAAATCGTTTAATTAAAATACAATCTTGTAAATAAATTCAAAATGCGGCTGTCTGACACTAGTCAATTATATAATTCAATTATAATTTTAAAAGGTATTTTTCTTCAATAATTCAGCTGAGAAAGTCTAAGTTAGTATTTTGTTTAACTCCTAGCTTACACTATAAATTGTACATTATTAAATATGAATGTTTGCCTTAGTACGTACTAAATATGTGTATATTTGATAAGACTTTATATATTATACAAATTTTCATACAGATGAACACACACAAAAACATGGCTGAATCAATTTAGCTGTTAATATAGGGTATCAGATATCTCCTTCTGTAGATAACAGACAGTTGATTTTTAATATTTAGCTTTTATTCATTTTATTGCGCCCATAGTATAAAAATATATTTAAATATGTTGATATATGTTTAATACAGCTATGCCGTTCTTATGTAGTTGTCCTGTTTAGGGACTAAATAATATAAATAATAAATACTTTTGTTTGATTTTATACTATTTACTAGTTTTGCGTAACATAGATTTATATGTAAATAAGAAGGACTAGGAACCAGTACAACATATTAGAAAATAGAAAAAACAAAAGGTTGCTTTTATATATATATATAATTATACTTAAAATTTAGTAGAATATCTTTAAATTAGCTTTTTAGACATTTGGATATCTTATACTTTGCAATAAGGAAAAATGGATTAAACATAATGTAATTAAATTTAAAATCAGAGGCAACCAAAATCTATAAAACTTATATTTTGTATGCAAACTGATGTATTCTTATTAAGCTCTGAAATGTAAAGTTAATTTCACCTTAAAAAATCGAAAGTTGTACAAAAACAAAAACTGCCAAATTTTGGATATTGCATAAGAAATATAAACTAATGTGTGAGCCCTATAGCTAGTCGCCACCTTGTCCTTGCCCATTCCCCATTGCTTGTTGCTTCTTCTTCTTGTCGAATATAGATAATTTAGACTTGACCGCCCCTTCACATACCATCATTCGCTGATGTGCCGGTTTTTTGTCTAAATCAAAGCACAAGGACTCTGCATTTAAATGCCGTTTGAAGTCCGAGTACCGATGCGAATCGTATGACAGATAACCGGATCCCAGTGCTGACGCAGCTACAGCAGCGGCAACAGTTCCATTACCGTTACGATGATAAGCTGAAGGTGGCGATGAATCCTGTCGCTTGCGTTCAAAGTACTCTACGATTTTGGCGATCTGCGCGGAACGAGTACTAGGCAGCGCGGCGAATGAACGATCATCCCAAAGAAGCGAATCAGAGCTGATGTCGTCAGAACTGTCCGTGTAGATAGATGAAGTGCGATTTTTGCAGTAAAGCAATTGATTCGTGGCAAAGGGGCTCCGCTGTAACAGGGAGTGTATCTCTGAATCGAGTGCTAAACGATTGATTATTCCAGCTGTGGCAGACATCTGAGGATCGCTAACATTTCCAGTCACTAAAGCGTGGTGACAAGTGTATCTTCGTTGGTGCGTGCGCGGTGCTATAATCTCAGCGTCCAATTCATCCATAGAATCCACTGCCGTTGAGGACGATGTATTACCGGCAATAGCTGCAGTGTCGCTATCTATAAGCATTATGGAGGATGAGGTGGAGGGGGAATCATTCTGAAGATGTTGCGGTTGTGCAACGGCAGCAGCAGCCACAATTGCGGCAGTTGAAGTAGGAGTTGCATAGTAACAACAACGACATAGACTCGCCAGTTTATCACTAAAATAACAAATTCGTTAAATGGAAGCTTTCATTGGAAAATACATTACTTACTTCACTTTGTTTTTTCCCGCTGAGTCAAGGATCAGTTGTGATTTTAACTGGTCATAGCAGCAGTTACTAGTGGCTCCACCACAACCAACCATTACCGACCCAATACCGCATAACTGTCGATTGTAACTAGTGTTTGTGATAGCAGCATCAGATTCCTCGTTAAAACAAGAATAAAAACCGCTTTCAATTGAATCGCGCCGAACTACGTTTTTTTTTAGAGGAAGTAACTCGCAGGAATTTTTTAGTTCATTTAGTTCGAGGTCTGCATGCGAAGAAACGGAAGTAGTTGTTTCGTCCACCTGCGTGGAACAAGTGGGCGTAAACGTTTTCGAAACGACATCGAAGGTGGAAGTGCTACTTTTTGGCAGATCTTTACAGTATTCATCCTTATCTTTTCCGAAATTCAAATCTTCGGTTAGCGGAGGACTTGTCTGAGTAATGATAGAGGTGCTTTCTTTTAGTAATGTTGTAACTTCGAGTTCGCTGTTACTATATTTCATGATGTTTCCACTGTTGCCACGGAAAAGTGGGTGTGTGTAGAGTGAGTTTGCGCGGTATTTGCGTGAGGCTGCCATTGTAGAGCGGCGCACAGCGCTATCATCACTGCTGGACTCAGCGTCAGCGCAATTGCCTCCTCCATCGAGATCTTCGCCCTCTGAGTTGCAATCGTCACAGTCGTCCATGTCAGCAGTAGCTGAAGTCGTAGGATGAGCTGTTGTTACCGTTTGAATAGCTGCGTTGCTGCTTCGCTGCGGCAACTTAAGCTCAAGAGCGCTGTACTTGCGCGTTAGTTGCGGAGAGACAGGTAGGCTTTTTGGTTCACTACATGTAGTTGTTATTGCCGTCGCACTCGTATTTCCGTCGATTTCTGTGCCTTGCGCCTTAGTCTTGCCCTGTATGGCAACAAGCTCCTTGAAAAAGGGCGCTGACATTTCAAAGCACGAGCTAAACAGATCGCCTACGCCCGCTGCATATGTCTTTGGGTTAGCGCCTAATATCTTCTTAATACCCCGAAGCTGAGCCAATGCCGTAAAAGGATTTGGCTTTGCCCCGTTATGGTCCTTACTTGACGAAGGTTTATATTGTGGATCTTTTAGGCACATGGTTTCACCCACTTTGCGAAGCGTCAGAACTGCCGACACAGGAGGAGGCAGTGGTGGTGGCTCTGGCACATTCGTCGCAGGCGAAAGAGCTGGTGTTGTTTGGGCGCCATCAAACTGACGTGGCGGCGTGGGCGAGTGCGTTGAAGATCGCTGGCGCTGCATCTGATGGCACCGAGCTTTATCGCTGGGAGATGTATGCAGTGGAAAGTGTATTATATTTTCGCTCAGGGAGCGACGATGCAGCAAAATCTCTGCTTCTAGCTTTTGAGTGGCACGACGAACACGTGATTTTAAAATATGTTCATCGAATTCGCTGCTTTCCGCCAACCAGTTTGGCGTGCATGGAAGAACCGCCGATGCTGACTTGCAACTAATTCCAGTACTGGGAAATCGAAAACCGTCTTCACCCACTTCACGGCGGTGACGCGGTGTTAACATGCCCGCCGGTGCCGTGCAGATAGTACCGACAGTTGGCGTGGCACCAAAAGTTGTGTATTCTGAGTCACTACCAATTGGCGATCCATTTAACAATTCCAGGGAGCTCAGTGGACTCGCGCACGTCGACTCTTGCTCGTATTTTTCTAACAGCAGTGTTAACTTTTTGGTCGCATCATGGAAAGTCGGTCTACTCTTGGGATCGTACTGTGTTAAAACAATAGATTACAAATAAGTTCAAAAATTATATAATTTTCCAAACTTACAAGGCAACAGTAAAATGCTAGTCTTAAAAACACAGGTGGTGTATCCATTGGACATAGCTCAACGAACGCCAGGTAATCAAGACCAAATGAGGCAGTGCGTGGCATAAGGTCTGGATCAGCTTCAATGCGTGCGATTATCTCACACTGAATAATTCCGAATGAAAAGACGTCACTAGTCTGATCATACCATTGACCCTTCAAGCATTCAGGACTAACCCAGTACGGTGAACCAACTGTCTCCAAACGTGATTTTCCTCTGTAAAGCAAGTTCATACGTATTATTATTTAAAGCAAAAATGATAAGCGAAGGCTATTTATAAGTAACAAACATGGACAGAGATAGTCTCGGATGTTTTGTGTTAAAATCTGCTTTATAGCTTTATTAGAGGCTGTGAAGTTAACACGTTTATACGGAGCGGCTGATCGGCAGCCAGATGGACGCATAATATTATTCGAGCAAATGAGAGTTTCTATAAACTCAGCGAAAGCTGTATATACGAATATATACATTCATGTTTTACATAGATCAACAATCATAAAAGGAAATGTACTAACGATTTCACTGGTATTTTAGCAGCTAAGCCAAAGTCACCGACGACAGCTTCATATTGTCCATTTGCGAGGTGACGAATAAGCACGTTCTATTCGGAAAAAGCACTAATGAGTATTTCATTGTTTTCAAATGATTTATGGTCTTACCTTGCTAGTCAAATCCCTATGGAAAATACCCGCATCGTGCACATAAGTCATTCCATGCGCTATACCAAGCGCCAGTCTTACTTTCTGGGCAGCGCTAAGCACCACCTCTTTGTTGGCCAGAAGCTGTTCCAAGGAACCACCATTAATATACTCAGTCAGAGCGTGCAGTTGGCCTTCTTGCACACAAACTCCCATGAAGCTAAAATGAAAAAAGTATAATTAAGATTTAAAATAGTTTGCTTTATTTTACTATAAACAATAAAAATATTCTTGTATATGAAGTAGTATTTAAGAGCCTACATTTGTTCATAAATTCTAGAGGTATATTATATGAGATACGTTCTCATACCAAGTGTTATTGGTACAGGATATAAAAGTCACAGCGTACCTTGTAGGTGTTTTCAATAATATACATACATTCTCAAATGGTTTAGATAATTCTCTTGATAAGGGTTTCCGATTTTAATTTCATTTGTTTCGTCTTATTCGAATCAGTCAAGACTCTTATCGTTCATGTGCACATGCTTAGTAGCAGACCGTATATTGAATTTTGTACTTTACATTTTTTAGTTAAACCTAATTAAGATATAAAAGCCTCCAACCAAGTTTAAAAAAAATGTTCGTTTGTTTCAACTTATTCTATTGTTTTACCTTTTTCACTTTTATTAGTAATAATCAACATTATTGATTATATTATTATTAATATTTCTAAGCTAAAAGTATGTATATTAGACTGTGTCAAATCCATCTCTCAATACAGCCCTATAGGACAATCCTTTCCAAAACTATTGAATTTAGTCTAAAGTAAATACCGCATAAGACAAAATACAATGGAGAGAAAAGAGTATAAGACAAAACAAAACAAAAACTTCGCTTACCTTAATATGTTAGCATGAGATAGTTTATTGAGCAATTGAACTTCACGCAACATGTTAGGTCGGTTGGCGCGTAATTGATTCATTTTCAGTACCATCACCCGACCAGTTGTACGATGTGTGACCTATAATAAAAGCAGATTAATATATTTATTAATTTTAGATAACCGAAACATTAATTAACTATGGCAAAATATTCAATAGATTGTGGTATGGAGAAGGAGAGCCTAAATACAACATTTAATGCCACTAGATTGATTCAGTTATTTAGTTATTTGGTTAATATGTCTTAATCAGAACTACTGTGTCTCCAAATTAAATAATTTTTCCGTCAATTGAAATACACATACCTACAAACAAATACATACACACCTGTGCACCTGTTTTTATTAATTGACTAAAGGTAAATCATTATTTACTTATTTTTTATTCTCTTGATTTGTGAAGGCTCGACGTTTGTTATGTCAACATCTGGACGTTGCTGTCTTGAAAAATTTGTTGTACATTGTGGCATTTTCACTTTCAACTTAACAAGTAATAGCAATTGCGGAAATCAAATAACGAAAGCGGCTAACGCCACCAAAAACATCCTTTTTGGCAAACAAAAAAAAAAAATGACGGGACACAATGACCAAAAACCAGTCGACGACGTTCAGTTCATTTGAAGCGAAGCTGACAGCAGATAACGAAAACCCGCCTGGTGTAGTTTGTTATATGGTCAATCCAGCAGGTTTCGGGGATATTTCCAGTCACAGAAACACGTTTTATAAAACGCTATGGAGCACGTGTAATATCGATTGCACCGGCAGCTGAGCGACCGACAACGAAATAATTTCAACAATTTCCACACACACTTTTTTTTTGTTGTTAACAAATATTTAATACGATTTAAAGCTACCTTGTTTTTGGCTTTTAAACAAGCTTTAACTTAAAAAAGATCGCGTCCGTTAGTGGAAGCGCTGCTCAATCATCTTTCATACAAGTATGCTCTGGTCTCAACAACTTGTTGCACCAACAACTCAACGGAACAATATCACGCAGCCAAACGTGTTCTGTCGCAGAGAAATACACTGCGACAGGTCAGTTGAAAGCTTAGTATTTAAGCCCTGCATGTATAGAAAGTCAGCAGTCGTATATTTTTATAAACTTCAAAACTACTGCACTAGTGTACTGCATTGGCATGAATTGCTTTTACATGTAACTTAGTACTGTTTTTTGAGGACACATCTACTCAACAAATATCCGATTTTGGTCTGCTTAATTGAGTAGATTTTAGAGTGTTATTATTCAGGCCCTCTAATATACAGTGCAACTTTATGTTAGATTGGGCAAGGAGATCGAGGGTATCGTTTGCTGTTGTCGCGTTCTGACCAGTAAATTGAGGTCGTAGCCATTAGCAAAACAAACTGTTAGCCAGTCGGTCGGTTGGAATGGAATCTGACCTAGTTTGCTTTCTTTCACGCCTGCCTAGAGTCTGTGTGTCTTTCTAGACTACTAACTTGCTATCCGTTGTTTTTGGACATGGTTCTCCGCTGAACAACTCATCAACGTCAAAACCAGTACAAAGTGACCTTCATTGCCAAACAAGAATATGTGACGGATAATTGGCTTACCATAGACGCTTAAATTTATATACGTTTTGTAAATGTTTAACCCGATTTCATTATAAATACATACTTAACATAATCCGATCAATTAAATTTTGTAAATAGATTTGTACTATTTCCGATTAATATGACACAAAATTATGATACCATCTGCAAAAATAGATTAACTTGAATACTACACTTTATCTATGTATATCATAATTTCAAATATTTTATTTGTGGGAGAGTAAGTGCGTTTTGAGTTTTACACAATGTTTCATTGAACCTGTTACGTATACATTTTGTAAGTAATATTAACACGGCCGAATGCATTTCATGTGCTTTTAATTGTTAATGGAAAACCTGCAGTTATGCAAATGTTTTGCCAAGTTTGTTGCTATATTATCAGTGTCTGTAAATGTTTAACAAATTGATATTTCGTGTTAAGCAACAAATCTGTTATTCAATATTGTCGATAACAAATCGCCCTTTATTGCACAAATACAGCATCATAGAAAGGATGAAGGCGAGGTCGCAACTTATAAATATAAATTACAGGGAAGAGCGAGTCAAGTTAAGAGTGCCCCACTCTAGGATATGTTCTGCACTCATCTTTGCACAGACTTATAGAATATAGTTCTGTGTTCATTTAACGATCGTTGTGAAACTTTCAGAATATAGACTGGAAACAGTGCACACTAGAACGGTGAGTGTATTGATGTCAAAAACTTGCGGCTACAAAATATTTTCTTGCTTTTACGTTGATAATGTTAAATTTATTAAAACTTTCTAACTTTTATAAAACAAAAAGAAACAGCTAACCTCTGACGATCTAAAACTCTTGCAGACAAAATAATTGCTTTAATTTTTTTTTATCGATTATACCCTGTTTCAAATAATTAAATATGCAAATTAAAAAATTTTTTAAATATTTTTTTTTTAATGTGTGTATGAACAACTATTTTCTTCAATAACTTCTGTGGTTATTATCTGATCGTTAAGAAATTTAAGCAATAACTTCAAAATGGTACCCGATGATTGTTGTTTTAGATTTACATGTGTGAGGGGGAAATATCGAAAATTTTAAATAAACTTGGTCTGAGTATGGTAAAAAGAAATCTACATAACAAATTTCGAGTCTTGAGCGCTTTTCGAGATTTGTGCGTTCATACAAGACAGACAGAGGGAGAGGGCCAGATTGACGCAGCTTTTGATCAAGAATATATATAGTTTATAGGGTAGAAGTTGCCTCCTTACGCATGCTACATACAATCGCACAGTATTACCCATTTTTAATGAGTACAGGCTGGGTGTAAAAAAACGTGAAGAGACATATTTGGATAAAATATGAGCTTTATGGCATTGAACTTAACCAATTATTATTTTACTACCCATGTGCATATAAACAATACATTGCAAGCTATCTTAAAAAACAATAACAAACTTCACAAGCACTCACTCGAAAACATACAACATTTTTGCAACGCATCGCCTGTATTATATGTACGACCAAAGAAGAAAAGTGAAATGCTGATTTATATATAAGCATAAATAAATAGTAATTGCATTTTTACCCTCTTAAGATTGGTACAGTTGGCTGCACAATTAAAGCAGTAACCAAAGGCACGCCAACTAAGCTGCGCTTCAGCTCACTTAATTTCATATTTCAAATGTGAGAAAACTGATGTTTTGGTTGCAAATGATGTTGGCTTTGTTCGTTTGTTGTAAGCCCGGCGGCAATAAATTATCAGTACGTATTATAAGTATGTAAAACTATATACATTTCTACATATTGTATTTTATTGAAGCGCCCACAGAGCATAATACCCGCATCACCTTAACCCCTCCACAACGTACAATTTAGATTTTTGTTTCTTTAATACTTGTGAGTTGTCGCGTGCAGTTGAAATAGAAAGTGCGCATTAATTGCTTTGTTTTCTTTTCATGTTGGATCACATGCAGAAAATGAACAAAAACATATAAAAAGATGTTATCTTAGTAATTCAAATTAGAATTAATAAAAGCTCAATGCTGATCAAAGTACAATGATCTACAGTAGTAGCAGTGCTGAGTCAGCACCCAACAAACCAAGTAGACCTAGTGGAACCAACAGAAACAACATATTAAAGCTCTCTTGCTTATTTGTTTTTAAGCAAATTGTTCGCTTAGCTTCAGAAACTGTCGCTAGTAAGTCGACTATGTCATAATTTCGGTACATCTCAGTTTTGATTAATAATATTTTCCGGTTAATATAGACGTTAATGGATATAAGGACTATGGTGTCACACAATGCTGATGAAGCCTATTTATATTTATATTCTATATTTTAAATTATTTTGCACAACTTCATTGTAAATATGTACACACAAATGTACTACTTTATACTACCTTTTAACCATATGAATACGGGTATACGGTATATGAATTTGTTTGACGCTTTTGTTGCGGTCAAAAAATGCAAACATGGAGGCCAGTGACACGCCTTTGATCCAACCAGCCTATCGCCTATATTGATTGTGGGCCTTTGTATACACAAGCTCTGTGTGTTAATTACAAAGCTTCTTTATATTTTGTATCAACTAATATTCTTCCCATTTTTAAATTCTGTAAAATTATTCGCCTTACTTATGATTTACAAACATCGGTTATTACGTTCTTTAGGTTTTTACGGTTTTTATTATATTATATATTTATTATATTATATATTACTATATAGTATATTTGTATCTAGGTAAATATATATACATGTTATATATACATGCATGTACATATATTAATTTGATTTACACGCACACTTATTAACAAACTTCTGTGTTATATACGTATATATATATTAATTAAATTGTATAATCATTCAAAACAGGCACAACGTAAAATATTTGCCTTTCAAATCAAATCGTACAAAACTTTTGGTTGATCGTGGGAGCTTTAAAAATAGCTATTTAACGAATTCTATAAAGAGTATGTTTGGTGCATGTTTCGACTGCAAGTTAGAGGCGTTTAGAAAATGATAGGAACCTAGTTCTATGCAAAGACGTACATTCAGAAGCACATTTCTGGTCCTGGTCCGAATACTTCTTCTACTTCATCTCAGCTGTACAATGGCGCAAAACTGTTACCCACTTATAAAAGGTGAATGAATCCAAAAATATGTCTCCACGCTAATTGCGCACGTAATTTGATGTTGCTGTAGCTCCAGCGGAGGCTGCAGCCGATGCGGCTGCTGCATGTGCAACCAGTTGACGCGTTGCGACGGCGACATCGACGGTGGCAGAGAAGAGGAAACGTCATCGGCTTAAGCAATATACATTTAAAGTTGCAATAAAGAAAAAAAGTCATACAGAGAGAGATGCGTTCTATCCGCAATTTGATTGACGCCGTTGCATCGCATCTGTTGGCAGGCGACTGCAGGAAATCTATGATCACGTATGTCTTTTAAAATAACTTACACTTACGTATATGTTTATACCCACCTATTGAAAACCACTGTCAAGGATTGTTCTGCTTCAGCGGCATCTGAATACTGTTGTGAAAATTCATCAATTTAAAATTGGAGGGGTTTAACCAAATAATAACTTTTCTCTGTGATAAAGCATTATATGTGAGTTGATGCTTATTGCTTTGTTTGAAATTTTTGAATTTCACAGTGGCAATAATAAAGTCGATCAAAGATTTACACAAAAAAAGTTGAAATGCAATTTAACTGAAAAATAGTAGTCTCAAGAAACCATTTCTAATAAAATAACATAGCTGCAGTTATTTAATTTGATATTAAATTTAATATTACACTTCATGATATGTAAATATTTAATAAATATTTCAATGTGTAATATCAAATACAGTCGCTTGAAAATATATCTAACATTTCACAATGATTACGGTAAATGTCTGACTGTGTGTATCTGTTATATAAGTTTCCACAGACTTTCGATCGTTGTGCGTTCGGCTTTGGATTTCCTATTCAGCGTTGCAGCTTTTGTTATTGAAAGTGTTTTTGCCGATTGATTAGTGCGTTAAGCATTTTAACTTTTCGCCAAACTAAGTCATTGTTGTTATGTAAATTTCTTTTGCCTTTCAATTTGTTCAAAGTGATTAACACAATTTCAATTAGTTTATTCAACTCATTGAATTGGTTTATTTTAAGCTCTTCATATAAGTTTTTATATTTTTATACCCTTGCAAAAGGGAATTATAATTTTGCCACGAAATGTGAAATGTATACATCATTGGACCACAATATCTTAAAACTTCCATACGAACAATCGATCGAAAAATATGCTTGTAAGAGAAGTATTTTTTGTTTTTCAAGATATCGAAAACAAGCTCACCGGATCGAAATTTGTTCTGTACAATCCGGTCAAGTCAAAGTAAAGTAATCAAAATAAAACCTTGCCGTGCTTATATTTAAAAGGTTCTTAGAAGTTTGCGGTCTTTTGATTGCCGTGTACAAATGTTTCCATGATAGCAGCAAACATCAAAACTATGAAATCTTTTTCGATAATATTATTAAATTATGTGTGAGTAAAAAATAAAAATAAATGCGATTCAATGATTGTTTGTGAATCTCTTTTACGCTCTTACGAATGTACTTTCATCAAACAAAACTATTTTGTGCGTAAATGCAACTGAATGGAACATTTTCCATAGTAATGTGAAAGCTAAGAAAGCAGTAACAAATCTCCCTACAAATAAAAAAAAAAAAAAAAATTTATATAATATAATAAGAAAATATGTATCGACAAAATGAAATTGAAAGTTGTACAGCTTTATACTCAATACAGGGAACACCCATAATATAAATTTATTTCTCAAAACTTTTCGAGAAAGTTAAAGGCATACCATGGAAGAATTTTTTTTTGTAATTGCAATAAATATTAACATTTTTTTGACTGTGAACAAGAAAAAGCTAGTATCTACTAGAATATACCGTAAAAAACAAGCATAATTTTAATTTTAAGAAGTCGAAATACTGCTTGAACTCTAAAAGGTAAGGTTAGATCAAATCAACACATTTGATGATTTTGAGATTATTTTTTTTGTTACATAGGTATGCGAATAGGTATAAAAACAATATACTCATTTAGAATATGCAGAGATTTGACTTGAGTCATTGAATTTCTTATCAAAAACAAAGACTTACCCTGTAAACTTCCGAGAAAAATCCGGATCCAATTTTCTCTTTGACAAAGTCATCAACAGAATACAATGCTGACACGGCGGTACGTAAAGCCCGACACGACGGGCCTGTCACAAGTCGATCTGATGATATAGTGCGTGTAACCGGTGCTGGTGGAAGACCATTGCAGACTTTAGTGGTGCCATTTTCAGTGAGCCCCGACGATGAAGACTCAAACAGGGTGTTCTGACTGCCCTGGATGCCTGCTGCTCTGTAGGATGTGCACATGCCTGATATGCTGTCCTGCCATAGGAATGGCGAAGAGTCCACTTGATCGCACGAGTTTTGATTACTGTTCTCTGGCGGACCAGGTCCACTGTGTTGGTTCAGGCTCATGCTTATCAACTTTTTTGTATATTGTTGGTATTGAAGGTTTGGGAAGATATTGGTGGATGAAGTAGGCCTTGACTTGTGACAGAGCTTTAAAGTTTCGTTGGTTTATAAAAATAGCATTGGTTACACTCACAACACAACGACAGGGCGGTGCAAAACGAATATAAGTACGTTTTTTTTTTTGACGATATAATTTATAATACTGTTTCAGGTACGTCGTAGAACCAAACAGTATATACCAATTTGGATAAGTAAATTGACAACTTTGAAAAAACCAAACAAAAATGCCAACAACAAAACTTGTATTTTTTTAGTTTATTAACTGTGATTTTAGATTGGCACACTTGTGGAAGATCTTTTGCAAAGGCTCAGATGCAGTGGAAGCGTCGTAGTCTGGAAGTCTGTAAACGAGATATAGTTAAAAAAAAAATATATAACTTATTAAATTAAAAGTGTTTTACTACGCACATATGTTATATTAAAGCTATTATTAATGTAGGATATGTGTATGGACAAGCACGCATATATTTAAAAAAAAAAAAGGCCGAAACAAGTTAAAATCGACGGACTATAAAAACAATATGCTTCCCATCATAAAAAAAATAAATAAATTTATAAAGTAAAATTATACTATAGTCTATTATCAGCAGTAATATTTTCGATTATTTTCAGGCTTTCTTAATTTTTAATTTCTTTTATGCCATTATACATATACCATTTACAAATTCACAAATTCAACTGCTGTTTGTGGTATGTTAAATATACCCAGAAGTATGACTGAAACACATTTATAGCAACGCTTTAGCAGATTTTGAATATGCGCTGAATTCATTGTCTGATAGTCAAATTCATGGTTCGGTGTTTAAGCATGCGTTATATGTACAATTTATAAAGTGATTGCATAAACACAATAATTGGTATTTGAAATTTTTTTTTTAAAAAAAAGAGCATTGGTACATTTGTTAGTTGATTTAATTTTAGTGACCATAGGAAATCAAATATATATATATTGATATATATATATATATCAGACAACAATTTGATGAACATGAGAAACGGCAAGAACAAGATGAAACAAGTTACAATGCTATAGTCGAGTATACCCGAATATGGTACATCCTATACTCAGTCTAAAATCGCAAGCGCACATACAAATATACTTGCAAAGAACCAAACAACTACAAGCAAACAACTACTACTACTGGATTTTCGTATGGTATACAGGAACTTGAGATCTGTACGTTCATACCGACAGACGGACGGACGGACAGGGCTACATCGACTGGGCTATTGATCCTGATCAAGAATATATGTATGTACTTGATATGCTCGAAGAGGCCTACTTATGTTTGTTACATACATTTGCACAGTTTTATGCCAATTTACCAATTTTAAATGTGAAACCAACGGTGCTTTTGGGTAAAACAGAAAAAAAAAAGGTTGGATTGATTGGGTTGTTTGGTTGGTTGGTTATTTTTGATAACGAAATTAACTTGATTTCGACTGCGATAAAGGAACACGTACTTCTCAATATCTTCGCAACTGCTGAAAAGTCTGAGATAAGCAAGTTACGACGTACACAAATTTACATAAAATCGTACTCAATTCAAGAACTTCAAAGCTGAATTTAAATGTTTTCGAAATCGGACTGTAAAAGGCAATTGTTTCTACTTTTGCAGAGTTGCTAAACAACTGTTAGCGGACAACCCTCGACCTATCGCTAGGCTGATAAACGATGACATAACAATTATTTTTTTTCTCTAATCGGAAAGAATAGCACAACAACAAGTTGGCAATTTCATTTGGACCTTTTTATCAGCAATATTACGATAAGATAGTAGCAAAAATAGCATAGAAAATTTAAAATTTTGTCATGAAAAATAAGTTTGCAGGTGCTTGGCAGCCCTAAAGCCAATTTAATTCTAATAGTGTCATAGCCAGCCCTTGATAATTGAAATTATTACATAAAATGTCGACCAAATAATAACATTAATAAGTAAACACGAAAACATAAGAATACAAACACAACTTAACGGACAACATTCCCCATATTGAACAAGCCAACATAAAACCGCAAACTCTCACTTAAATTACTAAGCACATTTTTTGCAAGCCGACTAAAAAAAAATACACACAATAAACGGTACAGCATCGTATGATTAGGGTCAATTTCGACGACTAACCGCCGACACCAATCGAAACGACGTCAACAAAACTAGTACTCTTAACCTGAACGCTTTTATACTTCATTAGGCCTCATGACAATCTCTAGGCACACATGAGCTGCCGTTTTCGTTTAAAAAACCTGAACGAAGTGCAAATCTTCTCTAAAATAGTAATAAAGAATAATAAGTAACAGGATATATAAGCTATCTTCAATTGTGCCTGTTACATACATTTGAACTTATCTCTAATCCCCTTTTACCAATTAGAGGTACAGGGTGTAAGAAGAACCGTTTTTTCCGAATTTCGAAGACTAAATACCCTTGAATGAGTAAAAATGTGTAAGAAAACGTATTTCATCAACAACATCGTTATTCATCAAGTGTTTTTATGCTCGTTATTGCAATCCGATTCACGTGTTTCTGATATAGAAGCTTAATCAAAAATCAGACGGATATATTAAATTTTAAATATTACATTGGTTCAGCTCCTTTTCACCAATATTATTGTATGCACATACATACTTATGTTTAAATTTATTTACTTAATAAAGCAAGTTTTTGTTTTTCAATGAGACTTATTTTGCGACGGAAGAATATAAAAAATGGTTTATTTTCGACTTCAAGTGCAAGTACCAAAAGAATTTAGCGAGACTAAACTGCTTAAAAGGCGAAAAAAAAAACAAATACTAGCGCATAGTATTAAATGCAGCTGGCAAAGCGAAAAAATGTGTAAAAGGGAAACAAATGGCGCATTGACTATTGTTGTTAGTTTTATTGTGAACACATACAGTCTTACGATACAGAAAATAAAGGCCAAACTGTTTACTAATTTTCCTAAACACCACACAATGCACTTGACATGCTGGTGGTCACCTATCACCACAAAATCCAATAAGTAACTGGACTTAGTTTTCTGATATGCACATGCTTATTTGTGCAAGTATATACATGCATAAGTAGACACATTCACATAGCAATAGCAAACTATTAGTATATGGATATGTATAACAGGTATGAATGCATTCACATAATAAGAAGAGAAACATCTGTCGCAGCATTCTCATTTCCGCTCAAAAGTGGCTTTTCACAAAAAAAAAAAAAAAAAACCATGGTATTGGAAAACGGCTGACACAAAACACAGAGCTTCTTGATCATTCGCGTTTGTTTTTAGTTTGTTGCAAATGTGTTTGTGTTATTTTTACATTTCCGCTGCCTACAAATATGTTTACATGCTTATGCTTATGTATGTGTCGCCCCGCGTATTAAAATGCATTCCAAGAGCGAACACATAGAAATTAGGTTGAGCGACAGGGTAAAAGCAGAACAACCATATGTAGTTATATACTTAGGAATGCAGGAATACACATATGCATGTCATATACATACATGGATATATATCAGCTAATGCTCACTATAAAACGGGTGTAGTTAAATTGCTTTAAAATTTTAATCTTAGTAAGCATGTACATATTTTGATTCCCAAACAATAATGTACTCTCCCAGGCAAAGGTCGCATCTACATATAGCAGCAGCAGCTTCAACAAAAATGCAGCAGAAAAAGAGAACAAGACACACACACCCACATGCACATATACACTTAGCAATCACGCACACGCCTACACGAATATAATCGGCATAGATAGTATGTGTGTAATTGTTGTATAGCAGAAATCTCATTAAAAGAAAATTAGGAAAGCATCGTGGACTAGTTTTATAATATACTTATGGCCATTTCTTTCTTATTAAAAAAATTAATAAACAAAAACATTATTTACCACTTTTTCTAGTTGTAATAATCCAATAAGTACTGTGAATAAGTATGTATGTATGCGTTTTCCAACGCTCTTGGGCTGGAATTGTATTAATTTATACACAAACACAGTTTTCACACAACCTAGCGCGTCATCGTTTCGTCCAATAAAATATGTACGAAAATACTACTCTTGATTGGAAGCAAAATTTCACTAAATATTGAACCGTCTTCTTTATTGCATGCTATGTATATACATGCAAGACACATATACTTTTTAGACGCTACACTGCCCATTCAACATTTACTGTTGCGATGCACTCGAGCGATGGCGTTTGCATAATTAAACTTTGTTAGATACACCAGCAATTTTCATTTATTTAATTTTTTGGTTTGTAAAAGGTTTTTGTATTAAAGGATAATTTGCTATATTTATTTTATTATATATTTTAATCCAATTTCGCGTAAGTCCGTATGCAAGTAATCACGAAGCGCATACACGTCAATCATCGTTTGTGTCTCGATAGCTTCAACGAATCTGACAGTGTGACCGTATCAGACAGAGCACATACACCAAAAAATGAAAAAGCCACCACAAATGCATTCCGATAAGTCCAGTATTTTTCTTAAGCTTGCAAATTTATAATTTTTTAAGTGCATTGAACCATATTAATTCACTTGTTTGGTTATCAAACGATTCAAACAGAAAGATTTAAAAACCATCTGAAAAGTATTGTGTAATCAACTAAATTTGGTATTTAGTATATCCAATAGCATGGTGCTGCCAGACTTATATAACAAAATTGCTATTATTTTTATTTAAAATAAACAGCATGCTACTTGTTATTCTTAATATACTTCATATATTTTTTGGCATTAAAGTTGTCTTCCACTTCTTCCATAATCTTCACTTTTTTCCGTGGCTTTCGGGCCTCTAGGCGCGACTTGCGTTCTAAATCAGACAATGTGCTCAGATCTAGTGGAAGCTAAAGAAATATATTTGTTTGTTATTTTGTTATCTAAGCATTTATGTCCTTACTTTGATTATTTTGCGTGGCTCATGATATCTTATGTTAACTGTGGATCCGTCAGGGAGCACAACAACGGTTGGGTAAATGCGACAATACACAGATCGATGTAATCGCGTCACTGAGGCTGTTGCCGACGAGAGACCACGGATCTGTTGGAATCCTTGAGGCAAAAGTCTAAGCATTTTAATTCAAAAATTCCGCTAAATCTAATTGTCTTCAACAGATTAAAATGAATTATTCCTACAAATATGTACGCACAGTGTAGCCAAATACTATGAGCAGAAACGTGCTAAGGGTAAAAATACTGCACTATCTAAACGGATTTCGACAAAAAGTATTCGATTGCATATACTGTCGATAACTAAATTGTTCAAGTAAGTTGTGTGGAATATTATATGTGTTAATAAATTTATTAAAATTCAGTAAATTTATTTCTTAAAATAAGCAAAATAGTTTTCTTAAATTAAGCGTGCAAGCCACTAAGAGGCAAGTCAAATGAAGACGATATTTTTGAGTATAATTGTGTTTCAGTGTATTTCTGCTGAGGAAAAATTACATAATTATTTCAGGCCGAATTTTGGGTGTGAATTTTTAAACTCTATATTTTGTTGAGAGTTGCGTATCTTTGTTCTGACACACTTATTTTATCGTTTTATTTGCATAAACAATAATTCTTATCACTTACCTATTTGTTTTCAGTATTGATCTGAACTATGGCAGCCCGACGTATCGCCCAATCTTCGATTAACTGGTCCTCGTTGGCCGAGCGCGTGCCTGCAAACCAGAAGAGCAGCTTTGGTGCCTTCAAGACCAAGTCGGACGTTTATGTGCGCGCTGTGCTGGCTAATCCAGAAAGCCCACCAAAAATCGATTGGGCATACTACAAGCGCTTAATACCCGTGGCTGGTCTGGTTGATAGTTTCCAGAAACAGTACGATGCTCTGTCCGTGCCCTACCCAAAGGACAGTTTTTCGAGCAAGGTTGATGGAGAAAAAGAGGAGTCGCAGCGCGAGATTTGTGAATACAAGAAATCCTCCGATGATCGAATTCAAAACTACCAGAAGGAAATCGCTCATCTGAAGGCATTGCTACCATATGACCAAATGACAATGGAGGATTATCGTGATGCATTCCCAGAGAGCGCTTTGGATCCAATCAACAAGCCTACTTTCTGGCCACACACACCAGAAGAACAAGTCGGCTACAAATCCAAGGAACAGCTGGAGGCAGAAGCTCATGGACACCACTAAAAAAATTTGCGTAACTTTTGCAGCCACAAATAAATAAAAAGGATTGTATTTTCAATGTAAAGATCGATAAAGTGGGATTTATTAAAATCATTAAAAATGAACAAAAACGAACCAACATAAATATAATTTTAAAGTCAAAAGTACATAAAGCTTTTGTGATGCAAGCTATATATAGTTAGTGCAAGGCCGTCTTAAGGTTTTCGCGGGGTCCCTGGCTAATTTAATAAGCGGGACCATGCTACTCTTAAGAATTAAGAATTTTTAAGACGTGGAGCTATGCCACTCGAGGCCCCGTGGCTCCAGAATCCTCGGGACCCCTGGCTAATGTTCAGTGTGTCATACCATCAAGACGACCCTGTTTTAGCGTATCCAAAATTGTTTAATATACTGCAAGTTCTTCACCACCCAGCTGTTCTAGTTGATTTCCATCTTACAATCGTTTGCAATCATAAATACAACTGAAATTTATCTTGCGAGCATAATTTAATAAGGAAAAGGTTCAACACTTCATCTCTGCATCGCCTACAGATTTTTATTTGCAGGGCAATTACAACGAAAGGACAATTTTAAACAGTTCCCTGTTCAGCCTTTGTTACTGTTAGAGGTAGAGCGATAAAATTAAAATGAAGACCTACTTTCCGTTGTTTTAAAACAAGCCGTCGACTCTAAAATGGTCTAGTAAGTTACAGCATTAAATAATAAGGTTTATGACGCTTTGTCTGTTAATAACATTCTTCAATCACTTACGCGTTCGTTATATCGAACTAGATCAGGAGGTTCGTTCGCTCGTTTAAGAGATGAGCAAACTGAGTTTATATTAGTCACGGTGTCAAAGTGACTTAGAAATATATTAATTTCACATACAAATTAGCGAGTGAAAAAGTGCCCGATTAGGTACAAATAGTCATAGTCTGTTGCAATATATCAGATAGTGAAAGTAAGTGTAAATATAAAAATTAAGTAAAATATTTGATATTGATATTTACAACGAAAATCACTTGTTACTTATCATTAACTTATTTAGCAATAAATTATAAATAATATAAATAAATAAATAATAATATAATATAATAATATTTATAATATTATAAATAACATTTCGTAAGTCGTTCAGATTAGTGAATCGTTCAATGGAACTTATTCCGAACGAGTATGTTACTCACTTTACGGTAGTCCGCCGCAATAAATGCACAAGTCCGTAGTAAAATAAAATTGAAAACAAAAAATTGACCACTCTAAGAAAGCGCTATAATAATAAATAAAACTGGCAAAGAGTGACGGCTGTGTTGCATGAACTATTTAACAATTTTGCTGTGCAATCGAAAACCGACAATGCTCTCGCGCCGGAGCAAGGAAAAATCGCAGGCACATAAAGAGGGCGTAGTGGGAAAGTATGTAAAGAAGGATACACCGCCGGATATACCGGTGATCAATGTGTGGACTTCCTATTCTGATCAACAGCAACGCGCAAAAAAAAAAACGCTCCAGCGATGTGCAAGCAGCTCGCCCAGCTGTGAGTTTAAACCTCGTAGCTCGAGCTCTAGTCGCAACACCTATTCCTGTAAGGACGCTCAACCGGACTTCTATCATGCACGAAGAGCTCAAAGCCAGTTGCCGCTTAATAATCAACATGTGCATCCGCTACCGCCCGTCACACAATTTCGTGCGGGTAGTAATCAAGTGAGTCAAGGGAACAGCAACAACTATGTAAACATTGAGCCCATTGAGCGATTTCGGCGTCAGCAGTCATCGCCGTTGTTGCATACGCCGACGAGAGGATTCCAGCGAAGTTACTCTTCCCAAAAACACTTGCAACCTCATGTTGCGACAACCAGTTATGACGCTGATCAGGGAATGCTAGGCGCCTCCTACGCAAATATGTTACAAATGCCGCGACGACCCCCATCGCCAGCACTTTTCGCTATACAGCAACAACAGCAACTTCACCAGCACCAACAACATCAACATGCTTCAACTACATATGGGTCGATGCTTCGATTCGAGCCGTCAACAATAACAGCAAAAGATCATCAACAAAGGTATCCTCAGACAAGGTCATGTTAAATTGGATTTCTTCATATTGGAGTTCCAAATTTTTTTTATGTTCAATATATGCCAATTATATATCCTTCAGATCTCCTCTGGAACAACATCATCGACATCAGAATCAATTAACTGCGCATATGGTGGGAAGTTATTCAAGCGATTCGTATCCTATATACGAGAATCCCTATCGTGTTTCGTCCATGCGCGTTACACAATCACAGCGTTCCGAATCTCCCATTTACAGCAACACGACAGCTTCATCGGCGACGCTTACATTGACTCCAAATCATCACCATTTGGCAGTGCCATCAAGTGGTTCGTTGAGTGCTAGTGGTCGAGGCGGTAGTTCTGGTAGTGTGCGTTGCGCGTCTACTTCGGTTCAATCTCTATATGTACCACCTCTTACGTCGCCTGCAACCAGTACTTCTACTGGTGGCGATAATAATGCCAACGGAGCATTAAAAAAGGTTCCCTCCCAGCAGTCGCTTAATGAAAGCGAGGAGCTGCCACTGCCGCCCGGGTGGGCAACACAGTACACGTTGCACGGTCGAAAATACTACATTGACCATAACGCACACACCACACATTGGAATCATCCATTAGAGCGTGAGGGTCTGCCAGTGGGCTGGCGCCGCGTTGTCTCCAAGCTGCATGGCACATACTATGAAAACCAATATACCGGACAATGTCAACGGCAACATCCATGTCTCACATCCTACTACGTTTATACCACCTCAGCAGAGCCACCCAAAACCATTCGGCCAGAGGCGCCACTGTATGCGCCGCCTTCGCACACTCATAACGCATTAGTACCAGCCAATCCCTATCTACTGGAGGAGATACCAAAATGGTTGGCGGTCTATTCTGAGGCAGATTCCTCCAAGGATCATCTGTTGCAGTTTAACATGTTTAGCCTGCCTGAGCTTGAAGGCTTCGATAGTATGCTGGTGCGCCTTTTCAAGCAAGAGCTCGGCACAATTGTCGGTTTTTATGAGCGTTACCGGTGAGTCTTTCGGTTTTTTTTTTTTTTGAAACATATATGTTTATAATGTTACTTTTTTTCACAGTCGCGCTTTAATTCTTGAGAAGAATCGACGTGCCGGTCACACTAGTCAACATTGAGCTTGTATAGGCGCCGCACTGCAAAACCATGTGCATTACACTAGCGAATGGAATTGCCGCTACACGATGGAATTTATTAGCACTATCCTATGCTTTTCGTACACAATTATGCATCGCATACTAATGTATGTTATTGAAACTCTGTTTATTTATAATTTATGTAGAGCCATTTTTTCAAAGTTCTGTCAGTTTGTATACTAACAAATGTGATATAATTTGACTTGAAATATATGTAAAACTTTATAAAAAAAATATATCTCAGATATTTTTTAAACGTACTTTAAAAAAATGGCCCTTAATATTATTCGTATATTATTCTCTTCATTTTCTATTAGACCTAAAGAACAATTGCGAATTTATTAGAAAATGATTTCCTTTAGTTTATTACATTCTACGTTCCTTGAGATATTATTTATTTCGGAGTATGGTTTCTGTAATTGTTTGTTTAAATTAAATTCATTTAAAATTTATTTTATAAAAATGACCAAAACTCAAATTGCACTTAATTTTCGTATGTATGCTACTTTGAAATTATTAAAAACCCATCCAAAGACATCCGGTTGGAAGGCACCCAAGGCGAGTTGTGCTATATATTCATATAAGTTCTGTATAAGTTCGCTATCAACGATGGTAAATACATTCGAATGGTAGCTAATGTATTTGTTAGCTTAAATTAAATTCATTTCCAAGTTATATTAAAAAACTTTCAAAACACATTGCAGTTGATTTGCGTATGTAATATGGAATTGTCAAACCCAATCATGACGAGTTATGCCGGAGACTTATATAAGTTCAGTATAAATACGCTATAAACGGTTGTAAATACATGCGTACTAATACTTCAACTTATCATAGAAGATTATATTGTTCAGAATTCGCGTACATAAGAGAAACTCTGCTGTTCTTACATACCTACATATATATAAGAATCTGAAACATTTTGCCACTTCATAACAATGTCAAAAATCTAATATACAATGCTTATTATTAATTATAGCCGGCAGAGGTACCCACACAACAGTATTTGCTACTTGTGTGATTATTTGTAGAAAATGAAGTCAAATTTCAATACTCGTTATCCAAGTCATTTCAAACACTATGAAGTGCAAAAACAAAATCGACGCACGATAAAGCTGTTGGAGCGCGCCGAACAGCGTGGGCACCATTTATAAGTATTGACGCTGTGCACTGTGCTTCAGTATCTTGAGAGACTTGCCGTTGTCGCCATCGTTTAAACATACTTACATATTTAAACAGCTGTTTTGTTAATTGTCAGTTAAACACGTCGTATGAGAGTAATAAGAAATAATTTTTTTATGAATGTGCAAATAGCTTGATTTAATGTAGAATCTGAGAGGGCAGTAACAGCAGCACCAAATATGTTGTCGAAAATTTTGCTTAAATCAATTGGGTTTATGTGGTTGTTCACAAATCCGCAGTGCTTTCCAACTCACTAGCTGCCAAGTGAAAGTTCTAATCCGGCTGCAAAAGACTTAAAATTCATTTTCTGTGCTGAATTATTTATCGTTTATTTATACAATTGGCTAAGTCAGCAATATGTTTATAGATTGCAAACATCAATATATATACAGCCATATTTTGTTTGTTTATGCTTTTACATATGTATATATTAGCTTGCATATAAATGCAATACGACATAGAGTTGAATCTGCGAATCTTTGACCGATTACAATTTTGCAGTGCCCCGAAATTCTCATAATTTTGAGGAGTATCTATTAGTTCGGCTATCTTCAAATGACGCAGTGCAGTTGTCGGCGTCTGAATTAGCTAATCTATATAAATTTGTAATACATTAACAATTGAAATAAGTTGATTAATATTATCACCGTAGCGATAAGCACATTCTCAGGATGTTGTATTGTTTGTACGTTTCTTTTTATTAACTGATTTTGCAAAGTCATCCGTTGCGTTATAAATAAGTACCTGAATGAGCAGTCCAAAAAGCATTTTTATTTATTGATTGCAGCAACCAATAGTCAAGGCGGCTTGATTTTTAGAATTGCTTCTATATGACTATTTGTACTTGTACAAGCGAGTTTATACGTTAGTACTAGTTATAAAACTTTTGATTGTATTGATATGTTTATGTACATACATTTAAGTGTTACATTTGTGTATATATTGAAGTATGCATACTACCCGTTGTAGTTGGTTGATAGTTAAAAAAGCTCGCTTTAATTGCAAATTGTAACATTAGGTGGGCCATACAATAAAGGTCGCCGCAGAATTTTATTTAGAATAATGGACCACAAGCATTTTAGTAAAATAGCCATAGTTGTCATATGAATCAACATATCGAATATAATATTAAAAACCAAATTCCTAACTGTTTTTTTTTTTATTGAGTTCCCATACTTTTAAGTACAGAAGCTTTCAGACTTTGTGTTAAATTTTTACTCTCAATCAGAGCAACAAATGCATATGTACAATAGTACATACATACAAAAGAAAAACTTTTACATACTCCCTTTGATTGCTGCACATTTTAAAGTACATGTTTGTATTTAAATTAATTGAAGCAGTTAAAACCAATCATTTCTTGAAATGAATCATTGATTCCGACAACTGTGTATGGGTAAAGTTGGGATTGAATTTGAATCATATATGTACAACGCTTATATACTACAAATGCAAATAATCACTAGAATCAATGTGTTTATATGTTTTTGTTTATAATTTTTCAAATACTGTCGCAATATTGTGATTAAACCTGATTAATATTATAATCCAATTAAGGTTTGTTCGTTAGTAGCAATAGAAACGATCTTCCTATGAATGTAATTGGTATGTGAAACCCTTATCTATATATATATATATCTGTTCAACCTGACTGACTGATTCACGACTCACCGCCAGGCCAAACGAAAGAAGCTAAAAACCTGAAATTTGTGGCAATAGCATCCTTTTATATCGGAGGACTGCAATCTAGAAAAATTTGATTAAAAGAGTGGGTGGTGCGTTTCTAATTAGATATGAAAATCTCAGCTGAAGCATATCAGGTGGCGCTGTAGGCTACAATAATAGTGACATTGTAGAATATAATAAGTTTGTTTTTTTCCTATTTTATTTTTTTGGGAACGGGAGCGGGAAATTGCAACGCACACCGGGTGATGATCTAGTTGTTTATAAAACTAATTGCACCAAAATTGTACCTATTATTAATAATTCTTGTTTATCAAATCCCAGTAAAAATGAAGTTGTAATGTACATATATCATTTTGAAGTTTTTAATTGTTCGTATGAACGCAAATTTTGTTTAATGCTATTAAAGATATAGCAACCAAATTTATTATACTTCTTTTTAAAATGTTGATTAAAATACAAAGCTGTAATAATTAATATAAATTTTAACTTGCAGGTTTTTTGAAAAAAACAGAAATGGTACTCTGCTCGGCATATTTTCTTCAAGCATTGGCAGTGGCAGCCACAAGTAAGCTTTTAGTAAATATTTTACTAAATTATGGGTTCATATATATATTAATATATATATATATTTTTTCATTTTTTATTTTATTTTTTATTTTATTTTTTATTGTGTTTATCAGTTGCTTTTGGAAGCGGACAAGCTAGTCCTGGCTTTACAGTAAATACTCATGATTTATTGGTACTGGTAAACGCCAATGAAAGTTTTGTAATTTTTGCCAGGTGAGTACTACTAAAAGTAATGGAGTGCTATTGTAATCCTTTGACTATTGCCTATAAAATCACAGTGATAATCTTGAAGAAAACGTTAGCGTGACATTAGTTAGACAACATGAAGATTATGTGAATTTGGATCCGGAGTCCTTTATTTATCAAGCGGACCATTCATTTGCTCAAAGCATTGTGGTTACGGGTCGACAAGCCGGTCATGTTGTGATCAGTGCAAGCAGCAATCCTGGTGACAGTTGGATGTGAGCAAAAAGTGTAATTATAGGCAACAAATTAAAAATATATATATCATAACAAACAGACATTATACTAAATTTGAAATTCAATTAAAAAAATTTATTCTTTAGGAAATAGCCACCTATTTATTATAAAGTTTTAAATTACTTAAAATTATACACAAGTTAATTAATCAAAAATGCATTGACATCACAAAAAATTGTTTGTTCACACTATATTGTAACATAAGAATAAGGCTAAATCGGCTTGTGGCTTGAAAAGAGTAAAAATAAATATAGTGGCTGTTCTGAACAAAAAAATTTGTTGCCTAGCTATATATGGTGCTAATTTTAAGTTTTATCTTTTTAGCACCGATGAGCTTTTTGTGCGTGTCGTTGTGGCTAAATCTCAAGCTCTTATCTACACTTCCATTGTGTTTGGATGGATTTACTTTGCAGCTTGGTCAATTTCCTTTTATCCACAAATTTGGATAAATTATCGTCGAAAATCGGTTGAGGGACTAAACTTTGATTTCTTAGCCCTTAATATTGTTGGATTTACTCTGTACAGCATGTTTAACTGTGGACTTTACTTTATCCAAAGATTACAGGATGAGTACGAAGATCGACATCCCCATGGTGTAAATCCAGTCATGTTAAATGATGTTGTCTTCTCATTACACGCCATGTTTGCAACATGTATTACGATTGGACAGTGTTTTAAATATCAGGTTATCTATTATGAAGCGTACAAGATTTTCAGATTAGTTAACATTGTGTTTATATTTAGCGGGGAATGCAACGTGTCTCAAAAACGGCCTACGGATTGTTGACCTTGTTTGCTATTGTCGTGATAATATCAGCTGGCTTAGCCGGAGGCTCTGTAATACATTGGCTAGATTTCTTATACTACTGCAGGTAACAACATTTTAATTTTTATTAACTAGAAAAAATGATGAGACTGATTTTCACAGCTATGTTAAGTTGACGATAACAATCATAAAATATATACCACAGGCCTTGATGAACTACCGTAGAAAAAGTACAGTGGGCTGGTTCGTATGCAATATAAAATTTGTCTCTTATGACTATAAGCACCATTAAATTAAAATTTCATATTTCTTTAGGAGTATTGGTAATATTTTATTGGATTTCACTGGTGGTACTCTTAGTATGCTACAAATGATATTGAATGCACATAACTATGGTAAATTATTCAAAATAACAATATTAACTTTATTTGCCCGATTACAATACTCTGGTGTCATACTTGGTGTGTGTAAATTTCTGTCTGTTTGCTAAAACGAAATTTTTCCGTCACAACCATATTTGGAAGTTCCGTGTTCACCCGAGTCAGACCAAATGATAACATATAATTTTTGTTGATATGCCCACTTCCGTTCCCAAAAATTGTAAATTACGCAATTGAAGACTTTTAGAGTGGACAAAGAGTATATAACGGTGCCAAAAACCCTATTGCACAGTTCTTACCTTTACTTAATTAATTGCAGATGATTGGGTTTCTATATTTGGAGATCCAACCAAATTTGGTCTTGGTTTGTTTTCTGTTTTGTTTGATGTATTCTTCATGCTTCAGCATTACGTATTCTACAGGTAAGTGATTTAGGCAGTTATTTCTAAACAACTTTATCATTTTACTTTTATAAAAAAAAATGTTTTTTCATTTATTTCAAGTAAAATTTTACTTTTGATGGTAAATCTATATCTTTTGTTTTACAGGCACGCAAACAATTCTTCAATTTCTAATCTAACGACGAATACAAAGGTACCAAAAAACCAACAAGCACGCAATGTTAAAGCTTAGTTTAATAATTTATTATATTATTAACGATAACCTATGTAAACTAAGTTTATTTCTGTAAGCTTTGTAGTCATTCTATTTTTATTGTTTACTATTTTTTATTGCATGTGCCGTAAACATGATTTTTCTATATCTAAGAACTTATTTTAATAAGCAAATTTAATTATTAAATTATCTAGATAAAATTGGTAATTTCGCGAATGAAATACCTGTTGCATTTACGAAAACAATGAATTTACACTCACACAGTCAATTTACTTCATAAAATATATTGCTGTGATGTTCTGTCAGACGTCCCTTAGAACCAACCAAGGTCAGATATTTACTTAGTATTTTTTTGTTTCATTTAATCGAACTAAAAACCAAATTAGACGAAATTGGCCAGTTTGTTCAGCAACCGTCATCTGCCAAAGTCTCCAACAAGTAACTTCGTCATGTAGAGTTCAAATGTATTAAGCCGATGTTTCTATATCATCGATAGAGTCCAATGACAATAATCGATAAGACAATATGTTCTTGTTAATAGTGGAGGACGTTCGATAAAAGATATTCATGCGATTACTCTTCGTGTAAAAAGTTTATACTCTCGATCGTTAAAAATTATTTTATAAATAGAATTCTTTTGCAAATTTGGTTAAATAATGTCCTTAGTTTTAAAAATATTAAGATACTGATTTATAAATTTGTGATCTTACATACCGCACGGTAATCGCCAACAGCTGTGTTCGATAGGTTTCACCATGTTGTGACTTTCAAAATGGGAAGAAGAAATCTCTTGTTTTGTTTTTAAGTTTTAGAACACATTTTATTCATTTATTAGAATATGCTTGTACTTATGTATACCATTTCTTACAAGTGATCGTAAAGTATGTTTATTGCGCAGCCAATGTCTTGGAAAAAAGAAAGGTAATGAACGTTGCTAAAAAATATGTAATGTATAGATTTCGGCTTTAATCTTAACATTTTTAATATGACCACTTTTATTACAGACTTAGCCCCGACAGTGTGAAGGAGCAGATTTTTGAAGCTACTGGCTCAGAGACGCAGGAAAATACAAATATTGATCATGTTACGGACGACATGTAAGTCTTTAAAAATTGTGATATTTTATACATACATATATATATTATTTTAACACACAAATGTGTAACATATGTAAACATATATGTGTAATAGTGTACATGATAACATTAATAGTAATGTACATTTGTACATATTTGCAGGCCCAGTGAGCCAATGGCTTTCCTTCAAGGTCTTCATGTAAGTACTATAAGTGAAAATACCATATGTAGAAGCAGTAGTAATTTATTATTTCATTTGATGGTCTTTCAGTCGGGTAACTTGATGCAGTTTAGTCAGGTAAGATCCATATTCACTTCAAATGTATATAATTACAGGTACGATGATTATCTAAAGCGCTGAGACAGATCCGTTTGCACAAGGATAAGCGAAAAACTCGCTACTGTAGAAAGTACACTGTTCATAAGCGAAATATCAATTTCAAACAGCCCCATTGGCTTTATACTGAATCTCATAGTAAGGACTTGCATGGAGAACGTGTGTACGCTATGCCGATAACGCCAATCAGCCTTCTGTAATTTCAGCTCTTGTAAAACGATGCCTGTTGTTTGCGTCGCGATCAAAATGTCGTTACTTAAGTATGTGAGCAACGATATTTCCAAGATGGATATAGTAAGGAACACTAAATTGATTAGGGCTCCAAAAGCATCGAACGGTTTGTTCGCAATAAATGACTCTGCTATGGCATAATATTGATTAAAGAATCCAACAGTAATTCCCAGCAGATGGCAAATTAATGAAAGAACCACTGCCAGCGACATTAGAGCCATATATTCCGTTGCTTGAATGCATATAATTTTGTATTTCATCGCCAGTATGTCCAGTTCATCAGATAATGTGCAAAAACGCTGAATGCGGTAGAATTTTGAGTAAAGTCTTAAGTGATTCTCCTGCTGCATGAGATTTATCTGTTTAACTTGCATTTTTAGCTTTGCATTTAACGTTTCCAAAATGTTTTTAGCTATGATCATGGCACCAAAGTAGCAGTTGTTTAAAAAATTTGATATAACCATTGGAAACAACTGGTAGATGGACCAGGCCCAGTAAAGCTGCGGCTCATTTCGTTTTTGCTGCAACAGTAATGCTATCTCGATTACTAGAGGAAATCCAATGACTTTAAACAGAGCCAACATTACTGATCTTATTATTGTGCCACTGTCAATATGAAGATCATTTAACATCTCAAAAAGAGCTACTTTGCTCATCATTCGTGCTACTTGTTTGCTCATTAAGATTTGAGTAATAAAATTTATAACAGCCACTGTAATGTTCATATAGCTGTACAATTTAACGGCATCACGTAGATTGAGCTGGGATTTTGTGTAGTCCAGATAAATTTGACGAACGTATACACTGGTAAATAAAACTGTCACAAACATAGCATAAGTCAAATATTTCTTGGAGAAAACGAAACGCTCCTTGCCACGCAGAGTGAAACGATTGGCAAATAACCCGAAAAATGTTAACATAAATATAAGAGTAATGAGTAGCACATGAACTAGTTTGGCGTTACCTTGAATAGGTTTTCGCGATAAACGGATGTCAAAGAAGCCCATTACATAGGAAAGTCACTTTTTGACTGAAAATATGAATATTTTGTACCTGGTTTTCAACTAATGTTTTATTGTTTATTCTTATCGAAGCAGTACAATCTTGATGCATTAACCGTGAAAGAAATTACGAAAAACATTAATATCAATCACTAATTGTCCTGTCCAAAGCGGCACAAAACCAAGCACTAATTAACAGTATACCCTTTATTATATATATATACCTTTATTTATTCAGCAAGGGTGATACAAAAAATGTGATATTACTCAGCGAAATACTACGTCCATGGCAAAGCGGATAGTGCAGTCATGTATTTTTTTATTTTCTATCTAATTCATAGTTTATTTTTTAAATTATTTAAACAGTTCGTTTAATGTTTAATTTATTTCAGCAATCCGTATTGCGCGAAATGATGCTACAAGACATTGAGACACAGACTAACTCCTTACCAAAGTTGGAAAATCACAATAATGGTGATTACTGTTTCGGCATGGTGCTCGAAGAGCCACCAAAGTCACACTGGATGTTCTCAATGCCATTGAACAAGCTCTATATACGTATGAATAAGACTTTCAACATCGACGTTAAATTTAAGGCAAAAATGCCATTACAGCCACTAAATTTGCGGGCTTTTCTTTGCTTTGTTAAAGACGTCAGTGGACCCGTACTGCGTTGTCAAAATCACTTAAGCACAGATGTCAGTGAGTACATTTAGCCGCTCATTACATTGCCTCTCTGTTAATTTTGTCACTTTGCAGTTAAAGACAATCCACGTATGCGAGAAAGCTTACTGCGCTGCGAAAATCCGAACACTTCTTACTGCGGAGCGTCCCAAGGAAAAAGTATCGCGGAGAGATACTCGGTGCTTGTGCCACTCAATATGAGTCGTTCCGGCCACAAAAGCAGTGGTTTCATCCGCCAAACACTCGCATTCAGCTTTGCCTGTCAGAACTCATGTTTTGGTCGCAAGGAAACATGTTTAGTTTTCTGTTTGGAAAATATAAGGTACGTCGCTTAATAGCAAACTATAAAATTTACTAATTGTACTTTGCAGTGGGGATATTCTAGGACAGCAGGTTCTATACTTGAAAATTTGTACGTGCCCGAAACGCGATCGTAATCAAGATGAGCGAAACATGAAAAGTAATAAGCGCAAGACTTTGTCTGGTGTATCGGAAGATGAAGATGTCGACGTAGTACAGACTAGAAAGACGCGTCGTCGCAATATGCAACATGAGGTCAAAGAGGAGAATGAGAGCAATGACAGCGTCGAAGTTCAACCTGTTCCCACTGATTGGGAAGTCACACGTTCGGTGGATGGCACCTACCGTCTCGTCATAAAGTGCTCACAGAAGGACCTTCTGTTGCAAAGCATCGAGGGTATGATTGAAAAGACGGCTACCGCAATGCTGCGAAGTCCACAAAACTCAAAATTAAGCCAACATGCAAATCATTTGTTGAATTTAAAAAGTAAGTACATATTTATATTGTGTTAGGTTACCTTAAATATTTTCCCCTATCGTACTTGATTACAGATTACGCCTTAAAGTTGTCATAGTTTGGAATATGGTTTTATATGGTATTCATTATGAAGGAAAATATTTATTATCAGATTAATTAATTTTCATAAAGAAGTGAACTGCTCTAACTTTGTACAAAACATAGTATTCAAAGTAACGATGACATTTTTATGTAACTATCTGATAATTTAATGAGAGCTTACTAATTTGCATATAAATCATACTTTATTGCAATGCAGACTATACAATTAAGTTACAATCAGTAAGAAGTAAAGTTGGTCTTATTAATAAAATTACCACATGGACGTTGAACATATATCTGTAAGAATTTTCATTTAAGCACTGTACTGCTCACAATAACATGACTGATCATATTACTCATATTTATAATGCAAGGTATTTAAATTTATTCCACTAAGTAAAAAATCAAAAATTAGCAAATGACTGCATTGAAGATCAATGATATTTATATTATATTATTTATTAACATATCACAACGAATGAATTTAGAAATGCTTTGTACGGTTAAATGCTCCGCCGTTATTTTGTCGACTTAGATTTACAGCCACGAAGCTATTATGTCAACCAGATTTGTGCATATCTATATGTGTTGGATTTTCACTTGCATATTTATAATTATATTTCAATGATCTGTTTGAGCTCAATGCTAAAAAAGCCAGACAGTGCACACATTTCCATTTCGTCTTCAAGCACATGTGCGAGAAGGCAAAGATCAGAAAGCAGATGTTGTAGTGGTACTCGTTTTCAAGCACATGCACGTTCAGTAAAAGAATGTTTGAATTATGCTTAACTTTAACTTGTTGTATATGTATATATATTGACATAGGGCAGTGCCAAATAAGAATACTTAGACAAAAGTATTATAAATTTAACGGCTTTCTCTTTACAAGTTCGGGTACAGCTGGAAAGTACATGGTGACTGATTTGATATAAACAACTGAGAAACCGTGAACTTGGCGCCTTTTTTTACCCTAGGAAAAAAAGATATGATGAAGTTAAGAAAATGTGTATAATACCCAAAAAAGGCATCTCTGATACTATAGACTCTATATTTTGATGAGATGTATCTTCTTAAAATAGCTTTATTTACCTGAATGACGGCATCGATTAAGAGCGCTCAGACATAGATCAGTTAATGTAAATGCTTGACACATGGGTCTTAACTAGGCCATTTAACTCGTTTAATTTTGCAGATTGTTTAGGCGGAACGTATTAACTCAATTTTCGGATGTTTGCTTGCATACAAACTTATAGGTACTGCATATAAAGTAATGTCAAGACAAGAGGTGAAACTACCTGTATATGTATGTATATGAATTCTCTATTGCCAGTCTGTCTATTTCACTCAAAGCCCGGAATCTAAGCTACTGCCATTGGGAGAGGTGAGCAACCACTACAGACACGATTGCCACTCAGTTTTTGCAATCGCTTGATACGAAGCAAGATAACTCAACGGCAACGCCATAAGTTGGCGGAGAACGATCTCCAGCTCGCATACGAAGAGTACGACAACAATCGAGCTGTAAGCTGTGCGCAGTTTTAGTTATGTTTGATATCGGTTGGTTAACGCACGCGCGGTTTTCATTAACAAAAGCAAAACTCATACCAATTTTAAAAAAATTATTTTGAAAGCAAGCACTTTTGTTAGCTGTCGCATCATAAATCTTTGTGCAGTTGTGAAAATGGTGGAAACGGCCACAACAACAACCATAACGCGTACGACGAGTAGTGCACCGGCGAGCAGCATTGGGGCAGCGCCTACGCCAACTGCAGCTCTGGTGCAGCGGAACGATGAAACAACTCGAGGCATATATAACTTGAAAGTTATTATATTTCTATTACTGCTGCCACTTGTGCTATTTGCTGTGCTTCTTAAACATCTGCTGGATTACCTATTTTCCCTGGGGCTAAAAGAAAAGGATGTGAGCGGCAAGGTGGCGCTGGTAAGATTAGGATGAAAAATCTCCCGGCTGATTAGGCATTGTTTATTAACATACAATTAAAAAATTCTTCTGACAATTTGTACGGCAAATCGCTCGTTATTTTTTCCTATCTTAAGATAGCCATAAAAACAGAAATACGTGTATTATTATATAAATATTCATAAGTATGTAAAAGCTTATATGTGTGCATGTAGTTAAGACAATACAAGCAATAAGTGTAACGTCGCGCAGTTTTCTTTTTTAGTTTTCCACTGGTTGCCGCTACTGACATATTCACCAAATGGGTGTGGCCCGACCGCATCAGTTACCTAGCATTTTCTTATTAAAAGAAATATTTATGGCTATGCTTCGCCATAAACAGTCAACAGTTTATAAACATTCTTATATGTATACATACATGTATACTGCATATTCTTTGTCGGATTGCTTGGTTTCTGGGCTTCAATAAAATCAATATTTAAGATTTACATATTCATATAAAAATATCTGTTGCAATTCTACATACTACGCTCATGAGGGTCGACATAGTACCCTAATGTCTATTTTAAATTTTTTTTAGAAGTTAAACGATTGTAGCGGCAAGGTCAAGAGTGCCGACCAAAAATGACACTTACATACATACATAATTTGTACATACATACACATATTTATTGGCATGCATATAAAGTACATACAAGTATATATGTAGGCGCTATAAGTAAAAATGTAGCCAAATTGTGTGTAGCTTACCAATTTTAGTTTATTTTAATTTGAATGCTGTAGGTGTGTCCGATATTTATTTGAAATATACATATGTATATGTGTGTATAAACATATGTATATGTACATGTATATATACATAAATAAATGCGTCATTAAAGCGCAGCCTATTCTATACTCTGGCGAACGTGCACACAGATACTCGCATATTCGCATATACAAACACCAATGCGCAATAAACAGGTTTATTTTGGGACAAACTTCACTTTTGTTTTCTTTTTAAACAAAAGTGGTGACGTTTGCACAGCTCAGATACATCTTAATGAAATGTAAACATTGAAGATAAAAGTAAAGATAAAGATACGTATCTATGTACATACAGACCCATATATGTACTTGCGTATCTGTGTATCTAGATAGTTTTCACAATTACCAGAAGCTGACATCATAGATTTCTGACAACTTATATCTGTTAACTTTCATATAAATTTGAATTTTTTACCGATGATATTAATAAGTAATTGTTAATTTGTGCTTCGTAGACTTCAAATGCCAACATCTTTTATTTTATAAACTTTTCAAATTTGGAAAGTTGAATTAATTTATTGAACATGCTGTTGTCATTTAGGTGCACTGTGGCGCACAGAGGTCACGCTGTTTTAATAACGATCAAAAGTCACTCAATTGTGGTTAATGGGACCCACAGAACAATTAATGTAAATACATATGAATGTATAAATATATACATATATAAATACATACGTACATACATGTAGACTGTGTACATATCTATGCACTTACATATTTATATACATAATTATGTATTGGCATATGTACATATATATCCAAGTAGTTCATTGTTTGCAAATAAAGTCAATTAATTTGTACTAGTTAGAATAATGAGCGAGGTTCGTGGAGTCCACAAACTATATACATGTACATATGGACGCATATATTTAAAAATGTATCAACTAATTGAGTACGCACTTTTAAGGTTACTGGAGGAGGCAGTGGTTTGGGTCGTGAAATTTGCCGGGAGCTGGCAAGAAGGGGTTGCAAGGTAGCTGTAGTGGATGTTAATTCTAAAGGCTGTTATGAGACCGTGGAAATACTTTCTAAAATACCTCACTGCACAGCAAAGGCATATAAGGTGAGCAGTATTTAATTTACTAATACATATATTAAATTCTTACTATGTGTAACTTAATGTCACAGAACGATGTTTCCTCACCACGGGAGCTGCAGCTGATGGCCGTTAGAGTGGAAAAGGAGTTAGGTCCCGTCGAAATTCTGATAAACAATGCTTCGCTAATGCCGATGACTTCGACGCCACAGCTGAAAAGCGACGAGATTGATACTATATTGCAGTTAAATCTTGGGTCCTATATTATGGCATGTATTGACAAGAATATACTTAACCCAATATGTATAATTTTATTCAAAATTTAGACAACAAAAGAGTTCTTACCAAAGATGATTACACGAAAATCGGGTCACTTGGTAGCAATAAATGCATTGGCAGGTGAGTTTTGATCGAATTAAAGAGAAAGACTGTATAAATACTGTACTCATTACAAAAGGGTTAGAAGGGTATAAAAAAGTTGTGGAAATATATATAACAAGTGAATGAACGTATCACTGATGATATATGTATGTCCTAAACAGCATTAATAACTAACCTAGGTTAAGAGAGTCGCGGAAAAAACATTTTACACTGTAAATATTTTAACTGTCTGAAAAGTTATTATAATGCTATTTAACAGACAAATGTATATGATCCTATGCGTACACGTACGAGTACTCTGTACTAGGTTTCATTTGGATTGTCTATCTCATATTTAGGACTGGTACCGCTTCCTGGAGCTGGAATTTATACGGCCACGAAGTATGGCATTGTGGGCTTCATGGAAGCACTACGTGCAGAGCTTCGCCTCTCCGACTGTGACTATGTGCGCACAACAGTCGCCAATGCATACTTGATGAAAACTAGTGGAGATTTACCGCTTTTAAGCGATGCGGGGTAAGCGACAATTTTTTTCCATATTCATTAAAATTAAATGTTTATAAGATAATATGATGTCCGCAGAATATCGAGCAGCTATCCTGGCCTGTCTACGCCCTATGTAGCTGAAAAAATTGTTAAGGGGGTGCTTTTAAATGAACGTATGATCTATGTGCCCAAAATATTTGCGCTGAGCGTTTGGCTGCTAAGGTAATAGCTAAAGTTAATTACTTTTTATTTATTAATTAATAAGTATTTCTCACATTCGATTACAGACTGCTGCCTACTAAATGGCAGGATTACATGATTCTGCGATTTTATCATTTCGATGTGCGCAGTGCACACTTATTTTATTGGAAGTAAACCGACGATGGAGCAGTCACTGAGGTTTAATTGAATGTGAAGTTTAAGTTAAATTTAAAACAACATCTCCAGAATGAATCTTTAGTGTAAAATGCAACAGGTTGTTGTTAACCAGAGCACTCATTTAAAAAGAATATCAGAATAACGAAAGTATGAAATTCAATTAAAGAAAAAATAACAGCTATTTTTAATGTTTCGAAGACATTAAAATTAAGTGGCTTCTATGATAGTGCGTTCTTGAATACCATCTGATCAAGTACTTTTCAATTTTTGGATTGTTCATATGTACTCGAACTGATTTTTGTACTTGGGATGACAAACAGTTATAGAATTAAGTCTGTTCTGGTTTTGGAACATTTTTAAATTTTGTTCGCTTAACTTTATTACATATATATATTGAAATACATAAATTCATTTTACTAACTACATATGTATACTATAGTCATGCTTTTAGTTTCTGGTTCGAAGCTTGCTTTTAAGTTTGTTTGTATTGCGCGAGTTTTAGTGGCGTATAATCAGTTAATGCAAATTTATATCACTAAGTTTCTAGTATGGAATCAAGTCCTTTGCTTGGCATACAATATTCATTCAAATATTATTTTCTCAGCATACGTAAGCCCGCAAATTTAATGATGATACCTTGGTGTTTATAACAGCTCACTGTAGTGAAACACTTAATAAAATTTTTAAATGCAGTAAGTGTGCTATCACTTTGCAGCCTATCAACTTCAAACCCAATAAAAACATACCATCAACCTTATTTACCGCAAATGCATCATCAATCGCAACCCGAAATCATCATATTACCCTCAGTGTGGCCATTCTACCGTTTTAAAATTCGATGTGATATTCATAACATATAATTAGTCTTTCAGGAAAAAAGAGCGTTGAAAGCGGTACATACAATTTTTATGTAAATTTACATTAAGCAATTAATGCTCCAAAGATTAATTAAAAATTACCAGTATAAATGGCAGACAGCATTAAGCAAAAGCGTGGACAGGTATATATAAAGGAAGAGAGGTAGGGTCATATGTAGACTCAACTGTCATTAACATAACATTCGATGTGGTCATCAGCCTCGCAAACTGCGAAACAAATTGTAACAAATTAAAATATAAATTTTAATATTTCACAAAAATTATTGTTAATTAAATACTGTTAAATATAAATATACATATATATTTATTAAAGATCATCGTTGCGACAATCAGAATCAATGCTACAAAGAACAGTAGTTGTAATATGTTGTTGTATTCTTGAAGTGAAATTTTTTATAAGCAACAACCCACATATGCAACTCAAAGGACCCCATATGGCGCAAAGACTCGAGTGCAGGCAATGTAATTAAGTGAATGTTGAATTTTCAAATAGACTTCTACACTACACCCTGTAACCAGAGGCTGCGACATCTGCATAAACAACATCAACAAAAATTAGGATAGACGACTTACATATACCACGCACTATACCATAATTGTGTTTTTAATATTAATCCATTCAGAGTGCCAAAGCCTTGATAATATTATTTACAATTTAATTACTGATTTTTGAGTTTACAATTTCATGTATCTTAACCGTTAGCGTAAAATTTGTCATATTTTGTTACAAAAAGAAAAAAGAAACAAAAAATTCTTCAACTTATATACCCCAATTACGAAAAAGTTGCTAGCATTGTCATGCACAAGCAAAATAAAAAGAAGCGTCTCAGAAATAAATTCTAATTACAATTATGACATTTGGTGCTGCACACAAAGACCCCCAGCACCTGAAAAGACACATATCCATACTTGTGCACAGGCACATGCACACACTAAAACACCCATCACAATTCCCGTCACCACCGCCACTCCCCTTTCCTCAACGATACCATTCCTGGATTCTTGCACTGCGCATGCGCAACTACGCCGATCCATAAATATAGCGCACTAATTACATGTGTGCTAGGGTAACAATTACAGTTGCAGAGCCGATCTGGAGCCTGAAATGTACAATCGTCGAATGCTTTATAGCTGCGCATTCATATGCTCTTGCCCCCGCGAAGTTGTATGTTCATAACATTGATTTCTGAAGCATCTAAGTACTTTTTACAGTTCTACACATGTACGTACAAATGTATTTAAATATATCTATACATTGATTTGCACTGTTTTGGAATTTTATTTATTGTTTTGTTAGTGGCTGTATTTTGTTCCACGCTTATTAAGGCCCGTACATATAGCAATGTATTTTGGGTTGCATCTTGCTATTGAATTGGTGCAGCTCGTGTGGTTGCCTTAAGACCTTGTTTATACATCGCTCCATGTGGTCCAGCCCTCCACTCAGAGCTGTTAAGCTGTCATTGTTGTCTATGTTTTGTTGAGATGCGATCACAATAGATTCTAGCTCGGAGTTATCAATTCATTGTTTATACTTTTGCACATTAAATAAATATAAATTCATTTCAGCAAATAATTTATTTTCATGAAATTAAATTACATTTTCTATACATTTAATAATGTCAATTAGCAATTGCAGAAAGTCTTTCGAACGAGAAACAATTATGCAAATATCGCTTGCTCGTTTATTTCATTAAATCAATTTACAAAATGCACTATCTATTATTCATACATTCATATATATCAATTAAAAATTTCTCGTCGCACTAGCAATATTCATGCACACTTGTCAAAATGTCAACTCAAAATAGAATATTTATGCATTTTTATGCGACCGTCGATGATGTGTATGTGTTTTCTGAACTCTTAACAAAAAAAATGCACTATAAATAGGAAAGCGACATTCAGCAAGACAACCGAAGTAAAAAATCAATTTTGACCCCATACTGCGGTTGTCGTACACTTTAAATATACTCGTTCCGTTTATTAGGCATTCAAAATGGGATATCATATCGAAATAAACGAGTGGCAGTTGAAGTATATGAAACATTGTTTTGGGCATTAAAACTAGCAAACAGTGGCCAAATTAAATTTAAATTATTTGATTGTTAGTTTTTTTAATAGCAATTTTTTACAAAAAATAACAACAAAGTCGTCAGACTTTTTTTGAAAGTGACTAACATGATACAATTAAGCCGGGTTCTACTTTAGCTTGGTGGAAATTACAAAATTTTTTGTAATATTATTTGAAACAACTAGAATCTAATGTATGTACGAGAACTTACTTACAATTTTATATTTCATACGTTGGCCACTGTAAAATCACTCAACTTAATCCCAAGAACACCTTTAATAAGAAAAAATGAAACTTTTAAACTCTATATCATATTAATATTGAATTTTAGTAAAGAACATATATCTCTAAGTCAAACACTTTTTACTCGAGCTTTGTTACTTGTTTCCTATAAACTTGCTTCTATTATTTGGAGCATGTGAAATTATTAACTGCCAACCATCTTCTGTTATTTTCTGGACACGTTGAAGGCAGCTACAGTTTCGAATGCCTTTTTTGTGTTGTGAATTTATTCGTATTTATCCTTTCGCTTTTAATTTCTCACCGCTGCTGCTTTTGTAAGCAACTGTTGGTGCTTGTTGTGCCAATAATCACCCAAGCTAAGCGTTGACGGAGTATCCTTAATGTGTTTGCATATACTGCTATACTGATACTGGCATGAATTAATGTCATTATTTTTATTATTTTTTTCTATTATTTTTGAATGTGGGCTGCTTTTTTCTGCACCTTAAATTAAACATAAAAATTTACTATGTACGATCGTGGAGAAGTCGATATACTTTTAAATTTCGCCATCATCTGGAAGTATTATATATTAATATAATATAGTTGGTGCTTGTTGTGCCAATAATCACCCAAGCTAAGCGTTGACGGAGTATCCTTAATGTGTTTGCATATACTGCTATACTGATACTGGCATGAATTAACGTCATTATTTTTATTATTTTTTTCTATTATTTTTGAATGTGGGCTGCTTTTTTCTGCACCTTAAATTAAACATAAAAATTTACTATGTACGATCGTGGAGAAGTCGATATACTTTTAAATTTCGCCATCATCTGGAAGTATTATATATTAATATAATATAGTTGGTGCTTGTTGTGCCAATAATCACCCAAGCTAAGCGTTGACGGAGTATCCTTAATGTGTTTGCATATACTGCTATACTGATACTGGCATGAATTAACGTCATTATTTTTATTATTTTTTTCTATTATTTTTGAATGTGGGCTGCTTTTTTCTGCACCTTAAATTAAACATAAAAATTTACTATGTACCATCGTGGAGAAGTCGATATACTTTTTAATTTCGCCATCATCTGGAAGTATTATATATTAATATAATATAGTAAGTATTTAATTAATTCCTGAATTAATTGCATTTGGATAAGTTCTATGGGTTATTATAGACAAACATCTGCGTCATTAAATTCAAAGGTGGATCGTTTTGTTACTCAGCAGCGCACTAAGTGCGTGGATGTTGCAACCGATCCATATGATGCTCAACAATTCATTTGGTTGCTTGAACCGTGTATAAATATGTCAATAAACATTTTTTACGCATTCGTGTTAAAGTAGTATCCGAAGATCTATAAAAAGCAAAGCCTAACCTCAGTTAAACAAACAGCCTGAACAGGAGCTGCGGCAGCTGTGTTTCGATTATCCTTGCAACAAGCCACACATTTCAAACTGTTAAATTATGACATGCAACTGTCAGCTCGAGTGCCATAGCTGGTGCTGCGTGAGAAAATGTTATCCTTGTACCTAAACAAACACACTGCTTTCTAGATGCAGCAAGTGCGGTGCAGTAGCATATCCTTTTGCTGCGTTGCTGTCTGTTCTGGCAATGGTATCAGGTTGCTAAGTAGTTGTTTTTTTTTCAGTGTTTTGCCTTGCGTATTGTGCAAGCAGCTAATTTATTTTCATATTACTTTGTTTTACGAATATCGTAGCTTTTTTCTATGCTGGCACAAACTAGGAGGTGTATGAAAACGAGAGCTCAACAGGACATCATCCTTTTATCTTATTGGGTCCTTTGTGAGTTTGTACTTCCCGTGAGCTAGTACCGCACTTCAAATTGGTGTTGACAGTCGCGTTGAGAAATTGCCTCACCCTTCACGAGTTTTTTAGTTTTTTGAGTTCCCTAAATGCTTATGAAAATATGTAAAAAGTAATTAACATTAACGTTTTGAGCACTTTTGCCTAACACTCTTCATTTTATGCATATTCTCTGTCAGCTGCAACATCTGCTATGGTGTCGCAGCGTTTGGCGTGGGAATTTTGGGCACACGGGGCTAACCACATTTAATCTTTTATCTAATATAATCGTTTACCTACTCTACGAAAAGACTTGCAAGACGACTATTTTTGTTGCCATGAATTCAATTGTACGTAATTTACCAATAGTGGAAATTTTGCCAATTTTATAGTGTGTCATAATGTTAGAGTACTTACAAAAACGTATATATTTACTACAAATGCCATTAAATATTACTATATTTTTGGGTTGAAAGATTTCATAACTGCAATTTCGGTTTAAATTTCATTAGTTTCACCGACTTTTTAACCATGATTTTACCTCTTTAATACATTTTTTTTTAAATTTATTTTATTCCGATTGTTCTTGTATTCCTGGTTGATCTCGGCTAAATTAAAGTACAGCTAAAATTATGCTTTTTAAAATTGAGAAATTATTTTATTTTGAATTCATCTATCGACGGTAATATGAAAAAAAAAAAATTCACAAAGTTTAGTTTAAGTTTGACAAAGTTATATATAAGAGTTTGAAGTTTACAAATACTAATTTCTATTAAGATGGGAGGTTTACATTTCTTTTTGATTTTCAACCTGCGCATCTGTCAAAACTTTACCGATATTTTGTGGACTTGATTTCATCACCTTGTTGAGATGACGCATAAAAACTACATATTGGCAAAAATGAAATTTTTAATTTTGACGTAAGCCCAATTCATGCCAGATATTAACTAAGTTATATATTCTTGATCACCATGAACAGCCGAGTCGATCTAGATCATTAAAGCTAGAGCCACAAAATTTGGCAACAACCATATCACCTGCGTTTATTTTAAATTTTGCATTCTCCCTCACCACTGCCCATCGATACAAATGATTTGCAACTACAATATTTAATAAAGTTTTTGCGTGCGTAACTCTTATGACCATCATAAAGTGATGTAAATCTCATAGCACCGAAACTTTTAAAAAGAATATTTTACATGTTGACTTTGATGTAGTAGTATATCTGAAAACGTAAGCGTGTATATGTAAATATGTATATGAGTATGTGGATTTTAAACTGAGTACAGGATGTGCTGTAGGACTTTTACTTGTTCTTTGAAGGAAATGGCAGCTGAGATAAACATATTCAAGTGATTATCTATCTATCTACCATATAAATTCATATGTGATTACATAAATCATAAGTCTGCGATAGTAGCAAAAAACAAAAACCACGTATTTTAAGCGTGACCTGATTCTTAATAATCCAAAGACGACAGATTTACAAAAAAATTAAATAACATTGAGAGAAACGCTGCAATGTTATTAATCTGATGAAAAATCTTCAAGGGCGCTCAGAATGGAAAGCCAATAAAAAACCAAAGTACTCAAGAACAAATTGAAAGGAATTTTGTAATTATAAAGATAACCAGAAGGAAGCGATTACAAGCAACATTGGAACCGGCAGTTGCTCACACAAATGTTCTTAATAATTTCCATTTGCAGTGATCTGGAAATGTGACAGCCAATAAGACGAGTACGCATTTGCTACGGTCGTCACTTGAATGCCCCCGAGAAGATAAATTAATGCAGCTACCAAGTGTTGCAAGTGGGACGAGCCTGATATTGACGCACCTCACATGCTCTGGGAAGCAAGCGCTAGAGAGTACCTTACTAGAATGTTTTGGTTACCATTAAAATACACTACTTTAGACCATTTTAATGTTTAAAATTTAAAATAAAATTCCTCTTGATGCGTACATATAAATGTGAATGTATGTTTTTAAGCTGAAACCATAAGTTCTTATATGTTTTTGCAGTTTTTGACTGTTTTTAGGGTACTCCGTAGTCGGTTATACTCGCCTTTTCTTCTTACTTGTTTCATTATATGTAATAAGATTTGCGCACACTTTAAAAATGGGCAAGAGCGTTATATATCTTAAATATATTGTTAAAACGCACAATGTATATATGCCGAAAGTGAGATTATTTGTGGTTCAAAGGCAAATAGATGATCTTGTCAAGTTTGACGAGATAACATACACAACCATCACTGCCTAAAAACACGATTAGAAAGGAAACAGAAAATATATCAGTCGAGAACTTTTCCGACAGCTATAAAAACAATGTAGTTGTATTGAAAAGCGGGTTTTCAGCTAAGATGCCTTGTTTTACTGTTTAAATACTTGTGAGCAGTCGTCACGCGCACACGTATCTACGCGATTCTCCAATTTAGTTACTAAGTTTAAAAAGCTGTAACTTTTCAAACATGTCCATAGTTAGTGTGATAATTAAACTGCGTGGCATACTGGCCGTAACTGTGATTGTTTGTGTCTATCCATTATTATTACTGGCAGCACTTATAGCCAAAATGTGCAGCACCTTGAATGGTTTCTTTAACCAATCCAAAATAAGTCTAACCGGCGAGGTGGCTTTGGTAAGTATGGTCACAGCAATACTATGATATATATATGCAATAAAATGCAGAAATAAATTAGTCTTGTAACCATGCTAAAAAGAAACTGTCTTTGACGATTGTTTTTTTTTTATAGTATTGTGATCCGATTTACTTCACTTAAGAATGCATATTCAATCCCACTTATTCCGAAATATGTGTCTAAGGTCGTTTAAATAAGAATAATGATTGTATTAAATCATCTCGCCGTAGACAAATTTTTGTACTTCATATGAGCACAAGTTATGATTTATTTTAGTCAGTTTCTGACCTTTAATTATATAAATAAAGCTGTGGATTGCTGACATACATTAGCGGGTTAAAGTTGTCAGCCAATATGAAATAACGTAAGTAATTACATAAATCATGTATAAATTGTATACACAGATTACTGGAGCTGCTCACGGACTAGGTCGTGCAATAGCCCTGGAATTGGCTAAGTTGGGTTGTCATATAGCCGTCGTTGATGTTAATTTACAAGGCGCTAACGAAACAGTAAAGCAAATCAATGAGATATCTAAAGTCCACGCTAAGGCATATGAAGTAAGTAAAAAAAAAAAAAAAGTTTTTGCTGGATTTTATAATGTCAATTTCCGATATAAAGCAACTGAACTTGAATTGGCTTGTGCATGGTTAAATCAATTTGATGCTGATCAAGAATATAAACACGTTTTTGAACGTGTTGCATATTTCGTAACAAAGTTGTTACAAATGTTCTCCGCAAGGAGAAAGTGTTAAATGTGCAATCTCAAAACGTGTTATACTTAACATTTTCAAAATTTTGTTTTTGAATTTGCGTAAAATATAACTCTGATGGGAGGGTTATAATAAAAATTTTGTTAGGTTTGTAAACTTCTGTATATTTTAAACTACTCAGGTAAATGTAACCAGTTATACCGAGATTTTTGATCTAAGTTCGAATATTAATCGTGATCTTGGACCCGTTACGATTCTTATTAACAATGCGGGCATTCTAATGCACAGTAATTCTATAGAGCCTGCACCGCAAGAAGTTCAACGTATGATAGATGTCAACTTAACTTCCCATTTTTGGGTATGTAGTGTGTATGTATTTATGTTCTGTAAAAATTAACGTACTTGTAAATTATTTGCCAGACTAAGACCGTATTTCTGCCAACCACGAAGCGGTTGGGCAAAGGTCACATTGTTAGTGTTAGCTCCGCTGCAGGTAAGTTAATTGATTCAGTACATAGATTTCAACCTGTTAACTTTATTCTGATTTCAGGCATTATGCCTCTTCCCTACAATACTGCTTATACTGCCTCTAAGTTCGGCGTCACAGGCCACTTGAAGGCACTTCGTATGGAGCTAGCTTTAGAAAAGCAGCACAACATTCATGTTTGCACGGTAATGCCTTGGTTTCTTCAAACCAATGAAGAAATTTCTAAGATTGCTGAAGACTTGAACATTAATCGAGTGTATCCGATGATCAGTGGAGAGGAAACTGCCCGTCGCATAGTTCAAGGAATGATTTGCGGCGAACGCGAAATTATGATTCCTGGAATTCTCGCTATATTGCAACGTTTACTTGTGTAAGTTCGTTACTTGTAAGATATTGTAATAATAATTTTGTAACCCCTGTTTGCAGTTGGTTTCCGGTTAGGTGGCAAGAAAGAACAATGCTCTTGATTTGTGGTGAATATTTTCGAACATTTTATAAATTGCGCTCCTGATCGACTGATCGATCTGATCATGTATACGCCCAGCAGCGTCAATGTGGGTTTCCTAACATACACGTAAGAATGTTACGGATAGGTTTATTGAGAGTTAACAGTTTTGGTTGTGGCATTATATGAAAATATATAGTTAAAAAAAAACATTTTGTTTTCATTACACTTAAAACATTTTAAAGATAATTTGGATTTATTGGCTACAGGTTGTACTTTAATCCTGTGTTTTGGTCAGAAATGAATTCAAGTCCGTTGATTGTCTCGTTTTCTGAATTTGTCAGTTGGCAGCTTGGTTGCATCGACTGCATCCTGGGGCCAAGCTCAGCGAATACAACGACATGCAATCAACTTGTCAGCAGACGGTTTGTTTCATTGTATTTGTCTCCATGTAGGCGATCTTATAAGCTGGACCTCGCTGCTGATGTTGTCCCGGTCATTATGCAGCTCTTATGAGGTCGTTGAGTGTATGAGATTTATATATTGTACAAAATTGAAAAGCTTAACAAGGTGTTTTAACAGTTCATGGAAACATTGTTATTGACTGACCTGGGGGTGAGCTGTTGTTGTTAGAAGAAATGATAATAAAATATTTGAGGAACTGCAAACTTTTTCATTTATAGCATTTTCAATGTATATTAAAGTCTCCACGACAATAGTACTCCATATTGTGAGTATAAGTGAACATTTTAAAATGTGTTGCCAAATCTATGCTATAGTAAAGCCAAAGTGATTTTCGTTTCTTGCTATCACCGCATTTCTATTTGTCTTCCCATCGTATTACGATTATGTGTACCTGTTCGTTGTAAATGTAACTGCCTTGCACTTCCGCATTTTGCATTTTGTATCTTTATGCTTGCAGAATTAATGCAAAACATTAAGATAAATGTTGCAAGCACTTCCGTCACCATCAATGTATGTGGTTACTAGGAAGCAGCAAGAACGCGTCTGTTTTTATATACTCTACCAGAAAGTATTACAATTACTGATATGAAAAGCGTAACTCTTTAATGTAGTGATCTTTACATGTGAAGGATAATCTGGAAGGATATCTCATCTTCGGCATGCTTTTCATGTTTTGTTGTGCTTTGTACAACGGTTTTATAAACAAACTTGTATTTATATACACATACATATAAACATACAAATATATATATAAATATACATATACACAATTGTCTATTGAAATGTTTGCATGCTTTCACCTTCTGCTTTTATATGCTCCTACGTAATGTGACTTTTGTACTTGTGTTTCTATTATTATTTTCTTGTGTAAGTATTTAGGTATTTTTTTATATCAATACAAATTGAAATATGTCGCCGAATGGTAACATATATGAATACAAAATGCAGGCGACATGGATGGACTATGTTTATATGTATGAATATGCACCATATTCAAGTTGCATCTATTTTTCCATATGCCAGTGAAATACTTAACCATTCGAGGATATATAGCGTGGAAACATATGCATATAAATTTTAGCAAAATTAAGAAGAATAACAAAAAATATACAAGAAATAAGCGCTTCACGAAAATTAAAAAATGTTTTGAAACGCATTAAAAATGTCAAGAAATGAGTTTCACTATTTTATACAATTTTGTCTGTTTTAGTTTTTATAAAAAAACCAAGAAAATTAAATGTGACCCTACTTTTTCACCACTTAAATTATTGTGGGAAACCATAAGTCAACAGGACTCCCAGAAGTATATAGTACTACGAGTATTCGCCTGACACTTGCATAATTTCCTATTAAAAATGCGGTAATGACGCATTGACATAAGTCCCCGACGTGTCGCAGTGCACGCCTCAATGGCAGCCTGATTGAAAACTCAAATGTGGTTGTGTCAGCGCATCGGTTAGGGCCTTGGGGTCGGCTATAGGCTTAACGCCTTTCTGGGTGTTTATTGTTTGTCTTTGACACAAACTCGAACTTTTTTAATTTTTAGGGTCTGTGGACAAACAAGGCATTTCCGTGCCTGATTATCGGCCCAATTCTCCTCTGGGAGACACCCGACTTTTAATTTTTATTAGAGGCGTAAATTATGAGATGCAAACGCGTGGGAATATTGAGGGGGCAAGTGGAAGACCAGTTAGGCGCTAATGTGTTGAGAAAATCAATAACAAGTGAGAAATACACGTGTGTTATCAGTGCCATATATTAAATAATATTGTCTCCACCAAATAAAAAATAATTTTTGAATGCACTTACTATAATTTGTTTAATATTTAAAAATTGGTATTTTAAAGATCATTTTAAGCAAAGCGGATTTCATGATAAAATCTAATATGTTTATTTGCTTATAAACAATAAGTAAAACAACCCTGCACATAAAATCTGACTGTCAATAAATGTATGTATGTTATGTGTACTAATAAACACAAAAATTCCGTACTAATACCAGAATTGTTATCATGCTTAGTAAACTTAAGCTTAACGACAGCAAAAAGTTCTTTCCTTATTAGGATATTTATAGGTATGTATTATATTTATAAGTATGTTGTAGTTCTTATACCCAGTTGGAAATTTTTAATGAAATTTTGGCTGGAAAATGTAACAAATTTTCAAAGCCAATTGATTTGGTATGCAAAACAGCTTTGCTATAACTCGGCATCCAATTTCACAGTCCACGTACTGAGAGCTGTCTAGTCATCCGGAGTCTAGTTCAAGTTTTTTTTGGTCAGGTATCGGGTATTGCAAGACACATAAATCACATGTTTACCTAATTAAACGAAACAGTAAATACCAATCTTGGGTCAGAATAGTTGGCGGTTAGCTTGTCGGTTTAACGTGTAGGCAAATGCCACCGAAAATGTAAAATTACACGCCCCAAAGTAATGTTGCTCGTAAAATTGCCTGACTGCTCTGGATCAGTTGAAGGGCACCGTGGTTGGGACAACAATCATAAAATTGCATATTAAAATACATTTTGTGACGTATGTGCATTCGAACTTCTCGGCTGCAGGTCCGTATTCAGTTTTTTTGTGCAAGGTCTTAAAATGTTTATACAATAAATACAGTCAATTTGCTGTCGCCTCTTGAAATAGTCACACATGTTCCTGGGCTCGAGTTTGCCTGCATCGCCTCCCTTGCGGCAGTTATGAGTTGTAAAATGTCAAGAGGTCAAAGCACCAACATATTGTAGTAGTGTTAGTGCGATCAGTGTGACAGAGAGACACTTTTCAGTACTAACATAAAAAATTGAAAAACTAAAACTCTTGTAAATCAGAGACAAACAATACAACTGTACATGCATGTCAGCACAATCATTTGACATTTTGACAGACACATCCCTGGGTTTATTTACATTTGAGCCTAGTTCGAGTTCAAGTCGTGGATCGGATTACAAATTGTATGTATATTGCCAGTCTACACAAATCGAAAGAGTTTATTGAAATTTGTGTTCTTATCGTGTATTTAAGGATGATTAATTCGCCCATATCGTCTATGTAGGTGTAAAAAATTCTCCCAAGTGAGTATTATATATGATAAAAGAGATGTGAAACTGTCCTTCATTTATTTTTACTTCGAAAATAGTTTTTCAGTGTTTATTTTATTTGCAGCAAAAGCATAAATCTGAAAATTTTATTAACAAATCGTCACCGCGCATTCTCATTATTGCTGAAAAAATAAATTGTTTTCATTTATTTACGAGTTTTTATTAAGGCAGCCATGCATGACGCACTGCGACCTACCCCTACACATTGCAGTGATGTTGTAGTATTGAACAAACGGGGAATTTAATGGTGGTCAAATAGCCTCCGTCGCTTTTACTGCACAAATTGCAGAGAATAAATTCAAATTTACATTTTTACTGTTTGCAGCATAAAAATATTAAATGTATTCAGATTGTAAAACAGTTCATCGCTTTTGTGCAAGGGCCATTCAGTAAAACAAAAAGGCAAGTTTATCACACTAATTAATTTGGCAGGTTTTTAAATATACCTGCACACATATATAAGAAAACATACAACGTGTAAATAAAAGTATTACAATTTTAATATAAATATGACAAACAAATATACATAAATAAAATTTTTTAATTTATGTTACCAATAATATATATTGGATTTAATATGAGGACGTCTTAGCAGCCTACGCAAAAGACAACTTACCATATACTAATTCGTGAAAACTAATAATGTATGTGAAAATTCACGGAGAGAAGCTTTTGAGAATGTTTTTCTAGGAAACGCAGCCATCGCCGCGCGTCATTCACCAAAAGACTTTAATGAACTCACATCAGTTTACCCAGCTAGACGAATGTTTTTACCTTAGCCACAACACTTCGGAGAAGTGGCTAGCTGGTGGCTAATGGTTGGCTGTGATGCCAAGTGTGCCTAAAATCTACTAATTTTAACAATGATGTAACTTGTCGCATGGACAACTGAGCCAACAAGTGCACAGTGGACCAAAGGACCAAAATTTTATGAACAGGTTTTCATCACAATTTTTCCCGTTCTTTTGAATTGTTGGAGATTTGGTGTCACTGCATGCAATTCTTATCAATAATGTAGATTTACTGATTAAATTAAGTTAACTTTTAAATATGTGGTTTCTAAAAAATATATCTTTTGTGGGACCTGTTTAAAATATTTTTTGCAATGTAAATCAAGACTTTTTCAATAAAAACCATTATTAACCAACGAGTTAAATGACTTTATATTCAATCGTATACATTTAATACAATTACTTGATTTACACTATTGATAATTAAATTTTGCCACTGTGCAGAGGCAACGTTCGCACAGCTTGGTTTTGGACACGCGCCCAATTTTTTACGAGAATCGGTCTGACACTGGGAGCGGCATTGCCTGAACATCCATATAAATGACAAACGCACAAGTGGTAAAAATTTGTGTGTTAAACGTTTTTGAATTGACTTAATGCGCACCAGTGGGGCAAGCAGCTGCCGTTATTGGGCGCAAAAAGCAGAAAGTGGCACCAGGGCACAAAACGTGCGCCAGAGAAAGGCGCTTGCCAAAAGATAAATTTTAATTAAATACAACAAAATGTACTCATATGTGTTATATGATGAATATCCTATAGATAGACTAGACAAGCTAGCGTCTTTTAGCAATAAAAATCATCAAATCATTTGGGTGGCTAAAGAATAGAATACTCACTTGCGTTGTGTACAGTTGTTTTGATAGTTATATGCCAAAAACTTGAAATTGGAGATACACATTAAATCAATCACTGAGTCATGTAACGGAAATGGTGCACAAATATTACAATTGTTGAAAGCAGCTCCATTTCCAGGGGCAAGATCCGGAAAATAATTAAAAAAAAAAGTAAAAAATAAGAAAGATTCAAATGCACTTTGCGAAAATAGTGCGGCAAATGCATTTTTACATTACAAATTAAAAACATATTGTCAGGCCGCTTGCCTCCGTTGGATAAAGTACTATAAATAGCCAAAAAGAGGCAAACTAAAGTTATACTCCTCTGTAAATGTATGCATATATTCCTATATGCAGTTGCAGTCACAGTTGCAGCTGAAGGGAGGAGGAAAAGGCGCATGCACTTGAGGCCAGAGACAGGCCAAAGTGATCAGCATCAACACTCAGTCCAATTTCCCCGAGTTTGCCTGTAATTGTGTCTGTGACTGCATGGATAGCTGTGGCGGTGCGTTATTTGTCTCATGCCGCTGATGAAATTGTTTTTGGGAAATGAGTTGCCTTAATAAATTTAGCTCATAGTCATGCTGTATTTATTTTATTTTTTTATTATGGTGATACTGCCTGGAGAGCCTGTTGTGTGGCAATAAAAAATAGTGCTAAAACATTCGACAGGCGTTCACCGTCTAGTTCTCGTTTTTGTTCCAGCCAAAACAGACTTGCACCATGTGTGCCAGTGCCAAGATCGTTGCAGCGGTTCGCTGATAAAAGGTCCACGGTCACGCGCGTCGTTGGAGATAGTATATGTATAAAAATATATATGTAAATACAGTGCATATAAAAAATATATATGTAATAACAGTTTAGGGTAATGATCTTTTTGCAAATACTATTTACATATGAAGATATGCAGCTTTCCAGAAATACAATATTTAATCCCAAAATTACTCCAAGCTTTTACTTGCTAGTAAACAAAAACAACTACACGATACAAATGAAATCTACAAGTGACTGACGGACGGAAATGTGCCTTCGTATGCCGATCAGGGGACAGCAACCGAGCGATAAAGGGATGAAGGGGGAATTACTAAAAGTACTGACAAACTAGCAGAAACAGACACACATGTGCGTGTACTCCTAAAGGAGAGAAACTCCAGAGAAGCAAGAAAACAACAAGCGATCATGTCAGGGTGTCGAAGCAGCAGCAGCGCCAATGGCAGCGGTAGCGGCAGAGCCGGGAGCAGAGCGCCAGAGCAGGACCAATATTCCGTTCCGGACATTTAAATATCATGCAGCCAGTGAACTGCGGGTTATTGTCAGATACAACGCGGTGGCGTGAACACCACCAGAAAAAGATCACAACCATATTATTGAAATAGAAAACTCTTGTGTATTGTGTGAGTGTATATTTCTGCTCGGTGCTTCGGGATTTCCCGCGATCTGTCGTCAAAATTTTGGCAATTGGCCGAGCCATCGAGGCAGACAATCACAAAGTGAAAACTGCTGCTCTCTGTGAGTGTGTGTGATCTGCCGGAAGTGCTTATTGACATATGTACATGCACGTATATACACACATTTGTAAAACCAAATCCATTTGCAAGACAAATGTCTTCAACAATGAAGCCGCAGCAACTTCCACTGACCATTCCCAATAACATCGGCGATATGTTCGGTAAAAATAAGACGACGTTAGGGGATACATTCGATGACAAAGTTTGCTACGAGGGTCTTATATCGCCACCATTGAGTGCTAGCATTGGCAGTGGACAGAAGAACTTTCAGACGTCGAAAGCAATGTTCTCCGCTAGCTTAAGCAATTCCAATTTCGCTTGTGGCGAGTTGCAGTTTCCGGACTTCTCGCATCTTTGCTTCGCCACCGAGACACCGAACTCTGCGTTCAGTGACTGCCATAACTACACAGGGGCGGAGCAGGAGCGGGATGACATTGTATGTGCATCTGCGGACCAAACGGGAATGCTTTATCAACAGGGACAGTACACTCAACTTAATCGTGAGGATGTCTTTCGTTTCGAACCGGAAGATATTGCTCGACTTACAGGCGATGGTGACAGTGCTTATACCGAACTCGCTGGTTTACTGCAAGTGCCACAAACACCTTACACTCCCAACAGCGCCCAGCCGAGCCAAGTAGGTCTCCATCCTGCACAAGTCGAGCCGGCCGACTCAGTCAATCAGGACATTGATTATTTTAATTATGATGAAGTTAATTGCCAATCAAAAAATCAATCACCGTGCTCGTCGCCACATTTGGATGCCTGGCTGAACTTCAACCTCAGTGAAATGACATCGTCAGACACAGCACGTGAATCCTCGCCGAAATTATGCAACATGTACGAGCGACAGCTGCCACATATTAAAGTGGAGCCAACCAAGCTGCCGTCCATGAACTCAACTTTTGGAACTCCGAAGTGCACACCTATGTGTGGCAATTATGGAGATTTCTCAAACATATACCATAGTGTGACTACGTTGCAGGAGGCCGCCGTATACGGCAATTTTGACGAATTCGCAACTGAAAATTTTCAAAATAACTTCTCTCAAGTTATCGAAAAACCAAACCGTGAACACAAAATTATTTGGACAATCGATGAACTGGATGAACTTGATGCAGCAACGGTACTCGGCGATCAGCATAATCAACAACAACTCAGTTCCATGACGCAATTGAATAAGGCTCATTTTTTAGTGGACAATATTCCAGACCCTGAAGAGCAAGTGCTACCCGCCGACAACAGCGACGAGGAGGATGACGAGGAGGAGAGTGAGATAGTGAACGAGGTGATGGCGATGCAACCTGAGAGTGGAAAATTGCCGGAATATGCTGACTCAGTAAACGCTGAGACAGCGCTGCCTGTTTCGCTTATTTGTCAATGGACCGATTGCAATATGGAGTTCGGACAACAGCAGCTCTTTGTGGAGCATATCGAGAAGTGTCATGTAGATGTGCGCAAGGGAGAGGACTTCTCCTGCTTTTGGCTGGACTGCCCCAGGCGCTATAAGCCTTTCAATGCACGCTACAAGCTGCTCATTCATATGCGTGTCCACAGCGGCGAGAAACCAAACAAGTGTCCGGTAAGTTGACAATATGGTCTCAGGCCTTCAAAGTACAGTAGGTGTTACAAGTGGTGTATTATAATTTTTCAAATTAAATTTCTAGCTATAGGCTATTTATATGCACATATATAATTGTTTATGTAGAAAGGTTGGGACTTCATACAATCTACTGACAGTTTGCCGTTTGGGATGTTTTTCTATTTGTCGTGCACGTGTTGATGATGTTTATCTCGGCAGTGGCATAAACATCGTAAAGCAATCGTGGATTTTGAAAAAATTACTGCGAGAGTTAGCCACTTGAAATAGAGCTGTTGATGACAAATATAATACTGTTAAGGCGAATACGCTTTTAGGCTGAGTTGAAGGCTGGTCTCTCTGATATGCTCTTTCATTACATCTTTTTGGTACCTTTGAATAAAAAACTTCTATGCCACTTCAGTGGCATGTTGAAAGCCAAATAAAACTGATTCTTGTTATACCTATGTAGCCGCCTGTGTTGCAAATACGTCCATAATTTGCTCTTTTGCAGGTGTAACTTTTTTGCGGCTTTTGCGTGCCGCGAGCTCGCAATTTTCAGCGCCCAGTTATGGTAACATTCAATGACGACTTTTTATCACTTTTCATTACAGTTTCCGGGGTGCAATAAAGCATTTTCACGTCTGGAAAATTTGAAAATTCATCAACGGTCGCACACAGGCGAACGGCCTTATGGCTGTCAATATAAAGGTTGCCTTAAAGCGTTCAGCAATAGCTCGGATCGAGCAAAGCATCAAAGAACACATTACGATACGGTGAGTTTATATACATACATACATATCTACGTGGGCATGGCTGAGTGTGTGAGTGTGGTGTGCGCGCAATTTGCGACTCGTGTCAAAGGAAATTGATGAGCCCGCGGCCTAGTAGCCACAGCATCATTCAAGTGCAGCTTAAAGTAGTATATGTCATGCTGCAATGCTTAAACTTAAAACGGCGCCAAACAAGACAATCGACTATTGAGAATGATTTCAAGTCTGGATCTGCGTCTTGATGTTACTTCATGAGGTTAAATAGTTTGTTTTTGATGGTTAACGCACTGCAATTTTGAATTTAATCTGCCTGCATTTAACAAACATTTTTGATTAAATTTTATAATAAACCATATGTTGCACATATTTGTAAATTGTAAACAGTCGCTTGAAGCGTTTCAAATGTTCATGAGGTAGTTTCATAGTTTCATGTAAACGCGACTGATTCACGTTTTTCTAAAAGTGCGTTTTGCATCTCAGACAAAACATCCGCGACTGTCACTGCTGCTGCTGCCGCCTCTATGACATCTGCACATTTCGCATTTCATTGCCTGATTGATTTATAGTTTTTGTGTATGTTTGTGTTTGATCCAACGAGCAGACCAGCTGAAAGAGTCCCGTTAGTAAGCACGACAACCGGAAAATGGTCGAATACAGCATGAAGCCAGGAAAATAGGAATAGCAAGTGGCAGCACAGAAATCGAATAAACTAAACGAGTTACTTTCATTCTCAATCCAATGAGTGGTAGCCAATCAGACGCGCAGAAGGACTCGTTGCTCGCGAAAAACAGATGTGCGTACCCGTGCATGTGGTTTAGTTTGGGATGGCTCTTCTGCTGCTGTTGCTGCCATTGTTGCCATTGCTGGTAGTTGAGCCTGTGGCCGTGCCGCACAATGCCAGTACAAACATGTCAGAAAGATTTCATATGGCAAATATGCACTGCCATGTGCTCCGCTCTGCGGCTGCCACAGGCTGTAAGTGTGTGAACTCCTCCTTAAGCGACAGGAAAACGAATTGCCTACTTTTGGGGTGCGACAGCAGTTGCCTTAATTTGGGCCTATCTGCGATTTCAAGTAACTCAACCTAATAATAAAATCATGCATTTATTTATTTTCTCTATACAACAGAAACCTTACGCCTGCCAACTGCCGGGTTGCACCAAGCGTTACACGGATCCTTCAAGCCTGCGCAAACATGTCAAAAATCACGGTCTAATGCGCCGCAAGTCATCCGGTTGTGTGGCAGCTCAATGCAGCAAAAAGATGGCCAAGACACGCCGCCATTCGGAATCGGCATTACCCCTGAGGGCACCGTCTGGCGAATGTGAGCAACGTCCGCAGCGGAGCAATAGCTGCAGTGAGGCGGGGCTATTGGTACAAAATAATAATGATATAGCCGCAGAAAGACTTACGGGAAGGCTAGTAGATCCGACAGGCGCATCCCGCAATGCCTGCAGTAATGACAGTGTTGCAACTAATAACAATTCAATAAAATTTAATGAATTGTCAAATTGCATTGTCATCATTGAGCAAAACCAAAATGATGCGACAACATCAGGAACACCAGCAGCAACAACAACAATAGACATCTGCGAAAACCACGCAAGTAGTTACAATACGACAATCGCAACATCGGCAGTGTCAGCAACATATCCCGGCATTGGCTATTATAATGACAGAGCAGGAGGTGGTGGTGGAGAAGCTGAGGGCGTTAACATACATTCTGCAGCGGAAACGGATACGCTGAGCATTTGCAGCAGCAGCAATGGCAACAACAACAGTTATAAGGGCAACAATAATAATTGCTGCAGTAATGAAAATATTAATAAATTTAATGAGTTTGAACAATTTCTTAGTACTGCAACAACAACGGCGCCTCGCGAGCTGCAATATGTGTCCACACTGTTTGACTCAGGTACTAATAAATGTCAAATAAACGAGTTTGTATCGTTTGAATATGTCCGCAAGTATTTAACAAATGCGTTCGAGTCTCCAAGTGTAGAAAATTCGAAGAGCCCAGCTACAGATTCGCAGCAGTCTCAGATGGAGTCTGGTTTTGAAAATTTCGATATGCAGTTTATCTGAGGGATTTATTGTTTTTAGCATAAAGTGCAAATTTCCACCTAAGAGTAGCTAGAATCCTATATCCAAAGATCTCGTATTGAGTAGTATCTAAGTGCACAAGTTTTAATAATCATGTGACGCAAACTGTGTATGTATATGTTTTGTATATATTCAACTATTTTTATCAATCTTGGCCCAAAAGGCCACTCTTACTTCAGTGTCCGTTCAACATACTCATAGATGTAAAATGGTATGTCAATAGACTCACAATTAGTTTATTTAAAAAAATTAAGCAATCTAAATGAGACGAAATTCCTCAATTTATTTTTTTTCAGTGATTTGTAATGTCTTCCCAAAAAAAATTACAAGTAGTTATTCATATATTTGAAACATATATAACTATGTATGTTAATACCATGTATTGTTTTTTAAATGCTTATGTATTGGAAAATCAATTGTTTGAAAAAAAATTCTAATTTAATTACATTTTGTACCCTTTTTTGAATTATAATAAATGAATTATTTTACTGAGTATGAACTGAAGCAATTGCAATTGCAAATATGTAAGTTTTTAATTAAACTAAAATTATAATTAAAATAGTAAATAATATATTTTTTATTTTCAAACATTTTTAAATTTGAAAGACCTTAACAATACGGCATTTTTATTGTATATGTGGCTGCTGTTTGCCAGATTTAAGTAATAAACTTACATGTATGTATATTTCGTATTCAAAAACAATTTACAATATTTCGAAGATTTAATTATATTTAATTTGTTTTTGTGTATTCAACATGTTTCTATATCCCAATTAATTTACGCTGCATATAAAATACATTAAGCGGCTTAAGTTTTAAATCGGTCGGAATGCAGCGCGTGCGTTTATATCTTTTCATTTGATTGCATTCCACTGGGCAGGCAAAAGGCTCAACGTAGCGAATATCACGGGATTGAGGGTTCTCGACTTTGTTCCTTGCTAAAATTTGAAATTCTTTTAACTGACTTTATTTGCTTATGATTTATATTTGACATTTGTTGGCGACCCTGCGACTGGTCTGTGTCCACAAAATAGTCAGATAATAAGCAAAGAACCTATTCAATAAACTATTTTTAGTATTAAATAACAGAAATGGGATAGATAGATATTTAAAATTTGTGTACAGTTTATATCTAACACAAGTACTCTTGACTGGGAAATTGTTATTGTAAATGAATTTAAAAGTTATTTCTTGGTTAGTCTCATAATGTTTCATTGTTTTTACGTAATAAGGCTCAAATGTGCAATTCCATTAATTGTCCAACAACTGCCTGTAAAATGAGCAGCGCTCCCAACCCAGTTATGAACTTTAATATTAATAACCATTCATGCTTATGACAGACAATGAAAGCCGTGCGCAAAAATTTGTTGCTGCCTGCGCTTGCATTGCTTTTATAACGCCCTCTTCCCCACAGCTCAGTTGTACTGTTTTCGTTGTAGAACAAGAACATTAAATATGCTTAGGGGCATTCACAGGGGTGAACAAAGACCACCCTATGCATTTAAAAGCGTTGCGAGCGTATCAGTTAATATGCAGTCCAAGAATGCCCTTCATTACCAGCTGCTCACTCATACACCCTCACAAACAGGAATAGCGTAAAAAAAACAAAAAATATAACAACAAAATGTAAAGCAATTAAAAGCAGTGCCGCAGAACAACATATAGCGAAAAACGAATGTACCCATAAAACATGAGCAACAGCCCAATTTTGAGTTTTCGCTTTCATATATCGGACTGCCTGCTGTGCTACAAGTGGCCACCGATTAAGCTTCTGGGTTGGGCTAGCGCCAATGGGTTTTGTTTTGAGGTTAAAGTGCAAAAATTGCAAACAAATGCGCAGTATACCATGCAGTGGGGTTAAATGTGTAGCTTTATGGAAATGCCAACTGCGTGGTGCTTGGTAATTGCACTGCCAATGCGCTAAAATATATTTTGTTCTTCGCAAACTGTCCATAGAAACCGGATATACGTAAGTACATACATAAGTACTCTTCCAATTTTCTAACAGCCTTTATTTCTTATATCGTACATTCATAACAGAATAATTAAAATTGTATGTAAATATATTTAGATATTTCCAAATTTTTGATTTCAATTGTCCCTTAAATTGAGGTTAGGTAGATTGATTATCTACATATGTATATATATATATATACATAAAACTGTTAACAGAACTTTTTGATTTTCAACAAATAGGCGAAACCACTAGTTTTTGTTAAATTAAAATTGGAAAAAATTTCACTTTGTCATAGTATAAATAAACTATAATTCAGATTGTCGGTCTTTTTTTTAACAACGATTAATTATAAATAATAATTATAAAAATATATATATATTTTTCACCTTGTAGCCATTAAAAAAAGATAGATGGGGCTCATAAAACAGAAAAATTTATTTATCAGTCAGCTCTAACTATATAAAGATAAGCATTGTAAAGCATTTTCCTGTGTATGGGACCTGTCTTCCTCCCCGATTCTCAAAAGATGAAAAATAATTTAAATTGAGATTTCAACCCCTCTCTTAGGTATTCTCTGACCCGTTATTACTATTAATATTCCATTAAATATATTACTATTAAATAAAAATTAAAAATGTAATAAACATAAATATTTTTTTATGGATATAATTTTTAAAGAATTTTTTAAACTCAAAGATAGTTTGTAGATTTTTAAATCATGTTGCATAGACTATCGTCAAAGAAGTATATTGCTACATTTCTCACTCTCTCAAACTTACAATAAGTAAATGATTTTTTTGATAAAAAAAAAAGCAAAAGAATCATTATTTACGGTCCATGGTATATTCTGTGCACCTTAGACCTGGTTGTCAGAGAGTGGATGCAGGTCTTTCCCAGTTGAGTACTTTCGAAAAGCGTATTTTTGCTTGTTGGTCCTTTTTTTTAATTAAAAACGACCTAACCACTGCGTCGGTCTACCAAGCTAACTAAATCACATTTCAAGCCACCCACACGGGTCTCACCACGTGTGCGGCGCTTACATTTTTAATATTTATGTTGCGCCTCGCCTTGTTCAGCCTCGTTGGTCAAACCGACCTCGGACCCTGTATTCGGCTTTTCAGTGCGTTTGTCGTTTTCGTTGGCAATTATGCAAATCGGAAGATTGCCACACGACGATACGTTGAAATTCCATGCATTTACAATTTTCTAATCAATGAAATTTTAATTTATGTTGCTGCTGTGTATGTTTTTTTTCTCATATATAAGTACATATATAATGGAATGCTTTCCGCGCATAATTGCGCAATTTTGAAAAATATAAAAAAAGTTTTATATAACTGCAATTTCATTCGCTGTGCATTTTAAGACAGAAAGGAAATTTCCATTGGACGATAGTACATTGAGCAGTTAATGTCATTAAATTGGTCAAAAAGTTGTCAAACAATACCGGCGTGGTTCACTCTTTGATTAAAAACTGATATTTCAATTAATAAATCTCGGAATGAATTCTGTCAATCACACGTCGACAAAGTGAGCGTGTGAACAAGCCCTTTGGTGCGGTGCCATAAATTCAATGCTACCCAAAATGAGTTTCTGTGTACGTAACTCTTTATGAAATGCATTTTTATGTAATCAGACCTGGGGTGGATGGAGAGCTGGGACAGTGATCAACGCGCCTTTCAACTGTAATTAAGTTTGTATATTGCCAACGTATTTTTGCCCATGTTGAATTGGCAAAAGGTACATTTTATAATTCATAAAATCTCCATCGCCGTCAGAATATGCAAAAACAATTTTACAATATGAGCATGTTGTTTCGATTTTCCTAGCAGTTGTGGCACGTTTTAATTTTTAATTAAATAAATGATTTTCATTGACGATTTCAAATATTGCCACACGGGAAATTATTTAAATGCATAAATGCACGACAGCCGTCAATATGTTTTATTTACCTTTATAAAATTAATTACTTGCGCGACGCAGAAGTAATGGACGAGGACCTTAATACAACAAATATATAAAAAGCCATTTTAATATGTACAAAAATACGAAAATATTATATTACACTTTTTCGTTAATATTTAATATAATAAGAAAGTTATTTTTTTTTTTTTTTTTTTTTTTATTATTTAAAATTTTATTATAGCCTACTGAAGAAAGTTATGAAAATGAAGAAAACAGGCAAAATAAGACAGTTAGTTTTTCATACCATTGCAAAAGGGTATTATTTTTAAAATATATTTGTTTCATATTACGTCTTTAAATGAGTATTTTCCATAGTTATGAGTAAATTTAATAGTGTGGCAAGCAACGAAAGCGCAGTGCTTTTGTTTTTGTTTGCATGTAAAATGTTTTTATACTGAGGCAGTTAAATGTGCTTTTTAGTTTTTGGTTTGTTTACAGGGTATCTTCTCCTCGAATTCAATCGAACGTACAAATTTTATTTGTTCTTTGTACATATATCACTGAAAGAAAAGTTTTCCATGAGCGTAATTAGAAGGCTTACTTCACTGAATGGCTGCCGGCAGTGTGCTTAAAATGCTCTTTTGGTATTAAATTTATGACAACCGCACATGTTCGTTGCTGTCGCACTCAAAAGCAGAAACAAACCATCAACAATAGCAACAGCAGCCACAACAAAAGCAATGGCACCACAAGTGGCAGCAAAGGCAGCGCCAACCAGACCTTAGAAAGTTTCTAAGATTGTATGGCTGTGCGCTGCGGTATGGTGTGATGTTGGTTCTTTTAGGAAACAGCTGCGCCATTAAAAGATTTTCAAAATTGTTGCACGCTGCCAGTATTGACGGTAGCCACAATATTTCCTAGCTCAGGCATAGAAAGTATGAGACTGCAATGGCTCTGATAAGCACTTATACGTCGTGTGGTACGCAGCAGTCTAGGATTCGCATTGACCCGAAACCTTGCAGATAGTTTAAATTTAGTATACGCAAATTTTCGCAAGAGTCACCATTAGCTTTATTTATTGATGTATATTTTAGTAAGTTAAATTTTCTGCTTAGGGCACTTAACATACATCATTTTAGAATTAATTGAAATGATGCATTTAAAATTCATTCTTGTTATGCTCCACAAAGTAATATAAAAAAAAATATTTAAACCTTTCACAAACAGAATCGTGGTCCTTGTTACCCTTGACGTAGCAGTTGCTTATGTTTAAAACACTTAAAATACAATACAAGTAATACAAAAAAATATTGTAACCTATCACAAACGGAATCGTGGTCCTTGTTACCCTTGACGTAGCAGTTGCCTATGTTTAAAACACTAAAAATCGCCGTAACTATCTCTAAGAGATAATAATATCCATTTAGAAAGTGTACAGCATACATACTTAAAACTGTCAGCGAGTCGCATAGGGGGAAAATGTGAAAAAGACTTGTGCAAAATGTAACAATAACAGCAATTTACACAGTTTCCTGTTGGATTCCTTTTCGAATTAATCCGTATTCGCCTAAGGGCTTGCCATGCACGTCAACATTGAGCCCGCATTATAAAACATAGAATCTGTAATTAAAGTTTGCCAAAGCCTGGCGAGTGCAGTGCTGACAACGGCATTGGAAACGTCTATGACTATGACTATGGCATTGGCTTTGGCTCTGGCTTTTGCCTTAACTGAATGCAGCCGGTAGCAGAATCACAAAGCATCGGCATCAGCATCAGCAGCAAATCAATCCCGCGTCAGGACGTCGACATAGTGGAAAATAGAATTCAATTAACGCGCTTAAATTAAACTGCCACTTCCGGTTTTGATGACATTTTAATCTAAGCCGGCACTGAGCAGGCATAAGAGAAAATTGTCCGCTGTGGTCGTCCAGTTGTGTGCTGATCCAGTCACTGTTTCTGACAACAACAAAACAACAACAAAAACAACTGTGCCATATTGCCTCTTTCTTGACTCTTAGATGCCAGTTTACGCTGGCAACGCAATATTTATTAAATTGTAAATAAACAGTATAATAGTTGTCCAAATGGTAGCCTCATTATAGTGCCTGTCACCGGCGGCCATTTATATTGAATAAAGTTTATTACACTGCATATTTCAAGGTAGTGTTTGGTGCCCACACTGCATTTCCTTTTGGTGGGGCTATTCAAGTTGCATTAATGCATCTCTGCCACTGAGGCTTGATGATTGGTACCAATACCAATTCCAATTGCAATATCAAATGCATCGCCACTTAATCAAACTTATTTTATCAAGCTTGTTATTAATGAAACTTCACTGCATTTATAAATGAAACACTTTAAATAACTATATGTCATTGTTGCGTTAAGAATTAATATATATATTAAAATTAACTGGCACCGATCTTTTGAAGAGCTATTCACAGAACTCTCCATGGTAGAAGAGCTTCTTAGCATTTGCCTTTATGTACTTTGTCAGCGTCATGATGTACGCGGCGCAGTCTATTGGGTGTCTTAGAGTTGAGGAGCAGTCTTGGTGCGGTGGCTGTACTTAACTGGGTTTTATGTTTGGCGGGCTGTGCGATAAGAAACTTTACCAAGACAACTTGGATTTAATTTAATTAAGTAAGTACAAGAAAAACTGGCGCTCAAGTCCGAAGCGTACTGATAAGTGGTCAGAAGCTGATTAAGTTGCTCTTAAAAGCAATTGCTCAAAGCAAAATAAAATCGGATTTGTACAAACGCTTCCTTCACTGAATTTGGCCATGTTTTTGCACATGCGGTTGCGAGGATTTGCATGGACACTGAAATAGCAGAAGGGCAGCCATAGGGTTCGACAGTCCCTTGCCTGGTGAGTCGTTCAATAACTCATTGACAGCTGACGTGGCAGTTGCAGCAATGGACTTGGGCTGCTCGTCAATATTGGGAAAGCACCCACAGCTTTCTAGTCTTGGGTTGTGCTGAAAAGCGTCTTGTTGCGTCAAACTGACGGTCTTGTAGGTAGGTGGGTTGCTGTCACTATTTGTAGCAGAATGCAGCCTGCAATTCATTTCTTCCGCTGTTTTTTGCGGCTTGATAGGCATCTGTCGTAATTCATTAGTGGGATTTAACACTGGTTTTGCCCTTAATTTTGGTTCTATGTGCTTTTCATTGGCATTTTCAAAGGTCGCCAACTCCGGTTGTTGTATGTTGAAGCTGTCTGTTGACTCGACACGCAATAGCTTGACAGCATTGCATTGAAAAATATCCTCCGGTAAGGTAGCCCGAGTCTGCAGCAGTTTTGTAAGTAATTTATTTATTGGTTTCTTCTGCTTCAAGGGCCGAAAACAAGTACTGTTGCCTGTTGTAACTGTGCAGTAATCACAAGTCTGGACTTTTGTTAAAGTCATGTTGCCAAAAACCTTCTGCCGCAATTTGCCTTCCGATCGGCATTGTTTGAAGGTGTCGGCAATAATTGCATATATATCTTCGGCAATAGCTGAGCGAATGGGTGTGAAGAAGCCGCGACACATTGGACACTTTTCAGAACGTATACGGCATTCGAGACAGAGCAAATGCCCATTTTGGCACTGCATGACTGGAGGAGTTATGCATGCATTACACACAGGACACTCGATAGCCCTCAGAATGCTCTCCACAACGATGACAAGCCGCTTGAAGCTAATGGGCATGGGAACGCAACATATGCTCTGGAAAGTCAAATATTTTTGAATTATGTATTAATCAATTACACAATGTGAATTTCATTGAATTTCTCACGTTCTCAACACAGTCAACTTTACAGCCGCTGTTCCAGCATAGTAATGTAGCGTTATCTCTTTGACTTTTAACTATTTTAGAAATTTTGGCTATTGGCATTCCCACAATATCAATGCCATTTACCTGCAAAGTAGAGAGTTTATTTGGTTGTTATTTGTTAAATAATAACTATGTATGCACAAAGATACATATGTACATTTGAATACAATTTTTAGACTTACGTTAATTTAATGTTTGGGTCTGTTTGAATTAACACTCAGTGGTGAACTGCTTTTCGGTAATTGCGTCTCTGTATAAAGCAGTTGCACTGCTTGACAGCTTGTTATGCTTGTATTTATGTTAAACAATACTGAAACTGTTAACGCTTAACATAACCCAAATATGTTGATAGCTGAAATGTGCTCTATATAAATTTGACGACCTACTATGATGATTGTGCAACAGCTTAATTTTACTAGGTTGAGTTGATTTGATGCGCTGGCAAAAATGTAGAGTATACTCATACATATATATTGTTGTTAATGATAACACGTTGGTGCCCCGGTGGTAATAAGGTAACCATTGGCTAAATCGAATCTTCATTTTCTGTCTCGCCATCTGTTTTTTAAGCGAAGCGAAACTTATTTGTACTATGTACTTAGAGCAAAACCTGAGGAATTTATCTATTATATCTATAAGTACATTACTAAACGAAAATATAGAATTTCTTTCGAAATCCCATTTTTTTTTGCGCATAGACAATTAGTAACACTAACCCACGAAGCACTCACCCCTGACTGTCAACATCAACATGGGAAGCTATGATCGCTATTCATATAGAGAACTGATACTGCTGTTACCTTAGTCAATACCTTATTTGTACAATACAACCAACTAACCTTCAAAATGCAATCGCCCGCTTTGAGTCCACACAGCGCGGCAGGTGTGCCCACGGCCACTTCGCAAACCTAAACCAAACAAAGGCAATTAGGAAACATTAAAGCTAAAATGGATACCGTCTGGTTACCCATGGATACGGATCCCACTTGCTGCGCGTGAGACGAAAGCCATACTCATCAATATTAGGAGCAGCGCGTGGAATTGTTAGAAGACGCACGGATGACTCTTGATCTGCACCTTCATTGCCGGTTTGCATTGGAGACCTGAAAAGCTTTCTACTCGACTCGAATTTAATGTTTGTTGTGCGATTGTATTGATTGTTTTTTTTTTTTTAACAAACTCGCGATCCGGAGAATCAAAAGACGTGTTCATCGCGCGCTCCCCACAATCACACTACCTTAGAATTTTTACTCCGAGCGCTTTGTTCAATTCGAGTCGGTTTCTACTGAGTTGGACAGCCGTTTCGGCTCTGTTAGCTAAGGTTAGCTGACGCTCACAGCATCAGTTGCTCATTCAAATTCAGTTTTTTGAGATTTTTTAAAGTTATGGCCACCAGATACTCGCTCAAATGCGGCCAAGAGCGGGTTTTTATAATGGTTAACGCCATCCGTGAGAACAAAATACAAACATGGAAATTAGCTTGGAAATTATGAGCTTCTTATGACTGTTTGACTAATAGTAAACATGGCCAACGTTTTATTTACACAATTGGACTGATTATTTCCACACTGTTGTATTCTGTTAAGCAAATATCAGTACGTAAATGTTTGCGTTAAAAATGATGTTACATACCCATATTTACTTTTATTATAATATTAATTAAGATATTAGTGATCATACAGTGGAAATTATTATTTCGACATAAAAAGAAACACATCTCTGAACTCCCCCGTGGGCAGATAAAAAAAAAAAAAAATCTCTGAACTCGTACAGTGTGTCGAGTCGAAATCGGTAAACGTCAATCTTACTGCCTATATATGTATCAACTGTCTTAAAATAAAGGTTAATTAAGTTGAGCAAGAATATTTATATTTAATTTAAAGAAAATTTCATTTCATTAAAGTCTACAAGTATAAAAACTAAACTAAGTCTCAGCTATTTCAATGACTCTAGAAATGGATTTTAAAAAATCTAAATTTGTAATTTTTTTTTTCTTGTTAACTTCTCCAAAATGATTTAATTAGAAATATTGATAATAAAAATTATAAAATTAATTAATTATTAAAATTTTGTTGTATTTCTTTGTATAGACATAGAATAAATAAATAAATATATATTTCCGCGTTTCCTTGTCAGTGACAATACAAATTATGAATTAAACAATAACAACTGGCGGATATTTGAGACTGTTATAATGTATTGGCATTGAAGCGAGCATTACCTATTCCATTTAACTCTTAAAACATTCAATATGCCATTTATGATTACGTTTGCCCAGTAAGTTCCAGCTGCCAAATAGCTGAAGTTGGCTTTACTTTTGATTCAAGATTTTAATTTTCGTTCAAATGGGTTTTTTTTTAATTTACTGATGCAATTTATATATAGAGAGGTAGATGGTTGGCGTTGTTGCTGTTGATTGCTTAGTTCTTTAAAGCCTGAGGTGACCACAGAAGCCGAATTTCGTTGGCGTTGTCAAAACGAGCAGCTATTTATAAAGGCCGTAACATAAAATTTCATGTTTTCAATTACCGTGTTGAATGGTTGTGAGTTGAGTCGAGTTCAAACGCTCAATTCATGGCTCAGTCTCAATTGTTTTTTATTAATTCCATCAATAAGCAAAAACTGGACACAAGGCGAAAATCAAATTTCAAAAACACCCATGCAGCTTAAAATCGAAAAGTACTTAAGTAATTTAAGTAGAAATATAAAAATAATATTATATATAAATCTTAAATTGAGAGAAGAAATATCTACATAAGATTACGAGTTGTAATTGACTCATGTTGTGACTCTTGTTTATTATTATATATTTATGTACATACATATATACTGGAAGTTAGGCATGTTTGCCAATACCATATCAATATATAAAATACTTAAAATTCTGAAATACACATAACAAACTAATCGTTTTCTACAATGTCACTATGATTGTAGCCTAAAGGTTCGACTACTTCGCGATACGGTAAAAACATACAAAATTTTCTTATGTCCAAACATAAATACATATCTACATTTTAAATAAGAGTCAAATTGGCACCACAAATAAGATTCTATCTCAATTTGTAGTATCACGTATATGTACATACAACAGGTTCTTTATCCAGGTCGCTTGGGGCTCAAGGGATATTGCCCTGCCCCTTAAAAAGTTGTTGTTCTTAGAGTAGCGTGACCTTGCTTGTTAAATTAGCCATTAGAAATTTAAGACGGCCCTGACATACAAATGTGCAACTTCTGAAAATATTTTTAATAATCATTTTCCAAAGTGCCAACCTACTCTTTAATAGGAAGCTACAGTGCCATGTGCTTTGAGCTGCCGGTGAGTCGAAAATCAGTCAGTCAATCAGTCAGGTTAGAGAGTTTAATTTATATACATAGATTTGTTGTGTCGTTAAATGCTCACCACAAAAGCTCAGCAAAGCAAAGCCCGTCAAGCTTTTTGCAGATGGCGATTTGCAGTTCAGCTTAAGTTTCGAGCTTTGGTTTTCAGCTGTTGCTTTGGGAATCCACAGTTTGCTTTCAGCTCTTTGAGTTTGCGCAGGCGCCGTTCGCAAGTTCCGTGATCGCGAATTAGAAGTGCGGCTCCGGTGCAGATTTGACGTGTAAATATAGATATTATAAAATATTTAGTAAGTGGAAGCCTCTTGTTAATAGTGTCTTGATATAATATCAAACAGCAATATACTGTTACTAACCGAAATCATTTTCATCTTCTGTAATAATTATTAAAAATTATAACTTTTTAATGAATAAACTGACCTTGCACATACAGATGGCCCTAAATCAAGCGTCTGTCCAAAAAAGACTATTGTGCAAACATCCACTGTAAGCTCCCTATTAGAAATCCATATGAATAAAACGAAACTTTGGCTTTTTATTAGTTCAAGGAAGAATGAATAAATAATTGAAACACGAAAAAATGTATATAAAATTTACTTATACGTCGTCGTAGGTACTTATGTATTGAATTAGTCGCGTGCCAATACTGATCAATGAGTCATAGATCTGTTCGTAATCTATGTGTAAATGCTTGCGAAAGTGTTTAACAATGAAATGTAACAAATTTACAAAAATTAAAACATATAAGGTAATATAATATCAATGTAGATACACATGTATGCATGTATGTATACTCTAATAAGTATATGTACATTCAGCGACGCTGAGCTGCGCCGTTGGCGCAAGCGCAACAACTTTTGGACGTTTGGGGTTTCTGGGTCTCTGTCGTACGTTTTGTTTTCTGATTGTTTTGTTGTTGGTTGTATTTTGCTGTTGCTGCTGCATTTGTGTAATTGTGACGCAATTCTCGACTGAGGTTGTTTTTGTCTCGCCTTGTTGGCTATTGGCTGAAAACGAAAGCAACTAAAAAAACCCGCGTTAAGTTTGCGTACATTAGCACATACGTACAGACATATACAAATACGGGGGGTGATCGAAAAAAACGGTGAATGAATTTGTATATAGCAATCTATATATTTATTTATATGTGTACAGTTTATGTTACCGTGAATTTAGATAATAAAAAAAAAGAAACTGTAGAGCAGCTGCAGGTCGTTCCGATAAAAGCTTTTTGAGCATATCAATATGCTTGGAATCAGTGTTAAATTAAGTACACAGATACTTGTGGAACTTTGATGGAGATATTTTCATTGTTGCGTGAGCTTATCATTTCGCTCGTAATAAAATTATTCACCGAATTTCTTGTTCTCACCTCGTGCATACATAGCACATACACACTTGTGTAGATGGTTTTTATTGCATTGCAAAGCAGTCAGCTGTTTTAGCATGCAACTGTTCGACTGGGTACAGAGTATCTGGTGCTTTACTCGTAGTTAATATCAACGCGCAGCTAAGTTTAGTTCGTCTAACGACTGCTGCTTTCAAAGTGAAGCTTATAACGTTAATCTGAGAAGTTACTTAATCGCGGTTAAAAAGCGCTAGAGGAAATATAAATAACGGTAAATGCTGCCAAGTATTAAAAAGTGAACCGATTATTGGAGTATTACGAGCAACTGCAGGAGAAACATTCCCAACTTGATACATAGTGCTTAAATACCCTGAATACACATCACAACTTTCGTTAACTGTAGTACATCATCAACTTTGTCCAATAAAAGATACCAGCCAACAGATTTAAATACACTTGGTGGTAATAAGTATTTGTTGTTGGCGGTCATGTGAGTTGGAAACCTATATTAGTTTATTATATTATGTGAACTTAAATTGGTATTAGTTCCTATTTGTGTTAGGCTATCAGCTTTTGGTTTGTTTGTTAATTAAAATAAAACTGGATAGTAATTGTAAATTATTATTAAACCAGTTTGCCCGGCAACGCTTGAAATTATGATTTTGCCATTCGTTTTGGCTTCCCGTTGTCGACGTCATATAAATTTCATGGCCAATGTCAGTTAGAAGTGAAGTGGACGCTCGTTTTACTTCCACCAAGTTTTTCGTATATTTCATACATACAGATTTCGAACACACATAGAATGTACTTTTTTATGTGTCTGTATACACGTGCTTACAAAATTATCGACAAATCTAACGCGTACAAATGTTTCAACAAATTTTGAAATATAATCAATTTTGTAATTAGAGTCAGCATGGAAAGTTACAAAAACTAATGAGATGTTTGGGAATTGACGGCTGCCTAAACATGGATGAAAATGATAACGTATATAAAAAAGTGTAACCAAATAAGAATGACTTGGGCGAGTGTGCTCGACTAGCCGATACCTTTTAACCTATCGCACAGCCATACTTGCTTAAAATTATATCGTTTAAACGGACATATTTGATATGGCCGGATGATGACCACTGCTAGCTGTTACATACATTGCAGAACACGTCTGATATACTTTACCTACGAATTTTCAATGGGTACAGAGTGTACAATAGTGTCGGTTAAAGTTTCCATGACGACAATGAGGCATTCGGATGCTGTTTACGACGGCCTTACTGCGTATACTTGATATACTTGAACTTGCGATGCCACCACCGCTCATTCATGAAATTACACGCACTTATTCGAACTGTGCGGTGCCGCTTTTATTTCTCATAGTTCCGGCAACGTCTGTGCTACGAACAGCTGGCGTTTTTATACCTGTGATCTTAATTGATTTAATGCGTCGCTTGATATTTTCTGTATTCGTTTTTACGACCAGGCAAAAGTTTTGCCACTGCTTTTGATTTATATGTGCAAATTTTACGCTAAGTATTTTATTTGTGATGGCGAAATTAGGGGCACCGGTGAACGCGACGTATGCTTAATTACAACCAGTTGGCAAAAGTTTTGGGCCCACCTTGGCAGCCATGCAACTTTCAACAGCCTGCTAATTAATTGCGCTTCGACGCAGGTGCCAAAAGGTACAAGAATTGCCCACAAAAAGGTGCAAGTTCTGAGGCCAGTGCCCTCTCACACTTAAGTACTGCACGGAATTCCAGTAGAGCAATCGCTGAGAGGGTTTCGCAAGCGCTCCGTACGTGCGGGGCATACAAAGTGTTGCGCGTCTTAGAAGGCAGGGGTCGCCGCTGACACGCCCAGTTAGCAATGAGAATGAAACAGTTTTTCACCCATTTTCAAAAAGAATCTATATGTGTGTGCGTGTGTGTTAACATATACGTATGTTGTTAATTAGATATGTCTAAGTGTGTATGTGTCTGGCAGTATCTCAAGTGTTGAAAATGGTTCAAAATTTATGTCAGCCGCTCTTCGAGCTCTTTAGTCCTTGAGTGAGCTTTTTTCTGGCATAATTTACCTTGTTTAAAATGCTTGAATCGTTCGACCTTGAAAATATCAACATTATTAATAGCCACACATTGGATGTATTTCAAAAGGGTCTTGTCTTAAATATATTCCACAAAAAGTAATTTCGAGCTTACACAGTATTTTGTTTGGTCTTATCTAAAATTGTTGTTTAAAGGTAAGAGCGGTAAAAGAGAGTAAATGGCTCAAGCTGAATTTTAACAACAATTTTATACATTTTCACTGTTTGGTGAAGTTACAGAAAAGATCATCATTCTGCCCTTAAAGCAAAAACAAAACAACGAAATTCATAAAGTATGTCGTCTAACTGTCTCTCTGTTTATGTTGCAGTTGCGACAATAATATGCTGCAACAATGCACTATAATGGCCCCTAATGGCGCCCTGGGCCTGAATTTGAGTCGTGCACCATGGGACCCCTATCCTTGGGTCAGCGGAGTGCAAGCGGAGTCAAATGCACAGCTGGGTGGCATTTGCATCGGTGACACACTGCTGCAACTAAACGGAGTAGATGTTTTGGGTATGCGGATCAGCGAGCTGGCTACGCGACTACGCGATCATTGGCTAAAAGGCGCTGACCAGGTGACCATGCTGATGTGGCGACAAATGCCAACCAGTTTGGCCTTAACAGAAGATCCCACCGAGACGGCACACGCGGTGGTAAGTAAAAAGATTACTCATTCTAACTTTCTTGCAATTCTAACTGATGCAATTGTTTTAACTTATCTTTACTGTTTCGACGAGGCATAAATGGGTCAATCATAGGCACGATATGGCGTTACGCATTGTTGATTCGTTAAGTGACTTTTGCTGTTGTCAGTTTGACAATTAACTGCAATGTTGCGGGAAGATTATTTTATTAAACTTACAACAATGTTGACTGAAATAAAAAACTAGGCCAATGCGTTCGCATGTTGCAAAAACTGTTTAAAAATTCAATGTAAGCAACACAAGAAATTTATCTTAATTAATAATGTCCTGCCAGCATAGCTTAAGCAATTACTTAATCATCCAGTCACTGATAACTCCTTAAAGTACAGTTGCCAATTGGCCTATAAAGCAAATACAAACTCATTGAGCGACTTTCAAATGTATCTATGTTAAATATTTTACAACAATATTGGTTTCAGCAATCTTAGACTGTCGCATTTCAGTTATTTGCGACTGTATCTTAGCTTCTGTGTCCCTGAGGTCTTTAACTCTGGTTCATATTTCAGTGTATTTTATTAAATTTGACACATTATATGCAGTACATAATTACAAATTCAATTGACCCAGATATTGCAAGGATGCAAAACTGAACATTTTTGGCACACACATTCATCTACCCACAGTCTGCCTCATATATGTACCTATATTCAATATAAATTTCAATCAATTCTGAAGGTTTAATGTCAGTTTGCGGAAATAAACGAATATATAAGCATTCGTGTATGTGTGGCAAGTAAATTACCATGTGTGTGTGTATTATACATAGGACTGAAGATATGGTGTTTAAGGTCACGTATATTGACCCCTGCTTATCTGTTAATCTAATCATGTAAAATCATTTCTCTCGTTAAATTATTAAATCATACTAAACGTTGCTTAGAGAAAGGCCCTATAAAAATCAGTGTAAATTGAAGTTGAAAATATTTAAATATAATTTACATAAATTCTTGACTCATTAATATGTCACCAACTACGTGTAATAACGTTGACTCTGCTGTTATCTTAGTTTATATATATCATACACAATTTATTTCATTGGAATCACTTTATTTTCTTTGCAGCAACATGGCATTAATCAACAATCGCTGCAAAAGTTTGCAACATGCCTGCAACATATTGCCCAATTACTGGAGTGTCCTGTTTGCTGTGATGTAAGCATATATATATTTATTTTTTTTTTTGTTTGTTTTGGTAATCCTTAAGGTAAGACGCAAAGCCTAAGTGGATGCTGCCGTCAGCGCTGCTACCAACTTGCATGTGAGTTGCATATCGATGAGGACGCCGGCCGTTTGGCGTGCATCGCCAGTTGCAAGTTGTGAGTTCAGAGCTGCTGGATTCTAGTTTTGAGTTGGAGTTGTCGGCTTTTAGTTTTAGTTCGTCATTATCTAACTGAAGTAAACTCAACTCTGGTAGCAAAACTTAGTTGGCAGTTGCCGCTTGTTTGCTTTTGTAAGCCCACTGCCTGCATTGCCATATGCCTGTCGCCTGTCGCCTGTTCCCTGTCCCATGACCATGTAGCTCTTCCGGCTTGCGTTGATTTTGCTGCGCAAGTTTGTTGCTAATCACTTGACCGTGCATAAAGTTGAGCTGTACCAGTGATTGCGTAGCCACGCCCACGCCTATGCCCACCGTCCGTGCACCTGCCCCTGTTGTGGTCCAGGTATGCAGTCGTGGCTTTGTTTACACAATTACTCACAGCCCGACGCTGTCATGACTACAAATACTCGTAACTGCCGATGTTGTTAGTTAATGCCTGTTAGTTTTATAGTGTTCACAGGTACATATAAAGTATGCTACTACCAATTGGAACTGGAAAACAATTGATGGAACTATCGATAGATCGGTGGTTTATTATTGAGTCATAGTCGAAGCTATTTTGATACTATAGACACGATTTCATTGGTTTTTATCTGTTGTCTGAATTCTGCCAATATTTAATAGCACCTTTCACTTTCGATTTGGGTATCACTATAAAGTAATAATAGAAATATCGATGGTTTTCCTGCCCTAATAGATATATACATAGTATATGTATATGTCGTTAGTTTATTTTAAACACTTTATTTGAGAATGACATATGTATTTATATACTTACATACCTTCATATGTACACGAAATTCATATATTTCGTATGCTTGATAAATGTTTGATATTGCATGTGATTTGATTAGCTTTGTTCAACTGCCTGACGGCATTTTGGCGAAATATATGATTGATTACGAAATTTAAAAGTCAAATATTGTCGATTAAGCATGGAATGCGAATGCGAATAGCCAGGTCATTGCTTGCGGGAGCTGTTCCATAAATTTGATATTAAAACAGAAGTGCCTTCTGACCTGCTCTAAGCTGATTGTTGAATTTAAATTAAAGCTTTTAGCCACGGCCAATGGCAAGTGGTAAGTGCTAAGCTGTAAACTTATTTATGGCGATCATGTCAGCAAAAGCATAACTTTAATTAATTAGACAAGATAAAAATGAGGGCAGTCTTATATTCCGCCTGGAATATACTGTGTTGCTATTTAAATTGTAAAGCTATCTTCAAATGAAATTAAACATGCAAAAGCCTGGCACTTGTGTGTACGTATGGTAGTATGGAAACCTACTGACCATAAATTAAGAATGCAGGCCAAGATTAAGCCAGGCGAGCAGACCGGCTGGTTAGACGCACAGTTGACTCCAGAGGCGTACTTATACATATATACATACATACATACAAATGTTAAGTAACTGCAACACTCCAACCCAATTCAACTAAGTCGACCACTGATGGCATTGCTCAGAGCGAGGAATCCTGCTCCAGCTGTACTGAATGCATAATTTGTTTATTAACCTTAAATCAGTTTATGCAGGACACCGCCCCTTTGTGTGGGGCAGACCATGTTGCAGGATGAGTATAGTCTAGCATGTGGCTCACTTGTCGAAGAGAACTTCCATTTCACATTTGGCAATTATGACTACGTCACAAATATAACATTACATATATTACGAGCATATGCAATGTATGTATGTGTGTATATACGGAGGTGTGTTTATTTGTTATGCTATTTGTGTATGCAAACAGACAAGTCCATTAAGTTATTAAGGGATTTTGTTATTCCAGACTTTCAATAGTTCTAACATACGAAAGCATTCTCTGAATATGAGTATATTTGTAACTCATCCTTAATGCAGCCTATATGTTGGCATTGCGATAACCGTGTGCAATTGGTCGTCTGTGTTTCCCGTTGAGGTTTATTGTTCACATTAAGCAACAGCCAAATCGAGATTTTATTCAATTAAATATGCATAAATTTGCAGTTTTCATTAACTTGGCAAACAGAAGCTCACGAGGTTGTCAAGAGAAAACCTTAATATTTAATTGATTAAAATAGTTTGGATATTTAATGAAAATTAGATTTCAAATGTAAATTATGCTACAGAGTTGCAGAAATTCTTAAATTTTGGGCATTTAACAATATATTTTATATATGTGTTCTGTAATGAAAATGTGTAATACTATTAAAGATTGCATTTCGTTTGTCTAAATCAATTTTTTGTTGTTACATATTTTTATTATTGGTAGTCGAAAAAGATTGCAAGCAAATCGCTTTACATTTGTAATACTTCAATTTCATTTTTGTAAAATGATGGCAAAAACAATCCAAGCTGCTGTCCAAAATTGTATCTTTATTGCTGCATATTTGCAGCACCTCCTGCATACATATAGATAGAACCACGGACATACATACATATGTTTGCATGGTAATATACATACAGGCAGACAAAAGCATCAATTGAATATCTATAAAATTTTTACCATATATATATTTTTTTTTTTTGATTTTGAGACAATCCCAATGTTTCTGTGTATGCATGAGAGAACGTATGTTTTTTGTGGGTCCAAGCTGAAGCTTGAAAAGCGCAGAAGTGTTTTTGTGCGCACCGAATACATTTGTATTATTTTAAATCCGCTTGCAATATTTTCAATTTGATTTTCAATTTAAATGGAAAGCTTGTTGCCCATAAAGAAGAGTACATGATATATTTTTCATACATAATCAAGAAAATTGTGATTTTAAAATCACAGGGGAAATAACATTCCGCTAACATTTCTCTAAGGAAAAAGTACTCAAGCAAGTGCTGGGTCATTCGAATTGATTTCAAGATTTACATATTAGTAAGCTTATGCAAAAATGTGGGGGGCGAGCGCAAGGATATGACAACAAATATCTAAATATCAATGGATTCAAGTTCGAACTCAGTAACAATTATGCATATATTTTGTGTATTTCGCTTACATAGGCTATGTTCTTGTTTAAACAGATTTTTTATTGCCATATTTTATTTTAAGCAATTATATAGTTTTTTTTTGAAAGCGAAATGAAAGTTCAAGTACCTTAACTACTTACCTGTTTTAATTTATATTTAATTCGCTTTTTGCATAATTTCATATCTGAATGATGCTGCTTTTCTGTATTTGGTTCCTGCTGCTGCTGACTTTGAAACTGTCCTCACCGTCACTTTGTCGGTTTCCATAAATGACGCTGCTGTGACTGCGTCGTGCTGGGTCTGGCGGAAATCAGGTTATCAAACCACCTGGCTGGCAGTGCTGCAATGGACACGTGCTTTGTAATAATTGCCGTAACCGCTCTGTAAAGTGTCCGGTTTGTAGGGTGCCACTGGGACCGCGAGGACGCTGCTTGATGTCGGATAAATTATTTACGCTACTGGCGGAGAATTTCCCCTGCGATGGTGGTAAGTAGAGCTCACTCTGAATGGTCCAAGATGCAAGCGTGTCTGTAATGTTCCCAAATGTTGCTAGCCAACTTATTAATATGTCCTCAGTGCGTCAGTTGTTGTATAAACTTTTGGGATATCTGGCAGTAATCTACCTAAAATGGCGCCTAAATTAGCGTTGTCATTAGTAGGGTGTTCCTGCCTGGGATCATCACAGACCCAAAGCTGTTGACACAGATGGAAATGCCTTTCAATTTAAGGAAAACGAAAACTTTGTGTCCCCATTTCTCGCACCTAGGCATCAGTAAAATCAACAACAGCAACAAAAGTGCGCAGTTTGTCAATTGCTTTCCGTAAAAGTTTTAACCTGCGCAACAACAGTAACAAGTTAAACAAGTGTCAATGCTTTACTTAAATCTCAGCCGAGAGTAAAAAGTAAAAGAAAAATGAGCAGAACAGCCACTTAAAATGAGGCACAATGACTATTATTCCATCTTACGAGTAATAACAACAAGGTACAAAATAAAGGGTTTAATATACACAGTACATATAGTACATATATACATACAATCTGTATATACCTTCATTGGTCCGTCTATTAGCTTGAAGAACTCATAGAGATTGCGCTATTAAAGTGTACGTGCTTTTTTATACTTGCGTAGTATAGGAAGAATTACTGTGTATCATTTCTATCTCCTTTCTTTCCATTCCCATTTCCATTTCCATTATTTTATGAGCCCATTTTTTCGGATTGCAGCATCGGGTTCCATTTAGGATACCTTATAGCCAAGCACTCTAAAGTAAAGACCCTGTTTTATTCGCATTGTAGTTGTGTTGTTCTTGGTACTTCTTTTATTGCATAATTATGTCGCATAAATTGCTAAAGTTTTTCACGCTTTATGCTTCTGTCCGCCAAGGTGCTTATTGTTGACATTGCATAACAGATTTTTGTTGTTCTTGCTATTGTTTATTTTAGTTGTTGCTGGTGCTTTTAAGTTTAGCTTCCCAACAAGTTTACCCTCCTTCTGCACAAGCTTCTTTCAATCTGTGCCTTGCCATAAAGGTCCTAGAGTATTTTCAACTCGAGATAATGTGAAGTTTACAAGCTGCAACAACAGCAACATTAGCAACTACAATTGTTGTTGTCTGTCCAACAACATCAACTCATTTGTTTTTACCTGTTGCACCTTTCTTGGGGCACTTGCAGTCGTAGCTGTCGACAGTACCTTGTGTGCTGTCGCCTGCATCCATATAAAGTATGTATCATAACATAATCAAAAGACTACAAATTAACTAGTGATTGGTTTAGTTTCGCCAAAGTTATGTGAGTTTAATGTCTTGAAATTTCCTATTGAGGAGGAAGGTTCCACTAGTAAATACTCTTCCAAAATTTCTTGTCTTCTTGCTTGACCCCAAGCTAAGCAAGAAATCAACTGAAATTGTGCTTGCCAAATTTAAATTATATTTAAATGAAAGATTCAATGAAAAAAATATGTGCTAAGAAAATATCCGAAATGTAATCGGTTTAATTTTGACAAAAATTTGAGAAATAAAATTTAAATAGAACATTATGTTCCTAGTTTTTTAAACCTATCATAGTGGTACATGCATTAATACAAGTATATTTAAGAAAATAAATACCAATGTTTTTTTGTGTGTTTTTCTTTTGTAGTCAAATCCAACATCGGCACTAACGTTGTCTCCGATGACAATAGCAAACTGAAAAGTTCCAGCAAATGCACAAATGAATATCATAATCAACCAAAAATGGCACTGTCCAAATCAAACTCAGGCAAAAGGTGCAGAAAAACATCCATCCAGGTGCAGCAAGAGGACACGGTGATTGTAGTTGTGAATAGTACTGGAGAGGAGTGCGTGAAGCAAGTTTTGGGAATGCCAAAGGGAAATGACCAAACTGCGAAACTACCAAATAATGTCAACGATGCAGGCCTGCAACGTTGTGCGATAAAAGCGCACCAGGAGGAGAATGGCTTGAAGGACCTTCACGACAGCAACAATATGCTCGTTAAACCAAAGTTAAAGTTGAGTAAGAAAAGTTGGCAGATTACAGGCCGAGATCAAGACGAATTGCGCAGCGATGAAGTTGAAAACATAAATAATGGCCAACATTGCTTGTCGGGGTCGGGGCAGGTGTTGAGCACAAGCAAAGGCCAACAGCAATATCAAAATTATCATTGCCCGACTGGGAAATCATGCAGCAGCCGGGCGAAACTTTTCCAGCCAGCCAGCGCCAACAAATTGTCAACCGTCAAACTAGAAACCGCCGAAGACTCCAAATTGGGGTTGGGTGCATTCCCTGAAATTGCATTTTCTGCAACTGCAAGCCACACGGCGAGCAATAAAGGGGATTCCGAGCCGGGGGCTTTGGCGAAGTTGTTGAACGAGCCATCAATAAAAACGTTGTTATACCCGCATCCAGCAGCAGTCGAATGGCAATTGCTACAGCATCTGGGAGCTGAACATCGCCTCGCCATTGTGCACTTCTATGGCACCTTTGGCGAACGATTGCATGTCCATGTTCAGGTGCGGCCCCAGCAGACGCAGGCCTGTCTGCGTTTGAGTGAGACATCATCATCCGCGTCAGAGGCGAGCTTTGGAGCTGGGTTGGTTCAAGTGCACACATTTTTCTTAACGGTGCTAGCGATCAATGACGGGACGGATAACAAGCATGCTGTGTTTCTCTGGTACCTCGACTCGGAGCAGCAGGAGAAACAGGAGCAAGACCATTTCCACACAGTCATTGAGTCACCATGCAGGCGGGTTAAATGGTTTGGCACCGCTCAGCCGCTCACGCGCAGTTGGACAGAGATTAGCACTACTGGACAGTATTTGACATGGACGGATGCGGGGCAGAATGCCAGTACAAGCTTTGATATAATCGTTAAAAAGAAATAAGTAGCTTGTCTCTAGTAGAAACTCCATATTATGAGAGGAAAAATATATGTATAAGTTTGTGTTAAGTATGTACTGATAATTACTTGGTATATAAGAAACATTTCGAATGAATTTATTAAATTTACCAATGTGAATCGTACATTTGTCATTTAAAGTATTTATCCCAATTCATAATCGGAGATTTGTCATAATAAGGTAAGAAGAAGATAACTAACAATGAAATTTCCTCTTTCAGACACTTTAATCCTTCTATGACAGAAAATTGACATTCAAATCTATTCGTTACCAAACTGTGGTTAAAAATAATTATTTTAAGCCAAAAAGATTTTTGAAAAATTTTATTAATAACTAACACATTTTCTGATCGTTACATAACAGTGATTATTAGGTAGGAATCAGCTGACGATCAAAAGCGCCAATTTCAAAATATTTTATTCTAAAAGATTAAAATTTCTATTAAAGTAACCTTCACAGCGATGACTCCTGACGAACTGTGTGCTTTGTAAAATATATTCGTATTTTTTCACGTTGTCCATTAATTTATTTCAAATATGAAAAATACAATTTTAAATGTGTTAAGTCTGCAGAATTTTTAATTAATAAAAGCATTTAGAAAAATGCTTGCCTGGCATGGCAGGAAGCTGGATAGTTGAAGCTTGGGATGGCAGACCATTCAACTATTTTCCACGAAAGTCATTTTAAAATTATTGCGATGCAGCTATACATACATATGTACATATACATACATGTACATATTTGCATAAAACAAACAGCAACAACAGCTTGCCGGTGCCTCCTGATAATTGACTTGCACGCAAATTAATATTTTTTTCTTTAAATACATACTTACATTTGTAGAGATGTATGTATGTGTTGTACATGTGTGTTGTTGCTCCATGTATATCGGCGTAAATTGCAGCGCTGTTTGACAAACACTGTGAATACGAGAGACGAGCAATTTGCATCAGCATAGTATTTCGTATATGTATGTATGTATGTAGGTTCAACATATAAAATGAAAAAAATTTGTGAATAAAAAACATTTATATACAAATGTATGTGCATATGAACATACATACGTACCTGTAGGGGCAAATAGGTTAAAATACACCTGTTTGTGAAGTTCACATTGTGGAAATATTCGCCATATGAAAATAGCATTTCCTTTAAATATTATTTAATTCACTTTAATGTACATATGCGCATACAGGTATATATATATGGTACACAAGCACGTATGTACATATTAAAAATGTTAAATAAATGAAGACATATGTACATATGTAAGATATGTACGTAGACGTATAAATTAACAGCAAAAACAAAAGAGAATTGCTAGTCAGCTAACAGCTGTTGCTGAACGAATTCCAAACTTTTAAATGACAACAGTTTGATGTTCTTAAGTTCTCTCATTCTCTTCTGCTATACCCTATACCGAAATAAGTAAAAAGAGTTTTAATGTCGAAGTGTACATACAAAGTTTTAGTTACTAAACGAGCTATTCACATCAATTTTAGTGCACCAAATTTCAAAAATATTTATTTGGTTTGTCTTCTAATCATTTTTGTTTCAAACAGTGAATTTTTAACAACAAAATATTTCGTTCGTGTTTGGGTACAGGTCATCTCTTAGTCGAGAAAAAAAGACGAGCATTTTTACTTGATTTGGTTTTTATTTTCTCTTTTGTATAATGTACATATGTGTGAGTTTGGCAATTCGCTTAGTCGATGAGCGTCGCAGTCTGCGTTCTGTATTCATATTGTGGTTTTATGGCCGCACAAATTTATATAATTAATGATAGTGATATTTGTTTAAATTGGGTTTCTAATTAATGTGCCAAAAAACATTAAAGCGTTAATAAAAGTAATACTAGCAGTCCGTGTTTGCCGATAAATGTATGTGTGTACATACATTCATATGTTTGTAAGACATCGCTGACTTGCAGCCGCCAATATCGTTGGCTCTGCATTGTCGGGGCTCCGCTGGCGCTGCATTGCTGGGACTCCACTGGCGTCGCTCGGTTCAATTCCCTTTTATCGCACTAACTATTTTCGTTTTTGCGCGCGTATTTTTGTTCTTTCCTTTTGCTCGACGCGTCGCAACGGTTAATTGATTTCCATGTTATTTGATTTCGTCATATTCGTTAAATTGTGTCTGTTTTTGCTCTGCTTTGCAGTCGATAAACATGAGTAACGGAACAGGTGAGTTAATTTATTGCTCAATACTGATTTTTGTGCTTATCGTTAACCAATTAGACGTCTATTTTATGTACAATGTATGTATGTATATTAGACTATTATTTTTTATGTACATATGCGTTTAAGCTTAAATAACATTCGTAATTGAATACATAAGACTGTATACATACGCAAATATACAAACTATTATGATCATGTATATGCTTATAACCTTTCATGTTGACATTGTGGCGTTCAAAGACAGCCCGACACTGGAGGGCTTTCGTAAAAGTTCTCTGGAAGATTTGTACAATCGCAAAATATCTGAGTATGGAGAATGCAATCAAATACCTTTGCAGTTGTTACGACGCGTTAGCGAGACCGTAACAAAAAGCATTCTGAGTGATTTGGAGTTGGAAGAGCAACACCTACTAAGCGATACGTTGCCGTTTCTAAAACGTCCGCAGCCTCCGCCCCGAAGCTATACCAAGGGGCAGCAATGCATTCCTAAAGTCTGTGAAAATGGTGAGTATATTTTTATAATATACAACTACATAACAAACTGATGGATCTCGTACAGTTTGTCTTATAATAGTGCATTTTTCAAAATATGCAATTGCTTGGGTCTACTTGGTGTGGGAAATGAGTTTAGGGTAAAAGAAGTTCCTTTCGGAAAGGGGGTAAGAATTTTGTTTCTGTCGTAAGCTGAAACTGATTGAGGCGTTTCGATTCTTTAAGAACTGTACATTTTGAAAGTGCATATAGCGAAGGAGATATTCAGACGTCAGGGTTTCTAACAGTGGCTGGCTCACTCGCTTACACTTTCTGAATAAAAGTCTTTCGTATAACAACCTCTCCCTGGGTTAGCGTATATATTTTTACGTGTGTATGTGAGTACATACATGAGTACATTTGAATGCGGCTGTATGAGCTTTCCAGTTTGACGTTTCCGGGGCCGAATGAAGCTGCTGTAAAACGTCCTGAATGTTTTTTATACCCTTTGTTCATAAACTGTATGAATTGGGTATATATGTGTGGATGTATGTCCCACACAGAAGAAGTCAGTGAAGATATGAACTAGACAATGTATATTTTAATGTTAATATAGATATATGAGTGATGTATGGTGCTTTTTACCTGCGTACAAGGTGTTTCCTGGTCCAGAACTCTCAACTGATGAATTTTTACTTGTTTTTATTGTTGTCCGAGCTTACATATGTTTGTTGTTACAGCCGCGCATATTCCCACAGCACTAACAAAGTTAGTCGCTTGTTGTTTTTGGCAGAACTCAACTATTATTATTATTGTTACATTGCTCTTGCAATTGCATTTTTTGAGGCAATTTTTGCGTTTGGGTTAAACAGTTTTACTTCAGTCTACATTCAAAATGTTATATGGTTTAGGTCCAAATATGGCAGTTACCTTCAGATGATTAAATAAAATTATATTTGATACGCAGAATTTTTCAACCTTTAAGATCAATTAAGACATTGGTATTTGATTTTTGTGCGAAAAGTTTGTGGTATACGTAACTTATGAAGAGTTTATATACAATTCATATGTATATAAACAATGTATGTATATATTTATGTATATTTACTACACGCGTCTGAATGTGGCGCATCAACAGTTTTTCAAGCTGCCATGAAAAACTTAGAACTTCGTGCCGAGCTTGCATGTTCCGTCCCATTAATAAATACGCTACTAAAAATGGAGACATTCCTGCTTACTTGAATCTGTAACATGAAAAACGATTTGCTCTCACAGAGTCACCCATTGATAAATGAATCGTAGCTTCAACACAACGAATTTTTCGTATGTATGCTTATACTTGTACGTATAAATACATACATATGTATATGACGTACACAGACGAAAAATTTAATAGAAGCTATTAAGATGTTAGTTAAAAGGTGAGTTTGAGTTTATGTTTCATTCAAAAGAGTTCAGACGATCCGATAACTCTACGTACACATTTGGAACCTTTGTGGTTATAAGCAAGTTGACTTAATCATGTTAAGGAAATATAAAATATTAATGAATTGTATTTATATTGGTATACAAGTGTTAAGAAAATTTGAATTTTTAATGTATTTGACTATATCAAATTATTTTATAAAACATTGCTCTGTAACTACGGACATCCATATGAATGTGTACTACATATATACTTATTATTGACTACACACTCATTTAATATAACGTATACACAACAATTAAAAGTGACTATAGTGGTTCCAGCGTGAGTTGTGAGGATTTTATGAAATGAATAGCTTGACGCTTCATTTGACGCGGCAGAAATAATCCCCCTTCGTTCCACATTTACGCAACATACTCGTATGTTCAGATATTTACAGGAGCACACACAGTTGATTTCACTTTGATGCCATTTGAATTGAGTCAGTGATGCTGCATGCTGTCGTTCTAAACCCTGTGGCAGTTGCACTTTGCACTCTAGATAGGTTTTAACTTGCACGGAGTCACTTAACTTGAATCGAAGCATCATGGGACGAAGTGAGCATTGCAGCTAATTACTAAACTGCTACCTTTCATATTTCGCATAGTTTTTAGTGTTTAGGTTTTTGAAAGCACGCTTTATATTACAAATGTTTTTTATGCAATTTTTAATTTGTGCTTGTGTTTATATAGTTATAAATGGACGTGGGTGTAAGTTTTGACTATCATTTCATGGCTGACCTGCTTTTACTTAGGACCTGGCAAATGCATGGGCTTGGCTGATTATGTCATAGTTCTCCTTGCCCCGGGTAATAACGGAAACTGCTCTAACCTTTTTGCTTATGCTATTTTTTATACATGATTTTCTAGATTTTAACTTAAGCTTAAATTGCTGATGCAAAACTGCAAGCTTTGGCAAAAAGTGCGTCAAGATGCCGGGAGTTGAATAGGAAGTCTGCATGTGAGCTTAAAAACGGCAGCAGCTGTTGCCGCGTCGTCTAGTTCATCAAATATGTTGTCAGGAAAAGCTGAATCCTGCGCTCCTTCCGGTCCTAATGCTAGTGAAAAGAAATTATTTTTAAATGTGCTGACACTGCAGCGTAAAACGTCCTTCTGTAAACTTCAGACGCACATTTAAGTATTTTCATATACTTGAAAATGTAAATACAGGCTAAAATATATGTATAGCCAAGGTACTGACATGGTGAAAGCACCATAGTATGCTTCACCAAATATAAATAAAATGAGTTTCTCTTAGGTATGATAAAAAGCAAGATAGCATATATCTGCTAACATACATAAAGCATATAGGCAATCAGTAACGACCAACACATGACATTAAGTATGCTATATTAATAACATATTTATCTGTTTACGATTGCTACAAATAGAAACAAGAATTCAGTAACTGAGGGGGTCGCCTGGCAGACTGTACTTTATCAAAATGCATTTGATACTATCTTGGTTTAGCTATCAGTTTTCGTCATACACTAAAACACAATTTATTATATTTTATTTTTGTCCCAATGTACAATTCCTTAGTTAGATCGTTGTCCTTGGACTGATATATGTAAATCTATGTCTGAATATATTTTACAGTTTTATTATTTGTGTGTAAAGTTTTGCAATAATTGAAACCAAGTATTTTTCTCATCTATGCATTTGCCTCAAAAACTTTAGATTTATTATTCTCTTCCTTGCAGAAAATAAGGCAAGTTAAAATAGCAAAAACAGCCAGAGGCATGAACTTAAAAGGCAATAGTGTCCCTAGTACATAAATAAACCTAAGTGGCAAAAAGCGAGAATCTAACAATTTTCTTTCCCCGAAATGTTTTCGGAATGCTTTCAAAATGGACCGGCAAACACAATAATCAATGGAAACTCCCTCCAGCTCTGCCGAAGGTGTACATCAAAATATAGGGGCGTATATCTTAAAGTTGCTGTCAGTGAAAACCTTAATGACTCTGGCAAGTCACAGTTCCAAAAGTACCAAACAATTTTTTGTGTTAAGTGCAGTGCATGAATATGAAATATCACTATTGCAGGTCACATTCCTGGCACCCGATTGCAGCGTTCAACTAAAGCTGCCGTCTTACCTGCTTCTTGCAACTTTGAGTGCACGCCGTGCTATCTTTTCTGACACCTTGCGCAATTTATGCTCAAATTTCTCGCAGTAGAAAGGCTGAACAAAAAAAAAAGAGAAGGTTCTGCCGCAAAAACTTTTAAATGCGGCACATTATTCATAAATGTTGAAAGGAGCATTGGGGCAAACTAACCAAGGGAGAGCAGTTGGTTATTGCGCTGGTTTACATGGCGGAGATATTTAAAATTAATTAAGGAATGTTAAATATTTGTTGCACTTCAAACGCGAACTTCGCATTGAACTTGTAAATATTTGATATACCTACAGCCGAGCACAACCTAACTGAACTCAACTGAACTGTATTGAAATGACAAATATTTGGTCAGTGTACATTGGTTTTACTGTTGATTATTGCTAATTAATTGATAAGCAAGTTAACGTAAATATTATTATAGCGCAGTTCCGGGCGGTTATTTGTTTTCTTTGACTGCAAAATGACAGCATCTTAACTAATTGCCTTTTTTTAGCCTACTTATATAATTCAGCCCAATTTATAAACGGGTGTATTAATTCTAAATACTTATTTTGTTATACTTATGAATTTTAAAGGAGATGGGTCCAAACAATTGATATTCTTGGATATATGTTTCATGAATTGTCATATATTAGTTGGTGAGTTCGTTCTAATCTTTCATAGCATATCTAAGTTAAGCTAGTTTGTGAACTTAAATTAGGAGTTTACGATAATGACAGCTTAAACTCTAAAATCTATATCCTAAATTTTCTTATAGGTTAGCCTACTTTTGTTGTGACAAAGATAGCTCATTTCTGCTTAAAATATTTAAATAATCTAGTATTTTCTCAGCACCGATCGTGCTTTAGCACCCTCAGCGACCGGATTGTTTTCATTGTTCTTGTTTTGTTGTTTTTATTTTTATTTGTTTATTTTACAAATAAGAAGAGCGTATGCCAGAGCGTGTAGTGGCACGCGAGCAATCAAGTGAGCTTGAGAGAGTGTGGTGTTTATGTTTTTTATTAGCATAAGATATTGCAATAATGAACGAAATATTCTCTCGTATAGATTATTCGCTGTGTTCCATGAAACTCAAGTGATTCGTGTAGAGCTTTTCAGTTGTACTTCGCACTCTGGTCCGTATCAGATCGGTGAGATTAGTTTAATTTAATTTTTCATTAAATCTTACTGTTTTATTTGCGGTAGGTCGCCCGAAAGTCGTCAGTTAATCGTGATTATTTCCCCACAACTTTATTCTATGAAATGTGTTGTGATTAAAATTGATAAACATTTCCAACTTATAAACTTTTACAGCAGTTGTAGAAAAGTGTATGTTTGCAAATGATTTCACTCACTCCAAATGAATATATATCATTAAATAATTGCTTTTATTAAATTCGAAGCAAGCATCTAGAAATTATCCGATTTCATGGGAAAATTTTATTTTTTTTGTTATATTATGTTAATTTATTCATGTAATCTGTATCGCATTGAAGAGGTGATCGGATCCTATAAAAAAATATATACGTTGATCAATCAATTTGATGATTTAAGTTGAAATAGAAAATGCCCGTCTAACTTTTTTGTTCGGATGATAAGTCTTTGTGCTAGGGTATTTATCTTAGTCATCCTGAGGATATTTGTTGCATTGTTTACAGTTGTTATTGTGGAAGCAATATAATTGCGTTACCTGGAAGGTTATTTGTTTAACCCTTTTTTAGTCCGATTGATCGATTTTTATTTTACAGCTTTAAAATATTTATAATATGTAACCGCTAATTGATCAAACGATTTAACATCACAATGCCCACTTAGGTCATTTTCACAATGAAGAAATCGTTAAAAGCTTACAAAATTTTCCAAGTCCACAAAAGCTTTGTGAATTCTGGTTCGTGAAAAAACGCTGAGTATGAAAGTTAATTAACATTGCCAATCAGTTTTAGCTTTTGAACATGTCGGATGATAGGTTGATTCATGATTGACACGTGATCAATCAGCGCCAGCAGGCAAACTCGAGAACTCGCAAAAATTGACACCAAAAGCTTACTTATTTGTAAACAATTAACATGTCGCAGCTTGGTGACAAATGGCGAACAGATTGTCTTGTCAAGTTAAACACAAATGCGAAAACTGGAGGGGAAAAGTGGAGGGGAATTCGGAAAACCGGTCCAAAAATCAAATCAAGTTAACACCATCTTATTTGTGAAAAAGCATGTGAATTTGCAATGCGAGTCAATTTAAGCTAAGTAATTGTGTTTCTGACTGCGTGAAAACGAAAAGAGATAGTTAATTTACTTCAATTACTAAACATTACGGGAAGAGCAGCTTAGGAGCAGACATTATCAACTTTAATTATCAATGGAAATATTTGTGTTTTCTAGCCGTGTTCCTTAAGTAGCCCCAATCAGAGGTCGCTCTACCAAGGTGAGAAGTTGTCGTTGCGACAATAATGCCAATTATGCCGCCTTAGTGTCGGAGAGAGTCAGCAGTTGAAGCACCTCAACCAAAGCCGCCCCTAGACAACTTCCTGACGATGTTGCTGTCGTCGTCACCTTTGCAGCCGCCATCGCACCTGTCGCGACTTCAGCGCAATCAGCAGCTGTCAATCTATGTTGCAATCTTTAGTTGCCATCAACGAGCTGTCGTCGTCCGCGTCGACAGCGTCTTGGGTAGCATAACAGTTGCAGAGGATGCATTTTATACAGGGGCGGCTGTAAGCAGGGCGGGTACAGTAAGGTTGACGATGTCACTGCAGTTGCTTTTGCAATTTTAGTTATGCATGAGCTCCACAAATGAATGCAAAATAGGTTAAATGGAGCTTTCTGGCACTTATAACCAATTTAAAAGGTCGGAGGGTAGACTGGCAGATAGGCAGATTGCAAGAAAGCCTTTGGCATCATTAACATCCCTAATGGGCTCGACACATTTATTTAAAACGTTTAAACCTGCTTGCTACTTACAGACATCGACACTTGCACTGTCAAGCAACAACAATTGCCACTGAACAAAACACTGGCGCAAAGTGACAACATGACACAATACGGCGGCAACATAGCTGGTAATCCCAGTTCGCCGTCACATACTAAATTAGACATACAAAAATTCTCGGAGGACTACAATAATGGGTCGTCTGTAGGCGAGAGAGCACAAAACGCAGCAACAATAATTTTAACGCCGACATCATTAAATTTAACAAATACAACGCCAAATGTTGCCGGTGTCGGTGCCAGCAACAACAATGCCAACAACATCAGGGGCAACACAGACATCACTGGCAACAATGGCACGGGTTACCCAGCGCATGGCGAGCACTATAAAGGACCTAAATGGTAAGTGAAATGCTCATATGGGCAAGGACAGGGCAGGGACGCATAGACACTTTTAGGCGGCGAATGGACAGACGGTGTGTGTGTATGTGAGTATGTGTGTATATTTGTGTGTGTATATGCGGTTGTGTATGCGCATTTGCTTAACCCTTTGAATGCACTTCCGACAGAGCAAGGCAGACATTCACATCCAACACTTGCATTGCACGCGTTTTTCGCATATCCGTTTTGTTATTGTTGCTTACTTTTGTTAGATCGTACATTACATTTTGTGCTGTATTGTATTTCTTTTATGTGCTAACAATGCTACCATTGTCGTCAACGTCAGCGTCAGCGTCGTCGTCGGCATCGGCGTCACTGCCTGCCGCATTGGTAAGGCGTGCTTCCGTCGCTGCACAGGAAACTCGCTCTGAGCCGGTGTCTGGGCAAAATAAAGATTTTGGCTGTGAAACCCGCTTTAATAACTGGCGGATTGCCTGCTTGGCTTTAGAAGCGGCACACTCTGGATATTTTCTTCGAAGAACTATGGTTGTGGTGGGAATGTGGTGGTTGCCCTTAAATTACGACTGTTACACTAATTTGTTGCAGTAAAAGATGGTGTGCTTTTGTTTATGACTAAACAGTTGGTTAGCTTCATTTTGACAGATTTAGGATCAGAGCAAAGAAGCTGTAGGCATTGTTAATAGTCTGTTGAAAAAAAAAAATATTAAGTCTTGACATTTTTATAGCTTTAATCCTATTTTGTATTTTTCTACCTTCATAAATATGGGTAATCCAATCTCAAAAAATACGCTGGCACGTACCTTCACAGGTCGCTTTAGAAACTCCATGTAGCAGTTGAGTAATTTACGAGTGCCTACTGAATACTCTAACCAATTCGTATTAAACACGCTGTTTGTTAGTTGATTAGCATTTTCGGTCAACTGGTTGCCATAGTAGCAGGGCAGAAATATCTGCACGATCATTACGCCCACAAACTGCACCGTGGTTAAAAAGGGTCCCGGGTTTTGATGCCAACTCATTTGTACTATTCGGTAGCCGCTAAAGCAGATGATCAAAGCGCTAAGCACCACCTGTGAAAGTACGTAAGGAGAAACCAGCAGTTCGCACTGCCGCGTTAGGACGCGTACGCGCCTGTGAAGCTGAAATACTCGCAGTAATTCTGCAAGAGCCTCTTGCTCCGGCGCATTCTGCAGTGCATATAGCCGATGACTCAGTAGCCGGTAGAGCAATCCAATTTGGAACATAAAGTAGCAGCCCAGCGTATCTAGAAGGGTGTTGGCGGCACAGCACAGACTCATGGCTAGCACATTGTAGCTCCAGGCGTAAAAATAGTTCTGCGGGTTACGCCACTCGAAGGGCACGTAGTAGCTGAATGGAAGTGCGTATGCTTCTTGGTAGAGCACGCTGAGAAATCCGGTACAAGCCACAATAAGGCAGACAGCATAATAAGTGTAAAAGATGCGCTTGAATTGGCTCTGCTCGCGCTGCCAGAATCGGACTTCCGCAGTATTGCGCAAATTATAGATGTCACTCCGGTCCAGCTCATTTATATATTGCCAGGCTTGTTCGCGTCTGTACCAAATATTGGTGAGCTTTACCAGCAGGGCTAGCTCAGTCAGGGACATGTATAAAACGTTTCCCGCCTGTTCTAAGTTTTTAGAGCTTAGAAGTTCGAACCACATAAGGGCTATATAGATGAATGTTAGTGGCAAGTGTAAAACATAGGGGTAGATTCCTTTCAGCGTGCTCCAGGTACTGTCTTCATCCTGCCACTTCCAGAGACCAAGCCAACGGTTAATTTTTAGTGAAGCGCGTATGCCGGAAATGCGATCCGTGGGCTCAATTGTAGTCATATTTACTCTGACTCTAAATACAAAATGAAATACTCCTAGCTAAATATTGCCTGCTTTATAGACTTGCTGATACCGAGTTTCATAAAATTTTTATGAATACCCTCTAGTATATTTTTCTACAAAAAGCTGACCTCGGGCACTTCTTTTTCTAACCCTTCCCCTCTATGGTTTCCTTGATTTAACAACTCGTTTTTCCAGTTCATTTCTGTGCAACAATAACGGTTTTTGATTTATTTATTTTAATTTGGTTGCAATGTTCAGTATAGGTTAGACTTCAAAGAACTAGTTCCTTTCAATACATGTCTCCATGTAAGCCAGCCCTGCAATATTTCCTAATTGGTCTACATATTTTTACATTTAAAATCAAAGCAATTACAATAATTATTTTGCTGTCATAATAAGAATGTTAATTTGTTGATAATTTGTTGCTTGGTTATTAAGAAAGTCACGCAATTGCTATGTGGTAGGTTTCAAATGTCTTTGCTTTCGAGTTAGTTTAAGAATATCTATTACTTACACAACACATGTCTTCATGCATGTCAAACTGAAGAAAACTATTTAAAATTCTCCATATGATCAAAGAAAAAATCGCAGTTTCAGGGTCAGCAAAAACCACTTAATATGATTTTTGGTCTAACTTTGGAGAGCTTTTTACGTTTTTAAAATGTGTATATCTATTTGTTAGTTCGTCCGTTTGAAAAATATTTGTATAATAATATATAATATAAAAGAAAAATTACTGTTAAAGATTCGAACAAACGTCAGCCAATTAAAAGCACAACTCCAAGTTCATCGGGCCTTGGCTATTAGTATAAGCAAGTATATCTAAGATACTATGAATATCGTAAAATTTTATTAAATTATATTATTATTGTGCAAATGTTTGTGACAATCAAAAGCAGTCAAATATTGCCGTATTAAGTATACATATGTAAAATATATGTCGGTGATCAGCATCAAAAGCCAAGTCGATTTAGCCATGTCTGTCTCTTTGTCTATATATATGAACGCACTAAGCTAAGATAAGGGACACCACAGTTTTTATAAACATTTCGCAATAACAGGTTAGGTTATTTTTATGAAATTCTTCTCTTTTTTTTCCCTGCACCATTGCAAAATCAACTATATTGAATAACATTCCCAATTTTAAATACATATTTCGTATATTTATAGAGGATTTATAGAATAGATAAGTATAAATTGATTACAACATCTAGATGCGTTTATTTTGATACATTTAGGAGGAGAGCAAAAAAGGTATAAGCATTGTTGATGGTCTGGAAAAATAAAAAAATACATTTAATTGGAATGTTACATAAGCAGCTTAAGTTGAGTTATACCTTTACAAAAATGGGTAATCCCACCTCAAAGAAGTAGCCAGCTCGAATTCTAACAGGACATTTTACATGCTCCATGTAAACAATAAGCAACTTGCGACTTTGTTGTGTGCAATGAAGCCAGTTGGTGTTGTAAACCTCGTTGGTCATTTTATAAGCATAAAATGTGACCTCGTTTCCATAGTAGCAGGGCAGAAAAATCTGTAGGACCATGACACTGACAAACTGTAACATAGCTATAAATTGGCCAGGATTGGCTCGAATCTCAAGGTGCTGTAAGCGATAGCCGCTAAAGCAGATGATAAAGGCGCTTAGAACTATTTGGGAGAGAATATATGGCGAAACAATCTTCTGAACTTCCAAAGTTAATCTGTAAAACATGCAAAAAGATGTGTAAATAATATATTCGCGAAAAATAAGTAAATAGAAATTAGATTACCTGTGTACGCTTTGATGCAACCTAAATACCATTCCCATATGCTGCTGAAATTGCAATTCATTGTCTACTTTCTTCAAAGCCCTTAATCTCAAACCCAACAATCGATACAATAGCGATAAATGAAACAGAAAGTAACATCCGATTGTGTCCAGAGAGATATTTGCGATGCAAGTCATTGTCATACTAACCACACTGTATCCATAGGCATACCAATAGTTTTTTTTGTTGCGCCACTCAAAAGGCACATAGTAGGCAAATGGTAACTCATAGTCCTTGAGAATCAGCACTCCTGTGCAGGCGCTGTAGACTACTCCTATGCTTGTTAGTATGTAGACATAATAGCGCCACTTGAAGGTGCGCTGTTCCTGTTGCCAGCAGCTCTTCTCATCTTCCGATTGCAGCTCATATTCGGGCGCATGTTGCAGAATGTGCATCAGTTGCCAGGCGGCTGTGCTTCGGTACCAAATATTCAGAATTTTTACAATTAGTGCCATTTCCGTCAGGGACATATATAGAACCTGCCCGGCCTGCTCCAAGTTGGTTGATGTAAAGGCCTCCAACCACATGAGTCCAATAAAAGTGAATGTTGTAGGTATATGCAGTAAGTAGCGGTAACTTTTCTTGGAAAATGTCAGAAAAAATGATTCGTCTTTAGTTGCTGGCGGCCAGGGCCAGATTCCAATGAGGCGCATGACCCACAAGATAAAGCGAATAGATTGTATGCGATCCGAAAGCTTTTCCATTTTTCATTAGCTCTGCTGTGAATTGTGGACAAGCAGGGGCTTTTTATACATGTCGAAAACGTTAATTAGCTATAATTATGCTTTCATAATTTAAACACGAAAGGACATTAATATGAATTATTCTTCGTCGTAATAGGTCTAGAGGTTAAAGTACTTAAAAGCAGAAGTTAATACATAACTACAATATGCAACTATGCATTCACATTTTTATGATCGTTTATTCGAATTTATTTTAGGTGGCGTCACTTGGTACTACACTGGTCTCTTGTTTCGGAGCATGTAGCTCTGCTAGTGATATTTTTGGCGCTTTGGACCTTGGCATTTATATTGCTGCCCGAGTATGCTGTGCCTCAGACGGTCATTATGCGCATTGTACTTTTATTTGTGGGTGCTCAAATATCCGGAATTTTGGTTACCTTCGCACATCTGCCTGACATGCTGGGCATGCTCTTTTTTGGCGTTCTTTACACCAATGTTGGCTTGGCCAATTTCGAGGGCTACGAGCGCTTTGAAGTATTTTTGAGGTGAGCGTGTTCTAAACTCGGGAACTTATTTCTAAATATATAATTTTTACCACACAGAGAGATGGCATTAATCAATATCATGCTGCTTGCTGGTCTGGGGCTCGATGGCAGTGCTTTTAGGCGGTTGTGGCTAATGATTCTGCGCCTGACGCTCATTCCAACCATAGTCGAAGTAGCCATTATAGCTGTGTTGGCCCACTTTACGCTATCCATGCCATGGCTTTGGGGCATAGCTTTGGGGTAAGTACTTAGTAGGTTTTCTGGTAAAAAGAATTGTTAGATTGTACTGTCGTTGTTTTCTAGTTTGGTGATCACAGCAGTCTCGCCCAATGTTGTTGTCACTGTCATGCTCAAGCTGAAGGAGGATCGTCTGGGTCTAAACAGTGGCATACACACTCTTATATACGCCATGACCACGTGCAATGATGTTGTGGCCATCTTCATGTTTGGTGTCATAATCAACGTGATTTTCTCTACAAGTACGTGCTGTCTGCTCTGATGGACAAGTAGAATAAAAATACTAACTTGCTACTTGCATGCTTACAGGCTCGCTGACACAAAATGTACTACAAGGACCCATTGGCGTTGGTATTGGACTTGTTTTTGGATATCTATATGGGATGCTGCTGCACTATTTGCCCTCCCGTAATGCGGTAAGCATTTGACTAGACGCCAGATCGGGTAACAGCACCACTCTCTGTCGGCGGACAAAAGCCTTACTGTACTTGTAGCGTACTTTCGAGCGCTCTGCACTGAAAATGCACATTCAGTGAACACTTATACACTCAATCAGCGCATTTAATGATGCAAAACGCGAGTGAACGGCAGTGTAATGTCAGTGGGTGGCGTAAAGCTTCAAAAACTGTGATACCTACATACATACGTAGGAGAATTCCCATCTTTAGAGTGCTATGTTTTATATGTGCATCTACTTGTGTGTGTGCTAGTGTGTGTGTGTGTGTGTGTGTGTGTGTGTGTGCCTGGGCACATTTTGCATAAAAAGACACTTACATCCAAGCGACGATGACAACGATGGTGCTGGAGCTGGCGACATTTGCGACGACAGTTACTGCCAGCGTCCATGGAAAGTTATGGCAGCTGAAGCCACGATGCAGGTTGCGGCTTGTAGGCGGAGACAAGAGGCAGCAGCAAGTCAACTCCGTTGCAACCACAAAACTCATTGCCGCAACTTACACCGCTAATGGCGCGCATAATCAAACGCCATGGGTGGCACTGAATGCCTTTGAACTCCCAGAAATACACACAAACGTATATAAGTATATGCATGGACCACTCATAACTTTTGTTTTCTCCTGCAACTTCCATGGTCGCAGCCATGCCAAACTGTAGTATGAACGAAAATGTCACGCTGTGCTCTGCTCAAGACGCGCCACTTGCATCCTTGCATCCACCACTCGAGCTTGCGGATGCCTGTCATCAAGCCTCATTGTCTTGTTTTTACGCCATTACCACTGCTGCTATATTTTTATTATTAAAATGCGATCCTCTTTTATAAAGATTTATTGGATTTGTGAAATGTCCGGCTGTCTGTCTTTTTCTTCAACTGATCGTATAACCTCACACAAATTCTTTAAAACTTCAAAATAAATATATGTACTAAAACCGTTTTAAGAGTTGTATATTTATTTTGAAGTTTTAAAGAGTTTGTAGTAAATTACAATAGATAAAACATGTATGCTTCCATATACTTTTTATCATATGTCAGTTATATAATTGTATACCTTTTTAATGAGTTATAAATTTATAAATGGATTAGTACTGAATTTTATGCAAAATGTTGCATAGCTATAGCCGCATCTTTTTTTAAATTATTTTTTTTTTGAAGTTTTTCGAAATTTAATTGTGATTTGTGGCTTACAATACTGAACAATTTTTATTGAAAATAATTTGTTATTGTAATTAAAAAATTAACTTCTTACAAATTCTTGGTAATATTTTTCTAGTTGGGAGTGTTTATAGTGAGATATCACAGAGTTAATTTCTAACTTTAATTTTTGTTCAATGTTTTCAAGGTCTACACAAATGGACTTCGGTTTGTTTTGACAATTCTGGGTGGCGCCATTGCTATAATGGGTAGCCGGGTTATTGGATATTCCTCGGCTGGTGCTTTGGGTTGCGTAACGTTGGCCTTTATTGCGGCCATCGGCTGGAAGAAGGAAGAGCTAAAGCTAACGCCAGAACAATTGCATGCACATCGAGTCGTAAGTTGAACCTCAACCTATGATCAATTTCGTTTAATGTTTAGTTTGCGAAACTAATGCGAACTCTGTTTTGGGTATATTTCATTTTCCTAAGTTTTCTTTTTGAAAGCTTGTAAGTCGACTTTCTACATTGAAGCTTATGCTTAAATTTCCCTTTTTGCAAGCAAACAGCCATGATTTATAAGATGTTTCACAAATGCTTGTGGTTTTGTCATTTGGACTAGACATTATGATTTTAAAATGTATCTGCGATTCATTTCTCACATATCCCACTTTTTTGCAGGCCAGTGTTCCTCAACGTCTCGATCTGTTGTGGAAATTTCTTAAGCCAGTTTCTTTTGCGCTCATTGGTAAGGAAATCAATTTTGACGTGCTTGAAGGCCGTGTGATCGGCTACGGGGCTTTGCTGGTGCTGCTTGGAAGTTTGGTAATTAAACTGGCTGCGAATAGTGGCGCAACAAATGAATGTTACCGTTCAGTTTGTATGCCACTTATTTAAATTCTTTAGTTTTTATGTGCATGAAAACATTTTGTTAGGCGGCTGGTCTCTGCGGCTTGGTTGCTAGACTGTAGTTGGAGGTGGTTGGGCAGCCAATCCGCAGAACAAAAACTCTAAATGAAAATGTTCTTTGCCGCAATTCAAATGTTACCTGCACACAAACGCACAAGCTGAAACACATGTCTACAATCCTGGGTCTTTCTGTTTTCATTCGTTGCTTTCGTTGCAGTTCCGTTTGGCTTTTGCATATTTATCCACATATGGCGGAAATCTGACGAGAAGGGAACGTGCCTACATTACAATTTCCGGTTTTCCCAAAGCAACCGTCCAAGTAAGTTACCGTTCCGCATGCCATGTCCTTGCGACTGCTGTGCTACTCAGGGGGACAAAGGGGCAATGCGACAGAGGCAGAGACAGTGAAACTTTTTTATTTCAGTTTGGCACCGTTGCTGGACATTTGTGCATACTGCTTTTGGTCAGCCATTATTTGGGTTATGTTGTTTTCCCCAAATGCTTAAGTTATACTCGTATTTGCAGATCATGTTGTCGAGGCTAAAGTCGTTGTTGCTGCTGCTGCGGCTGGTCGAGTTGCCAGGACCCTCCCCTCGTACATAGTACCTTCTCTTGACCGTTGTCTGCAGTTGAACCGCAAGCGGACATTTTGTTTATGTCGCAAGTGTGTGTGAAAGTGTGCGACTGTATGTGTGTGTGAATGTGGCTTACGCGCTTTTGTTGCGCTGCCCGTCTGCGGTTAGTCGCAATGTAAATGTTACTTTGGCTTACTTAGTTACCAACCTGCTGCTGTTGACGGTTTTTACCATGCGCCTTATTTCGAGTTCCGTTAACTACCCAGAAACGCTCTAGCGACTAGCGGACAGTTGTCCTTCCGGATTTTTGCCTAATATGCGGTCTGCAAAGCGCAGCGCTCTACATTTTTCATTTTCCACCTTTTTGTGATTTAATTAAAATTTCAGAACAACTTTATTTAATCCGTTTCCGTTTGTATGTGCGCCGACTCGTACTTCCTGCAGCCAGAGCTAAGCAGTTTGGGCAACATATCACTCATACGCAACGTCAACCTGTCTGAATAAAAATGTTCTCTCATAATTATAATATCTGAATTATTTCCTTTTACAGGCTGCCCTGGGTCCGGTCGCTTTAGACCTGGCACGTTCTACCAACGTCGCGAGTGAATTGACATTGGCTAGCAACGTGCTCATCATTTCAGTACTGGCTATTATTTTCACGGCGCCGTTGGGTGCCATTCTGATGCTACGTCTCGCCCCACTCTGGCTTAAGCATGAAGACACAATGAACACGACGGAAACGTCTGTGACACCAGAATCTTCAGCACCAAGGCCTTTAAATAATGTAAACCAACTAACTACAGTGGACGCTCGTAAAAATGTATAAGTGAATCTTGGAGAAATAGTGAATGTAACTATCTATTAAAATATCAATTCATGTAGAACTATTTTTTGTAGTTACAAGGCTTGCACGATTAACTTTCTGTAGTTGCAATACTGACCTCTATAATTCTTTCAGTACTTTCCTAAAAAATAGAATTCTGCAAAGCTATAGGTAATGGTTTTACTCAATAATCTCAATACTTGAAATAATTTTATAAAGGTGTTAAATCTTAATTTAACCATATAAAAAAGACAACTGTCAACTGTCATACTTATACTTCTGTTTTTCTCAGAATTGACTTATTTTACATTTTTATCGCAACAAATAATTAACTAATTTTCCGAAATTTAATTGATCAGAATTAATAGATAAATGACGACAACCGTATAGATAGTTTTGCAGCAACAAAGCCAAAAAATGACAAGAACATTATGCGAGGGTAACAAGTTGCGTTAAATATCCTTATTCAACTGTGTTTGTCTATACTTATATTAACCGTACTTACTCTTTTTAATACTAACAATAACTATACTTATCCTATGTACTTACTCTTATTTGTTATACAAATTAAATGTAGGAGAAAATATTTTATTCTTTTATTTTTCGATTTAAGGTTATGGAACGAGTTTATGCATTCATAAAAGCATTTGGAGTGGGGTGAGTCTTAAGTTACCTTTTTGTTGTTCTTACAAATTCCCCATTTAAGAACTTTGCATCGTTACAAAAGTTCTTCAAATTGCCAAACTTTAGTGTTAATCCTTAAAGTCTTAAAGCTCTCCCAAACCATACAACTTTGACGAAAATATTTGAAAAATGACCCTGAGCTTGCAATTAGTACTTTTATTGTTTTTAGTGAATTTTCGGCATCTAATTATGACGAGATTTGTACTAATCTTGGACCTAGATTTCAGTAATTGGTTTTTCAATTAATTTATGTGGATTAAGATGCTTTGCTGTGTCAGCGAATAATTCAGAGAAAATAAATATGTTTTTTTTTTGTTTTCATTTTTAAATTAATGAGACTTAACACATAATTGGCATAATAATTGTGTAGGTCTTGGTTGTAAACAAAAATCAATATTGTTTACGTTAAGATAATTCTTACCACATGATTTTCATTCAATGAAGTATGAGTTCTTTGCAGATGACTTGAATTGCCTTAAGTTATATGTATAGCATAGTGTGAATATATGATAAAAAGTGCATTTGGAATATCCTCAGTTAGTTAAGACTTTTAATTTTCTTGAATAATGTCAATTGTTTTAAGAACATCTTAGAATTGAACTGTCAGAAAGTTTCGTGGCGTTACGGAACACATCTTAAGTTTCACGCCTACAGGCAAAAAAAAGAGAGAAATGTTGAAAAGCGGAAAAGCTTTTTAATTGAAAACTGACTATGCTGTCCACTAGCCTCCTCCTTGTCGAGAGATTTGCAATGCAAACGGCTTAGAAAGAGATCTCGTATGTTGCTATTGCTGTTGTTGCTGCCATCGGCTGCCACTCGCCATTGTTATGGCCACTTGCATCATGGCCAACAGTGTTGGCTGGCCGAGCTTTATCTGCGGCCAGCTGAGTTAACGCATTTGGTTTTGCAGGTCCACAAAGCAGGAGATAAATTAAAAGCGAATAATAGAAAAAAATTCATCATTGCATAGCATTTTTGTGATTCAGCTTTATTCTCTTTCAGATTTCAGCTGTGCATATTTTAAACTGTATGTTGCTTTCATCTTCTCTCGTTTTCTGCCATTTGGCGCCTTTGTGTACCACGAGGAAGAATGAGTTCAAAATTGAAGGTAAATTAGTGTTATTAAAATTGCTGCACAGAAATAATTGCGCAACTAAATGAGAATTTTAATGAAAATTCCTTGGTTTTTGTTCCGTTGCCATTGCCTGCCCTCTATGTTGTAGTTATAGCTATAGTTATACTTGTTGTTGCTCCTATTTGCATTACTTTTATTGCGGTTGTGGCTCTTGCATTTATTAATGAGACTTCAGTCTATACACTATGCACGACGATATGCGGGGCTTTAATATTAGGTTGGGCTGGGATTCTTAGAAAGGGTATTGGAAACTCGCAGCATTGCATACAATTTCCTGTCGTAAAACTCTCGCTTAATTTATTTTCTCAAATTAATTTCTGATGTGATTTGTAGAATTGAAACAACGAAATAAAACAAAGCAACCAATATGAAAGCGTAACAACTGAAAACATTTAAAATTTGCAATTACCGCTAAGCAATTGAGTTATGTTGCCTTTCAATCATTTTCAAATGGTCGCTTGACACGCCCGCAGGCATTCTCGTAATCCTTCAAAAATCCATTGTCCTTATCGCAGCCCATTTGAATTCCTGTTGCTATAGATCAAGCTTATCAGCGCAACAAAAGTATTTTCCTGTATAAAATAAATTCCAGCAGTTTATTATTGTAATTCGCATGCCAAATTCCCACAGAAAGAAGGTCACGTGGCACAACCGCCCAAAAACAGCCCCCAGTGTGGAAGACACCCAAACGCACAACATAAATACCATACACACACACACATACTCGCACACACAAACTACATGTTACAGAAGAGAGAGAGTCGAAAATCAAATCAAAAAGTTCACAAAAATGCCAAAACCAACAAAAAATAAAAAAACTCAACTGTGCAACAAAAATTAAGTTATAAAATTTTAAGGGCCGTGTGCGGTTTAATTTCCAAATGCCACGCCAGACCCAGACACAGGTGGGCTAGGCAGCGTTATGGGGCGTGGCTGGGCATGGCTATAAGGAATTTTTGTATGAGCTGATTACCATAAACACAAGCTGAAAGGTGAAGCAAGCTCGGGTTGACGGTGCGTCGTCGCCCTCGTTCTTGTCGTTGCTGGCGTCGGAAGCGGAAATCAAGAAAACAAAAAGAATGAGCTCAAATGAAGTCCAAAGTTAGTGGCCGCTCCAGCAGTCAGTTAATAAAGTTAGTTGCGTTTGGCTTGACGGTTAAAATTGTGAGTTATAAGCGCAAATTATGGCTTGTACTCGTACTCCTAACAAAGCCGCAACAGCCACACTAACAATAACAAGAACGACAATGAACTCGTCAAAGCCAAACAATTAACATGACACAGACACATAAAACTTCCCCTTTCTCTGTCTACAGTCGACATTCAATTTTGCGTAGGGTGCGCGTCATATTAGCAGTTGGAAATTCTTTGTCGAAATGTGCGTCAATCACGTGATGGGCTCTGAATTCGTCTGTTCATATACCCTGTACACTCTAAACGAATATTGCCAATGGATGTCTGACAGAAAAACTAGCAGAAACCGTCGGTCTGTACTTGTCCGTCTTGTAAATTTCAAGTAGTAAGAGATAAAAGCTTAATTCCTGACCAGGAAAATTAGCCGAGTCTGTTTGATCATTCTGTCTGTTTATCTATAGTGTTCCAGCAAGAATCATCAAGTTTGGTACGTAGGATCTGGTGAACCTAAATGTGATTACATACTTCAAACCTAGGTACAGGATATATCTTAGTTGTACACGCTCGTCTAGAGCATTCTTACTTGTATTTTGTTTTTTGTACACCTTGTCATTTGTAAATTTTAGTACTTGTTCTTTTTATCACCTCGCTTGGCTGTTCTCGAGTGCTTTGGGCCTGGCATTAGTCTGTTGCTTAAACTACGACCAACACGACTTGTTTCATTATAGTTAACAAGAACACAGTTATATTCGTGTAAGTTAGCAATTTTTATGTATTGTCGCTACTGCTGTTTTTTGCGTGTTATAATTAGACTAAATAGTTGACATCACGACAACTCGCAGCTTGGTGGGTAATCTTTGATGGCTGATTTGTTTTAGCTTTATTATCAAATTATTAAATCGAATATGCAAATTCATCAGATTTTGTGTTTTACAGTCAAAATCACCATATTTCACGGCAACGACCACGGCTATCGGGAAGGTATCCTGGCTGGCAGGGAAAATCAATCATGGCCACCTCCATAATTTTCTCGGTGGTTGCTCCCCCAGGTAGGGATCTAACAGTAGTCGCTTCGTGATCAGCCAACACTTGGGACTCGTCTAGCTCCACGCACTGGTTGGGCTTGCCGCGTATCTTCTGGTTGTTGGGACACTCGATGCGTTTAAGACAGTACTTGACGCAGGGGCGTGGTGCCGGCAAATTGGTAAGCTTCTTGCTGCACGTGTAATGTGCGGTACACTCCGCCTCCACATGTGGCAAGTTGTTGTTTATAAAAATCTGCCTGCGAGGTTGTTCTGTTGTCGTCGTTGATGATGTGGACTCCCGGTTCAGTAGGCGACTCAACAGGGAACCTTCCGCGCCACTGACCAATACGCCAGCACAGAGAGCTAATATCACCAGCCACCGTTTCATTATTGAGATGTTTACGCCTAGAGTCGTCGATTTGAAAGTGAGCTTTGTGAATTCAGCTATTTTCGAATAACTCCTAATCAACGGAGCTTCAATGGGCTGGCTCGTAATGATAGATTCGATGATAACCTCTAACCACGCGACAGACAAAAACAAGCCCATGCAATATTTTTTACGAGTACTTGCTTTGATTTAGCATTGAATATAGATTTCTGTTATTTCAGTGTTTTTATACTTTTCACAAAAGTTTATTTCATTCTGTTTGATTGTCGTGTGGACTAATAAGTTCACTATTTAGGGCGTTATGTGCGCATTTTGACCAATTTGAATGCTAAATTGAATTGACGTGATTTGGTCAACCGCAAAATTATTTAAATAAATAATATTTCATTTTATATTTTTGGTTCATTTACATGCATAATATTAGACTGGCCCTAGGTAAACAATGGTGAATCGATGTATATGTACACAGCTATACGTATAAACATTTACATATTTTAAAATTGTATCTGTACAGTTTTGAATTTTGCAAACGTAATTAGATAAAAGAGATTGCCATTAATTTCATTAAAATCGTAAGATGGCAGAATGTTTTTAATATTTTTGCAAACAATTTGAAAATTTTTAGATGTTATTAGAGCAGATTGTAAAGGATGTTTGCCTTTGGGTTATTTGTTCATACAAGCCATTTCCAAACAGTCCTTGCGAGGTAGACAATCCATTTAATTGAGACTAAAATGACTAAAAAATATTTTTACATAAAGTTCTCATTAAAAACGAGGTCTTACAACAGTAAAGTGTAAGAATTTACCACTGTCCGTCGGTTTATTTGTATGAACGCTGAGTTTTTGGACAAATTTCATACTGATTAATAAACACCAAAGTTATTTAAAATGTATTTCTTTTGTGTTGGCAGGGCCGTATAGGTGATCGTATTTGCTTTGCTTGATGTCGAACGAATTTCCATTTTAACCCAGATTTAATTTATATTAACAGATTTCTGTTCTGAAATGTGCCAAATCCACTCAACATGCACTGAATCATACATTTTCAATACCCTGCTGACAAAGCCATGTCATCGGGGCAACCAGCCAGGCAACATGCTTATGACGTTATCAATGTAGCTTAGTAAATGCGGATTGAGGTTGTTGTTCAAGTATATGTTGATGTTGTTGTTGCTTTTCTGTTGGTGATTGCTTGGCCGAGTGCTTTTGTCTTTGCTTTCGAAGTGCACCCAAACTATTTAAATAATGAATATTAATCGTGGCCAAGAGCTGTCAAAATTAATTTGCGATGCAGTTTCAAAATAATATTATTGATGGTGATTATTCGAACTGCGTAATGAATGTAGCCTCTAAAGGCAATGCGAGCGGATGAAAACAAAGGCAACAGAATCGTGGAGCGGCGAACTTGGCATTAATTTCACTTTGAAACGAGTAATTGATTTTGAGAGCTTACGTTCTTTGTTTCTATAGTACTTCAGCAGAAACTTGTTGACCGGTGTGCCTTAGAGGAATTTGCCTAATATGTATTAACATTTATTGCCTTGGCGAGATGCTGTGCGGAGAAAAATCAACACTACTGCCGTAGTAGCAGACCGGAAATTGCCAAACACTGATACTTCCACCGGAAATAAGCTCAATTGTTGTTGCTGCTCTCACACCATGAGCTTGACGGCAGCATAGTAGCAAGCATTTTGCTATTTAAGTTTAAATTATTTGGGAAAATCTACCGTATAAGTAGTAGAAAGTAGAGTTCTTGTGTCGTCCTCCTTTTAGACGCTATAAAATAGTGCGTATCTACTTTTATATCTATCATAACTGCCTATTTGCCTTACGTATCAGGAACGACACATCTTACATTCGTTATATAAGCAATATAATTGTTTTCTTCTGTATAACTATATATGAATTTCATGGCATTTTGAACAATAAAGAGATCATAATCTTTGTTGAAGCTATCAATGCAAAAATTAGAATACAAAAGTATACAATATAATAAAAAAAAATAGCAGACAGAAAGCTGTAGTTTTGATATTAATGGGACAGCCAAATAAACGAATTTTATAGCATTTAAAAAACTGCGTCCGTAACATTGATCCAGATACTGACGTCAACGATGTGTCAACATTTAAAACAAGCAAGAAAAAAATGTAAATACAGTGGGTAGGCAATGGAGGCAGCTAGAAACTATTTCAGAGGTCCTGGGAGAGTGGAGGATGAACATTAACGTGGAGACAGATGTGCGTCCTTATAGATTTACGCACACTTAAGCAGCATTTACTCTCTGTCTACTATCTACCAGTCTGAAATAGTCGTATAAATTGTTCGACATACGAAACTGTAGCCCTATTGTTTTGTTTTTTATTTTTGTACCCTATAAGATCGATTAAAGTGCTTGTCTGCTTGTCTAGATGAACACTCTCTCAGGAAATTTTATAGATTAAGATATTGAATATAAAAGAAGTAGTAGTTTTTGCCAAACGCAAATCAGTAAAAATCTCTTAAGACGATGAAATAATAAACAGAAGGTTTTGAGAGAAAGGGCAGATTTACTGGATACAGGGTGTTTTCGGCTCGTGTATTCGTACTTGTGGTGTTTTTTAATGCAGCTGTATGTGTTAGTGTGTGGGTGTGAATGAAGTGCTACGTTTTCACGCCTTTGCCAGCTGCTTGGTCAGAAATTGAAGTCTCAACTGGCACACATGTCGTATGAGTTTTATTTGCTTCTGTGTAACTGCCTGTCTGTCTCTTTTTTAGGCACATTGTTGCCGTTATTGTTGTGGTTGGTTTTGTTGCTGTTGCTTTTGTTAGTTCAACAAATAAAATTAGTGCTATAAACATTCGTTTGTCAATGGCTGCTATATGTGTGTACGAGTTTGTGTGCTTCCTTCCTTTCTTTCTTGGCAACAACGACAGTTTACCCTTTGTATACGAGTATTTGTTTACATATTCGCAAGTCCTTGCCACTTCACAACTTTTTCCAGTTTCTTATGGAATTTATTTTCATTGCCAACACAGTGATACGATATCCGACGAGCAGCCAGTTCTTACTGGGCTCCCTGGTATCGCTGGTTCTGCTTGTTCCGGCAGGTAAGTCGGATGTTTGTTTAACTTAGGTACTGTTCTTAGAACTGCAGTGCATCTGTTCCGTTTCACCAAAACTATTCTTCGTTGTGCTTATTTTAAACTTGTTTGAGATATAGTAGTACTTGCCAAAGTGTATTAAATATTTTTGTCGTATGCTTGCGATTGAAAATACTGACTTCTGACGCCAGCACAGTATCAGAATCTATAAAATATCAAAAATGTGATGTTGGTTGGTTCGGTGCTTGGTAAGTCATTTTTCCTGTAGTAAAAATTTACCTGAGAAGATTTGTGATCGGCTTAGATCAGGAATCTGTGTAAAAGTTTGTATTTGATCATTTGATCGGTAAAGTCCAGTGCACTATTTTTAAGATGACATTTGAGCAAGTATAATTAAATATCTATTGAAATCATTTATTAAAATTACATAATAAGAAGCGTGGGCTTGGGTTACGTTTGGATTCAAGGCCAATTGGCAACATGTTGTTACTATTAACGGCCTGTCTTTTTTTTGTAGCCTATTGACAGATTATCGCCATTGACCTGTAGCTTGGCACCTGACTGTTGCTTATCACCTTTATTGCCAAGCTCGCATAACATATTCGAAAGTTTTTAGTAATGTAAATAGTGTGTGATTAACAATTTGATTTTAAGCCGGAAGTTATACACATAAATATTTGCTGGGTGGAAACCCATAAATATAATTTGAAGTCTAGCGTTCGCTAAATTGCACAATTCAAACGTATACGAAACTAATTGCTGAAATAAATTACATAAATATCGAGATTGAATGAGATTTGCGATAAAAACATAAAATAATTCGCACGCTGCACTTACCTACAAAGCAACAGCAATGCGGCTTGGATTCGATTTTAGATGGGAAGCATTATGGGTTTTTGGAATCGTGCGGAATCCGGTTAAACGGATGGGATGCCTCTGCCTGCGGGTCTAAACATGTGCATCATGTAACATGCTTCTAATCCTTAGATACGCGATTAGAGTTTTTGTTTAATTTTGAATGGGAGAGCGATACCTGCAGTAGTTACTTATGTATGCAGATACATTGATTCACTTTGGTCGAAATTTAATTGCATGCAAACAGGCGTACAGTTTGGCGATTAACGCCGCAGTAGAGTTACTTTATTTCGAATTCGAATGCAAATTCTCTGGTCAGGACTCGATAACAACAATTAGAGCAGTTAACGAGGCGGCCGACTAGCATGAGCCAGACTGGCGCTAATTTTGCATATCATTGAGCAAGTATATTGTTGTTTTTGTGACCATTTGTGTGGCAAATGGTGTGTGGACCTGAAACTGATTTGCTTACCATAATTGTTATTTGTTTTATTTTATCTGTTGTAATTTATTTTAAATTTGTCGCAATTGTCCGGCAATAAATTCCTTTTTGGATTGTCTGCAATTGTATTCCAGCAGCTAAATACTATAGCTTCCATCTCTGTTGCTTATTGGTACTTTAAGCAAGATATTGTTGCCAAGTTGAAAGCTTATTACTTTTAATTGCCAGAGCTTCTTTGCAAATATTTGCCCACTCATAAGACCAAGAGTAAGCGGGCCAGTCTTTTGGCCTCAGTTTCGCACTTGGCCGCACACGTGTGTAAAAATCCTGGTGGGAACGTAAGCCGCACGCCACGGCGCCACTTGAGTTCAATTAAAACCGCACTTGTATTTGTTTGTACAACAAACACACTTGACCAGCTGGGCTGGCGAGCACATCACACCCACTCTTTCCTAGTCCAGGGCATCCCTATTCCTGCCCTGCCTGCTCAATACGCACAGTGTGGCTGTCAAAGGAAGTGGGTGTGCCCACATTCAATGCAGAGCTTTCAATGCTGGCCATTGTTTAACAATTAACCGCAAATTGAATGCAATTAAATAAATAACGGTGTTGAACCTTTGCGTAAACGCTCGTAGGCGTCTGCTCCGTTGCAACTCTACCTTTGTTATGCCAATACCATGCCAAACCATACCAATGGCAAAGTAAACACACGCACTCGGATTGCCGACATATGTATGTACACACACACACTTACACATACGCATACACACACTGAGGCACAGTCCAGTCGCGCTGTACAAATGAAATGAAATATTACGTATACGTCACGTTGGTCCATTTGCCAGTTCACTCACAGACTCTCACACAACAACACATAAGAGAAACAATGGATCGCAGTTGAACCTGCTGCTAGTGGAGTATTTGTTTAAGTTATTGTTGTAATCGCCGCTTGGCAAGTTGCAAGTGCCAAGTGGCAGTAGCAGTAGCGGTAGCAAAAACAATTTATTGAGTTTGCAAGCAACAAAAGCAACCACCACTACAACAAAGAGTGTGCAACGCCAATTATTAACAGCGCGTGTCGATTCTGCGTTGGGGACGATTGGGGCACGAATCATGTTTTATTTGCAGCCCCAACACCGCCCCAAACCTCAACACCAATCCAAACTACAACCGTAGCCTCCAGTCTTGCCATTGTAATTCTTGAGCGTATTCACGTCGCACTTATAGTGTTATAATTAATTGTTAAAAGATTGCCACACTGGTTGCATTGACTATGCAACAAAAGTACACAATTCTCTGTTCTTAAGTAAAGTATTACATAAATTGAATATTTCTAATACCACCTAATATTTTGTTGCAGTCACTTTCGACACTGTGTGTTTTGTGTTGTTATTGTCAGAAATGTTGCATTTACTGATACTGGAGGTCGTTGTTGCCCATGCTCGCACATGCAATGTGTTTGTCAAAGACATTGCAACTTATTGCTTGCGTTTCAATTTCGCTTTTATTGTCCTAATGTCCCTCGCCTATACACACAGGCAGACTCAGGCAGGCAGATGGACACGTATGCGCATTCACTGCTATAAAAAATGGCAATATTTGATGACAAAAAAAAGTGGAAAATAAAGAGGACGAACTAGCTAGCATGAAACACGAAACGTAAATGTTAAATGTCAGTAAGACATGCAAAGTTGTTGTCACACATTGCGGTTTATTTGATGATGATGCCACGGTTGCAGGCACAGAATGGGAGTGGGGTAGTGTGGCTTTTTGATGTTAGCTTTAATTTTGCCACAGATATTGTCGTGATTGCATTCATGATAGTATTTTTTATGGTTAGATCGAGTGTGCCATCAGATATTCATCAAACAGCTCATGTTTTTCGACAATTTATTGGCTGGTGTTTGATGAAATTGAATAGAGTCGCTGCTCAGAGGGTGATTAAATTGAAATTGCAAATTCTTTGCACCAATATGAATTCACCGCAAAATGACTCAATTCACATGACGAACAGAATACATATTTTAAAATTGCGAAGATTGCCTTAAAATATGGCCATACAAATTTACTTTCTTTTTTTAATTATTTGTTATTGCTCCCACTGAAGCTCAAACTGTTGCAAACAACATTTAAATATAAAAGAGTAGAAAGTTGAACGAAATTTGTTTGTGTGCAACTTTTAAATTTTTCCAAACAATGTGTCAAATTGAAAAGTTTTTAGTTTGCATTTTTTTTTGCAACAAAATATCAATTGAGAATGTTTTAGGCTCCACAAAGGAAAATAAATTTTCAATTCATATAGTCAAACGAGTAATTTAAATTGATAAATTAAAACTCGCGTTTGTCTGTTATTTAGTTTAAGATTATCAGCCTTTTTGTTGATATTGATGTAGTCATTCCCTTATACATTATTATTATTATACAGAAGCATAAATTTTGTTTCTGCACATTGTACTGGTATTTAACTTATTGTAGTTTTATTTCATTATATCCGTTGCTGCCCTAGACAGATTATGAATACGCTTTATGCTGACCAACATTATTCTCAATAATCAAGACGTCAGGGATTAATAACCCAAGACGAAGAAAGAAAAGCAAAGAAACTACAGCCTGGGCTATAATTATTATTCTTAATCATCCATGGACATGGGCTGCCACGGCAATGAATTTGTATAAAGGACAGACTGGACTGAGGAAGCTTACTGTTTCCCAGTTCGTCCATTGCCTCGTATTTTCCCGCATAGTTTTTTCGAGACAATTATGCAAGCGTTTTGATCCAAAGAAGAGGCAACAACATTAAAGCTGGGGTGGGAGCATCCTTTGGTCCAAGTTGTGCTCAGTGTTTTCTTAGTGTCTCTCCTTGGTCGGTCCCCTTGATGTTGGACTTTTGTTTGGGTTCTTGGCTTGCTCGTTAATTGTAATTGAAGTTTGTAATTAAAAAGTTTATACGAAGCGTGGAGTCAGTCATTAAAACGGAATGATTTTCAACTTGGCTAACAGGGTAATACGAGAATGCTGCGACTGCTATACTTAACACAGAGACAGAATTCTAGGTACTCCGTATAGCTGGGGTTAGGCATTAGTTTTGATTTAAATCGAGTGTAAATGTTTTAAGTCTTGCTAGATTTGTGTGTCCGTCTTTAACTTTTATTTGGCCACAATTGAGTTATTGGCTTCATTAGCGTTTGGTTATAATGCTATGGCCTGTGCAATGCTTGGCTAATTGGGCTCAGAATACTTAACTCTAAATTCTACTTTGTGATAAATGGGCCACGTTACGCACGACTGGTAGCATATACCATTGTGAACAGCATCCCCAAAGTGTGCAAACACACACCCCCTACATTCACTTGAATCAGACGATGGTAAAACGACCTAGAACATTTTTAAGCGTAGGACAACAAACCAACCTAATCATGAATAATGTCACACATATTCACACAATGAAATCACGAAAAGGGCAACACAAAATCATAACAAGCTTTCAGACGTGACCCCTTCTCAGACCCAAACCCATAAATGAAAGGGCCGAATACATATGCCCATGAGTGCAGTGGGTGAGTTAGCATTCACGTGGCAATATTATATGTATGTGGGAACAACCATGGGCCTATTAAATATGCGTGTCATGTGTATCTGTTGGCGCTGTTGTCACCTATGGTGACATTTACTTCAGTGCACCACATCTTTCCTTTGATTTTGACGACTTTGACAGACGAAAAACAAAAACATCAACAAAGATCAGAGCTAAGCCCGAAAAGATTCCACATATCGGCTAGACGTCTCAAGTGCACATATTTATATCAATTTTATCAGTCGAAAATTTTGTTAGCATTATTTATAAAACAACAGGAATGGTTGTTCCAGACACCAAACACATTTTGTAGTCGTCTTTTTTTTTTTTTTTTTTGGGAAACATTTAATTTTACTGTTATTTCTCAACAACTTACATTAAACTTAACAAACAATAATAACAAAAACAACTTAACAAAAAAAAAAAAAATAACATAATTAAGTCTGGTTAATAATAAAAACAAAACAACTTAAAAAAAAAACAAAATTAAGTCTGTTTAACTCATTGCGGAAGAGAGCAAAAAAGACTTATATATACATATATATATACATATAAGCAATGAAAAATATTGAACAATTTTGAATTTGACTAAAACTACGAGGTTGAATTATTTTACCTAAATTGAGCAGAAATTATAATATTAAGTTGCGCAAATATTTGTAATCTACAACAATAGACAAATGTGGTATAATGTTGTATTATACCACTTTTTTCAACTGTTCTACGCTTGCTTCGGGCTAATGTATGCCAGTTAACAGTTTTGGGCAATAAATATATTTTTATTGTTTGCACCTTGCACTGCAATAAAATTGAAATGAGAGGCAAACGGCAAAGAAAGACAACGTCCATTAAGTTCCTTAACAAAACAGGTCGTACGTCAGAAATTATAGCCAGCCATAAACCGAAAGCCGCCTTTGAGTAAGGAATGAATCCTGCCACTCAAAAGGCAAAGAAATCTGTCGTTTAAGGCGGCTAATTTTCAAGGGACGATTGAGGCCAAGGGAATGAGTATTTGGATTGACGGTGTAATGAATTTAATTTTAATTTTCAGACCGATTTGAGGGCTATATGCAGGGATTTATGCACTCAAATTATTGCGCACAGAGATTTGTTTTCCTCGGTAATGACACAATCCGGTAAAGATTGTAGTGACGATCTTTGAATTATTTGGACTCGTGGCCGCAGGACTTCAATTACTTTGAAGCCTGAGACATTATGTGCTTAACAAATTGTTGCCATAACGCTTATAATGTTTTGCTATTTGTAAAAAATGCTAATTTGATTAATTTTCATTCCTTTATTATGCCAGCATTTGTTTCGCTGGGCAGCAAATTAATTATCCATACATTCGCGTGTACATTGAAAAATGCCAACTACACGAATAAATTTACACAAATGTGAATCAGCAAATGCAAATTTTCTAGCATTTTGGGTAGCTATGATATGTAGTCAGCTGACTTTGGTCGACTCGGCTAGTTCTCCATTAGGATAATCGTCGTCGGGAAATGTTAATTTAAATGTGAGCGATTGTACCTTCTAATTCTTGAAGAGTTGAACTTGGTTATAGCTGAGCAGCCTTTCGTGTCCTGACAGTTGCGTGCGGCTCTTACGATAGAAGAGCACGTGTTTGGAGCATGGAATAAAATCAAGAAGTGACTTTTATGCGATTGGATTGTGTAAACGCCTGGCTGAACTTAAATTCGAATTAGATTCTCTCGTGACAAGCGGCTGTGCAAGTGGCTTTGATTGAGTAACGGCTCTTTCAACGTATACACGACAATTACAAGACACCCGGACATATTTGAACTTCAACTGACTGATGTTAATGCTACCCATGTCGAATGTCGCGCTAAACCCCATTTTATTAGACTTGCAATATATTTGACAGTTTTGGCATATTTCTATAACCATTGCCTTGTCAAGAACCCTACATTTTTTTTGGGTTACAGTAACCAAAAATTAATCATTTAGGATTTTTACAGATACAAGTTTTATATATTAATAAAAAAAGATTTGTATCAAATTAAAATCATATGTTGGATCAATTTAAAGGCCCAGCTGACCTGAAAACTATTTTAAACATTTCATCTTAAGAGAAAATTATTCATTTTAACTAATCCTATTAGATTTCTTGCAATGATTTCACCAATGCTCATCATTATTAATACATGTAATAAAATAAAACAATTTACTATCTTATTTTTATGAGACACTAAAGGATCACTCTTATATGTACCTAATTTAAAGCAAGCTCTGACACATATGTGTTCCCTTTTTGTAGGTAGATATATCTTATCGCACGGCTAACGAACTAACGCCATTAGAGTATCAAAGAACTGCTACATCAAGTTAAATCATAATAAAAAGAACCAACAAGGACCAACCGCACATTAAATAATCAGAAAGGCGACGAGGGTAAGGTGAAGCCTAATGAAATTCTGTAGAAACATGTTCTCGCCTGATAAGCAGCCATTGGTCACCTGACTTCGTGGTGAAGCCGGCGGCATGCAACATGGTGCCAAATGTGCACCACTCAGGCAAGGGCGCGGAAGCGAGCGTGACGCCGCGTCATCCGAGTAAAAAGTGTGGGGAGGGTCTGGTCACGTAAAATATGAAAAACCACTAAGCCACAAGTTAGAGTTATTTGTACTTGAGTAAATAATTTTACATGGCCAAACTAATCACAGCACTTAAAACTTAAAGGGTTAACCGTTTTCTATGTAGGCGTCTTGGACATAATTAAAGGATGTTGGCTTTGTTCTTCCTCCCTGATAGTCTTTTAACAACTACGCTTCAATTTTGCACAACTTTTGGGCATTTATATTAATAAAAAGACGCTTAACGCGTTTGACGTTCGACGTTTACCACCTGGCGTTAAACTTAAGCGTCATTGTCTTATTTAGAACGCTCAGGCACCGCAACGTTTCCGTCGCATGATCCTGTGCTGAATTTTATGCAACGATTGCCAGCACGGGCAATCCTGCCCAGTCCTGGCCCAGGCTCGGCTTTCTTTGTGTATGCAAACAAAGTACGAGATAAACTTTTGTTCTGTCTGAACTTTGCCATTGGCATCGCTGCTTCTGCTTTATAATTCTTACTCAGTTACATACAATTCCTGTTTTTGTTCATATTTTATCAAAATGAGTTAAGCATAATACAAATCTCAGCAGCAGAGCGACTGTGCACAACTTTAGAAAATTGTTTTTATATTTTATTTTGTTTCTTGCACTCCTCGCAAGTCTGTCAGCGACAATAACAACTTCCACAATGGCAGGACAATACTTAAATGAGAATTATATGGATTTAAATTATTGGGAAAGCTTTTTATATCACACACTCAGTCAGAGAGCATTATTCCTTGAGTATAAAGAACCTAGAGCAAATATTTTTTTTACCATTGAAACTTTGCTGGTTCAGCTCGGTAAGAAAAACAGCATAAATAAATGCGAAAACAAACCAACTCATTTTGAGGAATAGCTCCGAGGATAATTTCTTCACTACGTTTTTCATACTAAATGGTCGTAATTATTTCATTTCATTTGGACACTTAAATAGCCTATTGCTACAATCATCTTAGCATAGTATTTCTGAGGAAAAAGATTTTAAAACAATCAGGGATACATACTCGTATGTGTTTATTGAATTTACCAACCTTGGCTCCAATGCCTGTACAAAATGAGTTACTCTTAGCAATCAGGAAAAGAGCACCATCACTTGCCCCACCCAACCACTCAATCTAAGGCCGCAAACACCAGTGCTATGAATTATGTAAATCTCAAGCGGCCACCGCCACGGCCTCGGCCCGAAAGTCAGTCCTTAAAAAAATCAAACAAAATCGATTGATGTACAAATTTTTCTTAACATCCGCAAACAATTTGCTCCTGTTTGGAAAAGGCTGCCTTTTGATTTGTGCCCCATTGACAGGCGCACTTGGCCATTTCGTTAGGGATGTTCTGATGTTGGTGGGCTTCTACATTGGCAGCCTGCTTCTAAATTATGTAGATTTGTTTTAGCATAATGTTTGAGTGAGTGTGTTTGTGTGGTTTATTTTTTTGTTGTAGAGGATCTCGCTGCTCCAACGCACAACATTTTAAACCGTCATTAAGCTGCGCCCATAAATATCTGGGTGCCTCCTTCTGTTCTACGGCTTTTGCTTTCGACTCAAGCATTATGTAAATTTATTTGGCACAAGCATTGCCCTTTTGCTGTTCCCTTAGTTTGGCCCTGTTTTGGTCACTAGTCTCTGGTTTTAAATTGTACTGAATTATTGTTATACGAACTCAGCGTCCAGTTACTTGGTTGCGTTGCTATCACGTTACTTGGTACATATATGCTCTACAGTCAGGTTATTTGCAATTTAATATTTATTTGTTTCAAAACTATCGACAGAGCAGTCGATGAATCTATACAAACGATAGCTTTAAATAATCTCAAGTATCCTTGGGCATTAGTTTCATTTGCATTCATTTAATATTATAAAAACATTTGAAAATTAGCTCGTGTCAAAAAACAAACACAGACGCGTTGCCCCAAAGGACGTAGTAGAAGTTGACGTATCATGAACTATGAATACGATTAGATCCATTTCTTAGTCAAAAATCAATAGATTTTCGATCCGAATACCAATTTCATCATGGTTAAAAATTTACGATATTTATTTTCCAACCTGTTATTTCTATAGAAACTAGCCAGAGAGATTTTAAACATCCATAAGTTGAAAATTTATTCGATTTTCATTCGGAATGGCGTTTTGGTCATAGTTTCGTGATTATTGTTGGTGCCGGAAGGGGGTGTTGAAGCATACAAAAATTAATTTATCGATTGTACCAAGATGATGATGAATAATTCGGCAGAATAGTATTAAGTGTACCTAAATTGTTTTTTAATTTATATTTTAATATAGAATTCTATATGCCCTGTATTATAGGGTATTGTGTAGTTGAAGACGTCCGCCTAGACTCTAGTCACTAGAGCATTCCAACTTGTTTTATTTAGTATTCGTTTCTTTATTTCTTCCCTGACCCTTAATGTCTCTATCAGGCTACATTTGAGTGTGCAAACTTTTGTGCAGTTTCGAAAAATCAAATCAGTTGAAAATTAATTTAATTCGCACTTGGCTTGAAAAGTTTTTCTTTCATGTAGCTTTATGATTTGCTTGCAATTACTTTTTCTTTAGCTGGACAAAAAAAAATTCAAGATGCAGAATTTTAATTATAAAAGTTTGAATCGCGCTCGTTCCCCCTTCCCAGCAGTCTGTCAGTCACTGAGCACACCGGAGAGCAGAAAACAATGCTAACCGTTTTTAATTGTTGCTACTTTTAACAATCAGAGAGTGCAGACGTTGCCCTTGCCAATTTTACCAATATTAATTATGATTTCATTTTCAGAGCCCGTACTTTGCAGCTCGAGGTGCAGCTTCCTTTCGCCACCATTCTTCACTGTTGCAAGTTAGCTTGTGGCAGCTATGAATTCCGAGTGTAGTGTGTATGTCCTATGAGTTTGCTTGTGGCGCAACTTAATTAATTTTACATTGCTTGCAGTGGCCCGCTCTGGCTGTCAGAAAGTGTTCAAATGATAAACGAGCTAATTAATATGCGCCGCAAGTTTGCCCCGAACCCATCTTCTGCCAACACAAATGGCTCAAATTGTCGCTTGGGGAGTGCATTATGCATTATGTGATTTGCAAAAATTTCATAGCTCACTTACCAGCCTGCGATTACACAGTCCAACCGAAAATGCATTCCGCTGCTGTACCAGTTACTGGGCCCGTGACCATAGTGGTCAACGACCCGGCAGAGGAGTAGCGGGTCAAGGGGCCAAAAAGGCCAAGCGAGCAGAGGGCAGAAGGCCAGAATAGAAGCCGCCAGCTGCATACGCAAATTTCATTAAAATTCATGTGAAATATATTGAGACTTGCATGCATAATGGTCACTAAGTTTGAAATGTGCACAAACTTGTGTCAAGTGTGCCACGCCCATTCTCCCACACACTGATGTAACGCTTGTTCTATGCAAATACCAACATGGAAAGCGACAAGCGGCAAGCGGCAAGCGGCAGCGACGCGGCACGGTGTTGCAACTTGCAATAACAGAAATTTCCGAGAGGGGAAAGCCCGCCTCACGGGCCTTTATTTCCTCTGCGTTTTAATGTATTTCTATAAAAACAGAGCTCAAGTAGTTGTGCGCTCTATAAAATTTCATGCATAAACTTTTAGGAAATGCAAAAGTTTTTATAATTTAAACCTGGCACGTATGCGGTGTCCAGTGCTGTGCAAAGGAGCTTAGAACTGCTCGAGGTAATGTCGTTAGTTCGCTGCTAAATATTTAAAAATAAAAAAGTTGCCTGCCCAGCAGCATAAGCTGGCTCTGGTTGAAATGCTATTGATAATATTTAAGTCACTTGTAAATTGTGATAAAAGTTTGACCTGGAAAGACGGTCTGTGATATGTCCAATTTAAACCGAGAATGGGGGATGTACTATAAAAATAAAACCCATTTGCATATTTTATTTTACATCTAATGCTTTATTTTATATTTGAATAATTTAGAGACTTTTTATCGTTAATGTTTCTTATGCGCAATAATCATACAATGACCACCATATGTTAATTAGCATCAAACTAGTTAGTTATCAGTGGATTTTGTAAATACACTTGGGTTAGCAACCAAGCAATGCCCTTATAAGTATGAGAGAACTTGATTTTCTGAACACTTTTGTTATTACTTTTGTTTTGGTTAATGTAAATACAGTTAATGCCGTTAATGCAGTCTAATGTAAAATGTTAAGTTTCTCTGTTTAATCCGATGCTTCTGCAAATTGTTGATTTGTTACTATATTTGCACTAATGCTTAGTTTTAATGTTGAGTTTGCTTCCAAGTGACAATGTAATATACACACACACACACACATTTAATTCGTATCTATTTCGACTAGGTATTTTAAGTACAACTACACAAAAGTCGTAAATGCTTGTATGTGTCCATATGCTTGGCCTTTTTTTATAGCTTTATGATAATGAAATGATAGCTATACAAGTTCACATACGATCGTTTAACTGTTAGGTGCAAAAGCTGATAAAATGCATGCTCTGTCTCAGCGGTTAATGTTCTTGTAGAAGTATTTACAAGGATCTCAACGAGCTGACATATTGATAATATTCGGTATTGTGATTTGCAAAGGTTCACATTTAATTTTTGTATTTCTTTGTATTTGTATTCGATATTAAAGTTTACTTTAGATTTTTGCTATTGGTGGTACAACATTTTTACTTAAATGCTAGTTTACATTGAAAACATTACTCTAAATTTGATGTTCTTGGTGCGCTTAAAACTAGACTGAGCGAAATAAACCCAAAACTTAATTTTAAAAACAAAAAAATAAAACGAAAATAAACAAAAATATTAAAATTACCTTACAACTAACATTTTACAGTGGTGTTCCGTTCGCTATTCAAAGGTTGTATTTATGATTTTGTTTTAAACTAAATAATATCACTATATAATGTTTGCTTAATTTACATATATTATTTACGCATTGTAGTTTTTATGAAGTACGAGTAAAATGTAATTCACATTCAAATATCTAATGCATATTTACATGACCTAGTTCGACTGGATTATCCCACTATGGAATTGCAGCTCTTACATATTTGTTTATTTTATTCGAATTTGCGTTTTATATTTCTGGTTTTTCATTAGTCGCATTTATTTTTTACTGCGCTCATATGCTAATTAAATCGCTGTCAAAATGCTTGAATAATTATTTACATTGCTGGTTAAGTTTTTGCATAATTTTTACATTTATTTTTCCAAAAAATGCTTTTTGGTTGTTTCTTTGGTTAGATTGCTGTAGGACGTGGACGTGGACATAAGGTGTAAAATTAAAGACAGAATTCAACTTTTTAAAAATCCAACAAATTACGTATCCTGTGAAATCTTTTGTTGATTTCAGATAGGTTCATTAAAAGAGTTGGTTTGGGATCTATAAAATGTTGTAGTAGTTGTCCAGATAAGTTACATGTTGCATTCCCATTTTGGCCTGGATTTTGCTAGCACTTTATCCAGCTTCGTATAAACATGTATGCAACGTAGTAAGCATGCAGGTCGTTTTGCCAACTTTACGTCTTAGTTGAAGGGGGTTGCTTACCCTAAGCCCAGCCGAAGGCTGTCACATTGGCTATTACGCAAGGCAAAGGCAAGCAACAGGACTGCACGCAAGAGCAGACAGTGGGGCAAGGCGCTATGTAGGCTGCTGAAGGCACCACTGTTGCTGCGCGACTTGGAGCTGGCTACCACTTCGGCGTCCTCGGGGGCAATGTCCATGCTGTTGCTGGCGACAATAAATTGAAATATATCGCTGACCTACAAGGCGAGAGGGAAAAAAGCAAAGAAAAATTAGCTAATCTTTAGCGCAAAATAAAGATAAAGTCGTAAAGCTATATTAATAATCATTGATGAAGTAATTAATCGATAATACCATTCGGTAATGAGAAATTGAATTGCAAAATAAGACATTGAGCTTTTTATTAAATTAAAACACATTTGCACACGCAAATTCACTGTTCAATAGTTTTGATATTGAAAAAGACCCACGATATTGACATCGAAAGACTTTGAGCTCCGCATTTAAAGGTTAAACATAGTGTCGAACTAAGTAAACACTTGATGATTTATCTATGATTTGGCACCAGTTTCTGACTTACCTCGTTCCAACCGTAGCGGTTCTTGGCTTGCACAATCGCCTCGTAGTAAGCACCTGGATGCAGGTGCTTAATGGTGTAGGACATGATATGTGTTAGGGGCTCCGATGCTGGCCGATGTTCGGGGGTGAGTATAAAATCATGCCATCTGCCTGGCTGCTGGAAAGTGTCGTTCATCTAGGGTACAGGAAAAAAAAAACAGAAATAAATGTGAGAGTTAATAGGCGACTATTATTTTTCTTATTCGTGTCAGCTTATCTTTTCTCATGCCTTAGCCTGTCAACGCCCAAGGAAAACGAAACTTTTATCTCTTAAAATTCGATTAATTTAGTTGATTAAGTTGGTCTTTATTACTTCAATTAAGTTTTGGTTTAGCTCATTATGTAGCTGAGCAGCAATCGAAGGTCTTTCATTAATTGCATATAAGTGTGTCTTAATGACTTCATCAAAAAAAAAAAAAATTATAAAATGCATTTTAAGAGCTTTCTATCGTTGAATTTCAATCTAAATAAATAAGTTTGTCAATACTCTCACCATTACGGTGTTTGAACACCGTTTGGTAGCAATTAGGCGATGTTTTATTATTTATTATTATTTTCTTTTCACTGTCGTTTTATTTTACACGACTTGTCTCTTTTAAAAATGTTTTTAATCAAGTGCTTCATTAGTGTGAAAATCTTACTTTCTTACGTTGTCTGTCATCTTCCTCGACATTGAAAACACTTAGTAACATGAATTGTAAGCCAAAACAGAATTTGATGATATGAAAATATTTATTAATTTTTTTCGCAAGCCTGCAAAACACATGACAAAGATAAAGCTTTTATATTTGACACTTAGGTATTTTTAATCGATAAAATCGTAGTGAACTCAGTAATTTAAATAGATGCACAGTGCCGATTTCAGCTTCAAATGGCTTGACTTTGTTGCCTTGTGTAATTCTCATTTTATGCGAAACACTTCAAGCACGACGGGATATCGAGTTTCGTTGACAGCAGATTAACAGGCTAGTACTCGTATATAGTCCCAGAACAATGGAACTATGGAGAAAGGGCATTGCCAGTCGTTGGTGCATTGCTTTTGTGCATATTGTACAATTAATTAATTCAATATACGTATGTTTGTACTCATTTTGCTGGTAATACATAAGATAAATTGGTTTTGTTACTTACCAAAACCCGTCGATAGAGCAGGCGGACCTCTTCCAGTGGCGGATAACTATCGATTTTCCATGTCAGATTGTAACTATCCGAGGAACGACCCCACTTGGGCGAGTAAAATTCAGCCGGTCCCGGCCGACCAGACAGTTCCATATACTTTCTGGAACGTCCCAAAGAGTTATCGGCTACGCAGCTGTTTAAAAATTGTAATTGATATAATCACTTCAGGTTATTCCATTGTAGACTACTGTCATTGTAATTGATTTAAATATTGTCATGTCCATAACCTGTGACATATGCCTAATATTTTGCAGACAGTATGTACTTATGTAATTATTTAAAAACAATGAGTTTTGGTTAGAATATTACATTTCTTTTTGCCGATTGTTCAGTTCTAGTAGGAGCAGATATTTGCCAAAACTACATACATAATATTATTTAAAGTGAAAAGTATGAAAAAAATTGCATAGCAGTGATTTAATTAACATGTCTTCTTTTTCAACATCATTGCTTCCAGTCATTTTGCATGATAATAAGAAAATTTTCTTTTTAATTTTGTACTGCATTGCATTGCGTAACTTTGCTCTGTCAGTCGGAATACTCGTCAATCAGCCCGAAACCACCCACGGCCAGGAATCTTGGTTTGGGCAGACAACTCCCAGGGGAGTTGTGGCAACGTGTGTAATTTGGGACGGAGAGTTTCGGCGAAACTAATCCAAAACACGGCTCTACCGTAAGCTATTCGCCATTGCGTCCGTGGCAGGTGGCGATGGATGGTTCGTAGGTCGTCCTATGTGTGCGCTGGCTAAAACAAAAACTTTGTGCATGAAATGTTATGTCAACATGGTGAAACTTCCGCTTCTTTAATATGTTTCAGACAGATTGACATTGATGTGGAAAACTTGTTTGCCCACATAATGGTCAGGACACGCTGATAACCACGCCCATTCCTCTGGGCTGCACGTGGACCATTGAAACATCGGATATATAACAAATAATGCAGCGGCTAACTTTTGTGTATGCCCAGGTTAGTTGGCAGTCCCCTGTCAGTTTGCCAGTCAACTGGCCAACTGGCAACTAGCCACTAGTAACTAGCAACTAGCAACTTGCAACTGGTAACTGGTAACTGTCTGGGAAAAAGTGAAATAAGTTTTAGCAAAGTTGCCAAATTGACTAAATCAACGTTGCGCAGCGAAGTTTAGTCGAGGCTTATTGTGTCCTACAAGTTGTTCATCGATTTAGCTACTCAACTCACCTGTAGTTGCCAAAGTCCTCCTGCTGGATGTGGCGTATGGTGAGTGTGTGTCGATTGGCCCTGGTGTTCATAATTCGCCTGTCTGTTGTCTGTATCGGAAATGAGTTTTGGTACCAGGACACCTGCAGTGTGAAGATGCCAAACAGGGTAGAAGTTAGTGGAACTGTGAGAGCAGGGAGCGAAGAGGATGTCAATTGACTGAAACAACGATTGCTACTAATAAATTCAACTCAAATTTGACCCACTTGCTGCCATGATTTGACCAGAAAGTTAGGCAAATAAAAAGCCACCTAAAAAACAATAGCAAGAATTGTGAGCCAAGAAAAAATAAAAATGAAAAGTTAAACTTGCAAAAACAAGAAGTGACCTGAAAAACAACTCGTTGTATAAAGCAGAACATAGTCCGTAATAGTAATCTAAAAAGCCACAACAAAAACAATATATGTATGGTTATATTGTATAAGCTGGCTGTATACAATGAAACGATAACGAAGCATTAATAATCCAACAAACCGTTGCGACTGGATCAGCGTAAACAATGCAAACGAGTTTCGCCTCAAATCCCTCGCCGGAATGTATCCAGGATTTCTCCACTTGAATATCCGGTGGATCTGTGCGCGTGAATACACACGTTAGATAAAACCAATAAGTTAATTGGTTGTAGCGTCCGTCGTGAGGCATCCGCCAGTTTGCAGGTTTTATTATAGTTAGGTTAGAGATTTAAGATAATAATTAGATTAAATTCAAATATCTAATTGTCGAGTAATATATAGAATATCCTATTTATACAAGAATTTAAATACTTTCAGCATACAAAATAGTTAGTTATTTTTTTTGAATCTTTTGAGATTTTATATATTTTTTATTCTGCCACTACAACTTAAGTGAACGATCACATTGTTCGTTCAATTTATGTTAGACTGTAATTTTTCAGAAATTTAGAACTACTCACATAGAACATCCAGTCGCATATCAACCGTAACTGGATCGCCGACGCCATTGTCAGCGGTGCATTGATAGACACCTGCTTGTTGTCGCTCTAATTTGTCCAAGGTGAGAATGGGTCCATCTCCAATTCTGGCCGGGGACTTGCCAGTGCCGCTCTGTAAAAATGTTTAAAAATGCATTGTAAACAAAATTTTAAATATATTTTATTAATCGCATAAATATGTAAGAATGTGATTCGGCTTAACACCATCTCTATCGGTGCATCGATCCTAAAAAGTCACTAAAAAGTTATAAGAAAGTCGAAAGTCAAACGCACTTGGCAACCTTATATGAAAAAGAAACGGAATGAAGAGTTCGCTTAACAAAAAATTGACCTAAAATACGCAGTGCAAAAGTCAATTCGGCGTCCTTCTTCTGGCTAACATTTAAAACTGTATGAAAACAAACATTGAGAACAAGCCGATATAGGATAGAAAGCGGAAGATTCAAGTAAGTCACAAAGGTTCATGTATGTATGGAGCAATTCGGCTTTTGGCTGAACGCGTCTTGTCTTTGACAGCCAGGTTGGGCCAAGTGACGCCCACGAGAAACACGTGTTGACGTGTACTCCAAAAACAAACTTAGCCCCGAACTTAGGTGAGAGGGCCATGTTGAGGTTGCAGAAACGTTAGTAGATACAGGCGAAATGAAATGACATACAACTGCAGGGACGTTGGCAAGTCAACATGTGTAGTATCTACATAAAGCGCCTCAACTTCTTGCAGGAACATAGACATACCTACAGACAGTCAGACAGACAGACAGACAGACAGACAGATAGAAAGTCAGAGCTTTCCCGATGTCAAGTGCAAAGCATGCAAGCAAACAAATCGAACGGAAATGTCAAATGCGCCAAAGTGCAGTAAGGCAAACGAGATATGTGCATACCAAAACGGTAGTCATTTTCCTAGACACACACATTTTTTTTGTAGGTACACCAAGCACTTTGGCACTGGGTTTATTGAAAGACTGCCAACTCTGTGATGTAGAAGGTACTAGGTCACTTTCTGTATGTCATTTTCCAGCTACATTTATACAATGGAAGAGTTTTGTGAGCCTATGAATCGCACTAATTACAGTTTGACCTAATGCGCTAGAACAGAATTATATATTCATACAGGGGTGATCTTAAAAATTCATGGGCTTAGAAAAGAGAAAAACACATTAATAGTATTTAATCAACATTTGACTTTATTAACACTATTTAATAAATGAATGCTGATAACTGCTAGTTGCTGAAATATTAATGGAGCTTTCAGTGTTGTTTTCTGGTCTGTACAGCCAATTTTTCAGACTTCCCTCGTATATGTAAAACATACAAGAGTTGTTTGTTCATATTGCAATTCTTCATTTTCTGGCAACGACTTGGAGTTTTCTATTAAAAAACTTCCCATCTTGCATAGGGGTATCTGACAGTGATTTAGTATGCACACCAAGCTTTGACACTTTTAAAAACAGGCTTATATTGAGAGGTTTTTAAATAGTACGAAACAAGTTTTCTAAGTTACAAATCCATCTGCATGCTAATGAGAATTTGATATATCGAAAGTTTGATTTACCTACTCGTACCAGAAATTACCTAATACATAACCATTTGTTTGTTTGGTCATATATATGTCGTATCTTAAAAAAATAAATATTTGAATTTATTTACATTTAAATACAGTTCACGTTTGTGAATTTTTGTTTGTGTCTGAACCTTAACCGTCTGGAGCTTAACTTTTGCAACAGCATAATTTTTAATTCATTATAAAAGTTTAGAGCATTTTCGTTAATGAAACTAAGAATGTTCAGTTAGATAAAAGCGACTTCAAAATGAAAACTTAATTTAAAAGTAAGATTCGAAAGCAAGAGTGCTTTGAAAGTCGTCTACTACCCGTACTCCCTTTCCCTTTTAGCACACGCTAGAAACGTTGTCTCGTAAACTGCTCTGAAACGCCATTGAAATTTACATAACGAAGCGTAGAGCTACAAGAATTAATTCAATTAAACTAAATTCGTTCAAAAATAACCGACAAATTGCAAGTACTGACAACAACTGTACTGTAAATAGGCTTGAACTGAATAACAAAACTAACCTTTTTGGTCCAGTAAATGGATGGCACTGGATTACCAGATCCCTTGCACTCCAACGTAATGGGTCCGCCCTTTCGTGCCTGCAGTTGACCGGATGTTGGGATAGCACGGACGCTAGGAGGTACTGTTATTGAAAGAAGAAATATAGAATAATTCAAATACAATATTTAAAAAAAGCATGCATTTTAACTATATACAATCTAAGAAGTTAACATAAAGGTTGTAAGCTGCAAAAACGAAACAATCCTTGCAGTTAGCTTGCTAATATAATAACTGATTATACCATTTAGTTCTACGCGGAATATCTTTAAATTTTTAATTGAGCTGACACCCAAATATAATATATTTTTCACTTTTTTTCTTAACTTGACTTTGACTTGAGCTAAATAGCTTCTTTTTTCTAAGTTAAATTTGATATTACTCATTCAGTGTCTGTAAATAGTCTCTGAGTTTTTAATATACAACGTAAATAATTCAATATGAATTCAAAAGTTTTTGTTTAACCTTTGCTCGTAATTCAGTTAAAATTTGTCAACATATACTTACCCAATATCTCAACTGTGTGTACTTGATCACGATTTACTTTGTCACTGATTTGACAAACATAATCCCCAGCATCTTGCGGCTCCAAATCTGATATCTCTAAATTATAACCATCTATCAGTCTTACGCGCTCATCCCTGGTTACCATGATGTTGGAGGCGGTGAGCACATTTGTGCCACGGCGCCACAAAAGGACGAAATTGCCTGCACCAAAAAAGAAAACAGAGGAGTTAGATTCATGAACAAACTAAATATTAGAGGCGGATACAAGTGTGTTTTCATGTGTTCGTCTCGTTGTTGGCTGGAAAATTTATTGTAAAATACCGCAAAATAAACATAAAACATTTTGCAACTAGCTGTATGTGTGTGTATGTATACTTAAAAAAGCTAAATAGATGACATTGAGGCATGCAGAGAGCTTAAGATAGAGATGCGAGCGTGAGGGACACAATAATTTTTTTTATAAAATTTTTCCTTTTGTATTTATTTATATTAAAAATCCACTTTCGGATAATTTTAAAATAAATACGTGAAATATACTTAGTAATTAATGAATGTACAAGAAACCAAATAATTCACAAGTGGAATTCGGAACAGTGCTTAAATTGTATTTTTTGCCTTAATTTGTATGGAGTCGAGTTTATGGAATTGGTTCACATCGTACTAAGTCGTGCGTGTTCGTTCCTCGGAATGCTTTTTTAGTTCAACTCTGGGTGAAATTTTAAGTAGTTGTGGTATGGCTGCCGCACAGACAAACATTCAGATACACACATCCTCATAGAGCTATCTATCTAAAAAGCTATTCAAGTTGTGCCTTGGTCTGTCTGCTGAGCTGTTAACATTCTAGATATTCGCTTTTGTTTGTCTATCCAATTGGTGGTGAGCTGTGTTTGAGAGTGTGCTGGTATTTTCATCTATTTTTTACTATGTTTGCTCATATAAATGACATAATTTCGCAGATGTTTCTGGCAGATTCTTTGCATTTTTTCTTGTATATTTTATACAACTTACGGTTTTTCTTGCCGTCACCACAAAAGGCAAACGTAAATTTGTTAAACGGGATTAAGTGGTGCATAATATATTTATTTATTTTATTTTATGTGCTTAAGTTGCAAATGTGTATCAAGGACACAACGCTTTTCATTCCCAACCCAACAATAATTTAAAGTTGTATTTATTGTAATGACAAATGTTAAAAAACACAAGTAAAATTTACCAGCTGAGGCTGTTCAACTATATTATACCCTGTGTTATGGTCCGATAAACCTTAAATCTATCCACCATCTGTTTATATAATACTTTTACCTTAATTGACTTGATATATATATTTTTTTGATTTCTATGGATAAGGTTAAAATGTGAATGAACACGCGTTATGATACTACTTTATTTTCAACAGGACATTTGCAATTTGGGTTTTGGGATATGCTTTTCACACTTTTATGTACATAAATATTCCCAAAAAAAGAGAAGAGTATTTTTAATCAGCGGTCGATTTCATGACATTTGATTAGTTTTTAACATATGGGCGTCTTGTGTGCAGTTGGGCCATTGTTTGTTTTATTCTACCTTAAAAGTATCCACAAAATGAACATCACAATAAAGCTGGAATATTTTCTGTAAAAGGGCAGAAATCAGTCTGGAAAAATGGTTGCAATATTTGTTTAAGAAACTGAACTCGTATCGAAATAGCCCAGCTGCAAATTGTTAGCATTGGGGGGAACTACATACATTCATGAGGTACATTTACAAAAGTTGCTACATTGAAAAATATCCCACAAAAACTTTCTCAGACAAGGTTCGATTGTCCCTCACTCCCTTGGGCGCTCATAAAGTCAACTTAAACGCACACAATCATCTTTTTATTGTTTTCGATTATTATTGAATCGGATTGAGTTTTCTCTGTCTATACTGCGTAAGTGTTTCCCATTTATTGGGGTCCGGTTGGTGGCAGAAGGTAGGTTTTATTTTGCTTTCATGTTGTCAGTTGCCTTCACTTATGCTCTGGTCCCGAATTTTATGCGTATGTTGTTATTGATATTATTTAGCCCAGCAAAATTTTATGCTCTGGGCAATAAAAATTGTATTTTATAACTCTGCAATTTCAACATACTTATGAATTTGTTTAGAATTTAAAAGGGTTCGGCTGACAAATTGGATAATTTTTTTTTTTTTTGGCTCGGTTATTACCAACCTATGCAGTTTAAGGTCGTTAAATCCAAAAGCCGTAAAATATTTGAGACATACAATTGAAGTGTTGGTTTGCTTATAGATAAAACACAGCTTAATTGTAGTTTTCACCTTGTTATTTATTTCTTTTTTAAGTTCGAAAATTATGCGATTTCAACTTGTATAATTTACAGATAGGTATCTTCTAGTCGACTATATTCTTCCATGTTCTTTCTTTATGGTTCGTTAATACGTTGCATGTCGAATGGCTTCATAGACCATTTGATACTTAATTGAATTTATTGGATTAAAATGTACCTCGTCACTAGTCTGTTTTTCTTTAGTCAATTATTTCAATGTACACATTCACCTCTCAATTGGCACTTTTATTTTAAATACTTTACAACTGCGATAAAACCTACGTAGCCCTAGGAAACATTAAAAGCTAATGTGGATTAAGACGGAAAATCTTTGTATGGGAAAAAACAAAACAAGTTGGAACAGTTTCTGTTGCAGTTAATCTTGTTTTGCCATTAGTTGAAAAAGTTATTTTTTTTTTTAAGAATATTCGATTTTCAAAGCTACAAATATTCCGTATAATGCAGTTGATTAGATTTGTTGAAATGGGAATTTGTATTTAATGTGGTTAAGTCATATATTGTCAATATATTGCAAATGGAAATATAAATAGCATTCAACCGTAAAGCGTAGGTTAGTTGACAAATTTTATAGTTTGTTTCTCAAATTAAAGTATCGAAAATATTTTTGCCCTTTAATTTAGTAGCGAAATTCTTTAAAATGTCAATATGGCCGGGATTGTTTCGCCTGCTGTCTTCTATACGATGAGCCAATGCCAAAAGCCAGTTTGAAAGCATTTCGGTAGCATTGTCACCGATGTCGTCAATGTTCAATTTATTTTCATTTTGCTGTGAACGGTTAATTGCATTTTATTTATTGGCATGTCAACAGCAGTTGCAATTAAAACTCTATCCAATTTTCGATATTAAATTGGGTCACCTTAAAGTGGGTTGAGCTTTATGACTATCGGCCTTGTATGTTTTCACTAATTTTCTCAAAGTTATATTTAAATATATAAATTATTTGCTCAGGTATAATAATAGTGTGTAATTTTAAAACAAACTTCTAAAAATTATCTAATCTAGAAAAGTTATATAATATATATGTACAAATATTATTATACTAGAATTCTATCAAGTTTATAAATGATATTTTAAAATTATGTTAAAATTGACAATAAGCATTATATATATTGCCATTTGCAATATCGCTAAAATTCTCAGATTAAATAATTATAAATTCAGAGCCAATTGTCCATTGTGTTTCCCAAACCTGACGCCTCAGAGAGGCGTTAATCATCCATTTTGATTTATCGCTACTGTTCGTTCATTGTCGTGTGTGTACACTGTACATTCGAGGATTTGTGAATTTGTGTATTTTTGAGTATTTTGACTGAAATTTATAAATGTCATTTGATAAATGTGTACATATGTACAATGTGTGTGAAAAATCGACCGACAAGCTGTTGACAGCTGTTGGTTTTGCCCTGTCAATGTTGCTACTGCCATCACATACACTGTTTATAAAATTTATTTAGAGAGACATTTGCCTAAACATATTTGCATTTTATTTTGCATAATAAATGCTGCCTCTGCGGTTATCGTTAATAAAAAAAGTCATACCTATTCGCGCGTATTTTGCCGAGATTTATTTTTTGATCAAATTTACGCATGCAAATATTAATAACGTTGTGTTAATTATGCGACTGTCATCCACACCGAAAAACAAAACGAAATTTATAATTTCTAAGCTGCGTACTCACCCAGATGCTCCACCTGGCAGGGTAGGACGAGGGTATCCCCCACCACTGCCCGATAGGTGTGTCCGCGCGAGAGGAAGCGCGGTTGCGTCGCTGTTAGCGAGGACGAAGAGGCGGCAACCGATTGTTGGGCATTGCTCAGCGAGTGGGCGCTGCTACCTGTAAATGGAAAAATAAACAAAATTGAGAATTTAGTCCTACTTAGTGGTAGAAATGTCGCGAGTCCTGATCAAAAACTGCTTATCAGGAGGCACATCAACTGCTACTTAGCGGCAAAATTTGTTTCCATTCCAATGGCTTTCAATTAGCATAAAAATATAGCACGGTGTTCTTCGCTTTTATGCTCAGTACACATGACTCCCAGGACACTCATAAATGTTTGCAGTAGCGTCTATCGATACCGACAAATAGCTTTCGAAGTGTGCTGTATACTCAAAGGTAGTCGACTCGTTTGCTTCGAAGAGGCGCTCGACTCTGTGGCAACGTGTGGACGCACTTTGTTTCCTTGGGGCATCGTTTGCTAAAAATTGCTGTAAGATGCGTCTTAAAGCCAATTTCTTTGACATTTTATGGGGTCTGAGTCAAGCGGGCTGCCACCCGACAAGCTGCCCTCCCGACTGTTACCCCCGACTGTTGGCATTGGCGACAAATGTGCGCAGCGAGGCAACTAACGTCTGCCCCCAAAGCACAAAGCTTTCTTGCAGTTGATGCTCAAGTCTTTAGCTGGAACAGCAACGCAGCGTAACAAATTTGATTACAATAGCAACAAAATGAAGTCTTGGCCCTGAAAGTCGCCCCAAGGAGCAGGCGACGGACTAGCAAAAATGGCAACTTCAGCAAACCGGACAACTACTTGCCCCTTGCTCCCATTTACTGTCCCTGACTACACACGTTGACTGCACTTTTGAGTTTTTATGACGCCCAGACACACGGCCTGGACATTGGCACCAAGGTTGGGTGGCGCCACATGACCACGCCCACAATTTTAGATACTGTCACTGCGCTCTGAACTGGGAAGCCAGGAGCTGAAAGTTGGCAGGTGGTTGTCTGTGGGCTTAGCCCTAACTAGTGTTTGCCAAAGCAGCTGTGTCTTGCTGTGGTTGCATTCTTAAGAGACACTCACGGGTCATCGTTTTATGGTCGAGACACAAGAAAAACGACGTCTACAATAGTTGGCCAGTTTTTGATACCGTTGGCTTGCCCTGGGTTGGCTTTTGTCACCTGTGCGTTAAATTTGTCGACAATCTTAGGGCAAGTGCATGGCATCGTTTGCTTTCATTGCCAGACAGTGTTTAAAATGTGAAAAATGAATTTTTTTGAATATACTTGCTACAATCACCTTTTCGTCCTAGAAGCCTATGCTGTTTAACTCTTCGTTTTATAACCAACCAAACCTTAAGACTCTAATAACTGTCGTGCTGTGCTAAAGTCACAGTATGTGGCTTTAAATCTTGCAGTACTGCAATTTCAACTGCTGTCGAAATACGAACTGTCCACAATACTAATATCTCTCTTGTATAAATATTTCCTTGTTTGCAGCAGGCGTAGTCCAGTCTTTTGGCTTTTGCATATGCATTTTATGCTACATTGTCCGAAAGCCCCACAAGTCGGACATTCAAGTCAAGCAACCCAAGCGGCATACGTCGAGGCTCTGGCCTAGTACATATTTTTAATGGTGAAATATGCAGTCGGACCAAAATTGCATGCATGAAATACTTAAGGAATTTTAGCAATTTAAGCCCTCAACACTGTGTGGCAGTGTAAAGAGTATAAGTGGGATAGGGCATTCAACAATTCTGATTGTGTCAAACGCACAAAAAATTAATCTTAGAATTTGAAGCCACAATTTACTACTTGAAGATATAATGCTGCATACTTTAAAGAGTGCCAAACTTTAAATGCACTTAAATTAATACTTCAGACCGACTAAGACTAAGACTAAGACTTTCGTGTATATACTATTCATATATATACTATTTTATATATGTATATAGATGCACAATATACGGAGCTAGTCGCGTGCGCATTTTCTCTTAAAACTTTTGCCGCTTCCTCACCAAGCACTTTCCCCCGTAAATAGTGTTGAAAAATGAGCTGCAATGTTTTAGTGTGCCTGGAAAGTATGTCACACACACATACACACAGAGAATGTTGCACTAAAATTCTTATGTATACGTATATATAACACATATATGTGTATATAGGTACATTGTATATAAGTATGTTTGTACGTGCGGTTGCTGCAGTTTGCTGCTCGTCTGCTTACCGCAAATGCTGTCGCTAGCGCCACCACACAATAAACTCGAATTTAAAAAGCGCAGTTGTTGCTTGAATAATTTATCTCAAACGCACACATTCTGAAGTGTCATCAGGCAGTAGGCAACATGGTTGCATAAATACTGCCACCACTCACACAGCTGCAAGTTGTTCCTCCTACTGACAAGGTAATGGTGTCGACTCGGACTCATTGGTGTTTTCTTCAGTGGGACAGGTCATCCCTCCCAGAACATTTTGTCAAGCTGTGAAAGAGGCGTTTTTGAACCCATAAACTATATTGTAGACTAGATTATTCAGTTTCCCAACACTTTTTGGTCTGGTAAACATATTAAAAATGGGTAGAAGGATGTAATAAAACTGTGCAAAAGCAAAAGGCAGAAGGAGTTAAATCCTACCCCATAAAGTAGCATATATATGCTTGATCCTGTGTGTCTCTTTGTCTATCCATCCGTCCATCCAGAGGCACCAAATTTGGTATATTTTGTATATTATTATTTACTATATTTTAAATAAGCAGACTACTATTCAATTAATCGCCCTAAAATTTTATGAAAATGGTATAGTTGACAGCTAAAATATTTTATGCGATCTGCATACACCCCCTTGCCGAGAACCTAGATACACCGTTGTCGGACTGTCTGTACGGTGAGTCATTGTGCGAATGTGCGAGTGTGTAGCTGTGGCAGTTGCGTAGCTTTTGTAAATACTCGTAAAACGCATTGGCGAACTTTGTTAAAGGCCTTTGTTTTGTGGGCGTGGCAACAGCAGTAGCAGCAGCAGCACGGAATGGCATTTATGTGAATGTGCATCGATTTGATTTCAGGCGTGTCGAGTGTTCAGTTTGGTGCAACCGCTGCCGGTGGCTGCTTCTTCGTTCCGTTTGGGATTTCAAGTATTTGGAAATGTTTTCTAAATGTTGCTGGAAGCAGCTGTTACAAGGAGTACTCACAATCAGGCAATCGGCCGCATTGATGGTTTCAGCTGGGCGTTCTCTGAAATTCGATTTGAAATTATTTTTCGCTGTTTTTCATTGTTCGCATGCGTTACGAACAAATGCATAGAGTGTCTAGATTCATTCACTTGATTTCAGCAGGCCACCACGTGAAACGACCAGTCAAAAACACTGTATTCGCTTCATCATTTTAGTCACACGCATCAGCAGAAACTCAGATGCATAGTCGTATATATGTATATATATATATATAAAGGACAGATGAATACTCCATCTATCCTGTTGTATTTCTAGTTTTTCCCATTTCCGCTCGCTGGCTTGCAGTTGGCGTCGACAAACTTTTCTATGGTTTTGCGGTTGAGCTTACACGCCAGAACACCTTTTGAACAGAGCATCGGCGATGCCCTGGGCAACACGACATGTACTACACTTGCCACCCTGTATACCCGTACACCCGTACACCCTTACTGCCGCACACCTGTAAACCAGCAAGATCCACACTTTGTTTCATTAAAACTTTGGCCACGTGTGGTGTGTGGTTGTTGTGTGGTTATATATTGGTGTGTTTGTGATCAGCATCTTGCATGGCTTGCTATTTGTTTAGTGTTTACTTTTCTTCCGCGTCTACCTGTCAGCGCTGCTCTATCTACATTTCGCTGCATTTTAAAATATGCACAGGGAGGAGGAAAATGAAAACAGCAAGAAAGCAAAACAAAAAATGTGAGTAGAACAAAAATGTTCATTTCCTTCTTGGCAAACTGTTTGCTTGTTAGTTGAGATTTCCATGCATATGGAGTCGAAAGCCGCTGGCTAAATTGCCACAACACCTATACACAGACCTTCCTTCTGCCCGGCACATATTGCATTTTTTATTATTTTCCAAATGCATATTTAAGGCATGCAAATTATTTACGCGCCCTACCTCGACGAAGCGTTCTACTTTAAGTGCAGCTCTTTTCTTTTTTCCCTTAATTTTATTGTCAGTAATTTAGGAGAGTAGCTAAAATTCCAGATGCTCCTGCTGCTGTCAGTTGCCATAAGATGATGCCGTCTGGGTCTAGGTCTAACTTTGGCTCCACAGCATTCATCCAAATCCACTTTCGGGTGCACCCTCGTCTGAACGTCAGATCGAAAAGCTCACATCCGCCAATGTCAGCTGCTGATGGTTGGTTCTGGTTTTGGGGCTCACGACTATGGGCATAGGTAGTGAAGGCTGCAATTTCAGAAACTCCACTGCAATGCCATTCAAACGGTGAATGCCATTTACCTACAAATACACAAACACATATGTATATATCCGCATATCCGCACATCTGCATATGTATGTATATAGAGGACCACCATTTGACACCCAAAATATGCAAATGGTAGCAGCTTGGGCTGCCTCTGCACTGGGCGTGAACCTGTCAAGCGTTTTCGCTTGTCGATAGTCAATCTATTCATCTTTCTAACTGGTTTCACATGTGAAAGCTGTCAGTCATTTTGGGTTGCTTTTCGTGTTTTTATGCAGTGAATCCGCTGAAGTCTGGCAGGGGCCGGGCCCTGAATCTGTTTGACTTTTATGCACATATCATTTGCATAACATTATTTGCCCATCCGCCCATCGCATTAAATTTTGAAATTCCAAATAAATCCGCAAGTGAAATGCTTTTCACGCTTTCCTCCATTTTCCATTTTCGTTTCCGTTTACGCTTGCACTTTGGCAGAGCTTCCTGTGCATCCGGTTGCATCTCTCGCCTGATTTTTCATTTCTGTTCAAGGTGGGATTGGAGCTGGTTCTGACAGTTTCTTCATTTGCAGCTTGAGCTGATCCATGTTTGGTTTACTCCCGCTCCAGTCTATTTAACTGGGCCAATTGCCACATACGGCAAATTTAATGCTGCATTTTGGGTGCAAAACTGACTCTTGACTCCTGCAGTCACTTATGTTATTATAAGTACATATGCGTATGGTAATCGCCATTATGTAAATAATGCAGCGTTCTCTTGTGCTAAGTAATGCAGGCCTGGAAAATGGAGAGCCGCGAAAGATACTAAAACTCACATTCACTCACAAATTAAGCTTGGCGAATATAATATAAGTCAGGCAATTATAATTTAATAGCTTTCTATAGATAATATTACTTTCAATTTATTTAATATAGTTCCTCGATCAATAATTAATTTAAGGATAGTAGGATCAATATATTTACAATCATATATGTTAGTATATTTTGACAATATTTGGAATACCCTTGACAGGGGTATGTTGAACATTTATGATTTAACTTATGATTTTATGTTATAAAAAATTACAAAGAATTACCATAAAAGTTGGGCCATGTTGGGTTGCCCTGGCTGATAGCTGGCTAAGCCAGACTAAGACAGTTTACGGGTATAGCATTTGTATTAAAATTTTCACAACTAAGCACTTTCCCGAGGCGCGTCTGTTTCTTTAGATATGGTCGTAAATCAAATTTATGGGTAAACATAAAAAATGTGTGCGGCATTGTATTGACAGAATCCAGAGTCAATAGTTATACGGAATTTTATTATTTTCTAATCCGTGTGGTAAGGTTTGATACAATAAGATATAGGAATGCCTGAAAATATCTGTGCAGTGCTAATTTTAACTTTTAAGCTGAGCCTAGACTACAATTTCAGCAAGATGTCAACTGTAATTGCTTGGAAAATTTCTCGAACGACTTTGGCACTCAAGTTTTCTCTATTGCTGTCGTCCTCTGTGGCTATTAATTTTCAACGCCTAGGAATTGTTTACGCAACATTAAACAACTGCAGTGCCAGCAAAAAAAATCGCTTTTAATATACATTTTGTGGGCTTTTGCTGCAAAGTAACAGCTTAGACAGTCGTGGCCACATATTTAAAGGCAATGTGGACAGCGCAAGATATCGCATTAAGAATTTAAATTAATTAAATTAAAATGCATGGTGTATATGGTCTCTCTGTTGTTGGTGTATCCGAAGATTGTGCGGCTCATGGTCCGAAGACCGGAGAAGAAACCTAGCAATTGGCTACATTGTGAGGCGGGCGCCTGCTGATGCTGCCCCGGACTCATGCCCCGGGTTGTTGTGACTGCCACAGCATTTGCATAAAGTATAATGGCCATCATCCTGGCCGGCGTTGGACGCAACCGACATTGGGTATTCAATTTTCCGTTTTTCCGCTTTTCCTTTTTTTTTCTGGTGGTGCGCCCGTTGTCTTTGAACTTTTCACATTTCTCGTCTTGGCTGTCGTGAAACATTTGTACCACACTTTATACAGGACATTTCCGCGCCGTATGTCCAGTTCCTGTTGGTTAGTTACTTCGCTCGATTTCGTCTTGGCTCTCCTTATTTCCGGTCCTTCGTTCCATCCCATCCATTCGACGGGCTTTGTTTCCTTATGCTGTCTAAGGCGCGTAAAAATTAGATTCGCCATTATTTGTTTCGCTTGGCTTTGTGGGCTTCATTCATTTTGAATTTCATGAATTTGAGTTATTCCCCTAATTGATAAAAATTGACTTTGTTGACTTTGCTTTTTTAGTTAAAATAGCTTTAAATATTCCTTGGGTATAGTATTATTGTATTCGTTGCGGTTGGTTTTGAATATATTTAATAAAATAATCATAAATTTGTAAAAATAATTTATTTTGACTGTACCACTCAAGCGTTACGCCTTTGCTGCTCTATTTATCTTAAAAGTAAAGCAAGACGATGCACGTGACAAGTTCACATGCCGCCTGCTAACTGATTATCCTTAAAAATTTAACAATGTTAAGCGTTTCAGAGAGTTGGGTGGCGTTGGAGCTAGCTAACTGGTCCGACTTGGTCTGCAACAAATTCTATTTAATTTATGCGACGCAGTATATAAGACCACATGGCAACAATGTGTGTCCTTCCTGCTCAGGGGAAGACACGCAGTCCTTGTAGATTGCATTGAAACTGAAAAACTGTCGCCCAATTTGTTTTCCTGTTTGGCATGTATTTTCCATTTAAGTTGGTTTGCTCCTCTCTGCACTGTAGTTTTGCTGGTATTTAAACAATCTAAAAACTCGTTGGCTTGGTAACAAATTGAAATTTACTGCCGCCCAATGGAGAGCTTCTTTGATATGCTAGCTCTGTAAATGCCGAATGCTATTCTATGTGTACTTATTTGTCTTTTTGGCAGCTATAAATTTTCATCCCAAAATAATCACTAATTGAACATATTTTCAAATCAGTTGGCAAACGCAAATCGTACATTTAAATGACATCAATGGAACGGCGGCGTCAACTTATTTGTTGACTATGCTCATTAAATCAAATGCCACAGCTACGAGTAAGCACATTTTAAACACATTCCCAACAAACGAACCTCAACAACAAATATTAGAAAATTAATGTGTAAAACCGAGTGACATTAAAAATATCCGGCAAACATTACTTAGTGATCCAGACAAGCAAAACCACTCGAACGGGGAATTTGTTTGTCCAACCACGTGTCCTTCTTGATTAAATGCACGTAATTATCCATTTTCCAGCATCAGGACAAATTCGAATATTTTAGCTATAGAGGCATTATGGTTGGTGAAAAATAACAAAACCTAATAAATAAATTGATAGGCTCAATAACCAAAACAGTTGGTTCAATTTTTGCTTTAAAAAAATATGAATTTTAATTAAAGTATTGCCGTTCTCATTGATGTAGGAATAAATGTCTTTATATTTATTTGAATTTAAATCCAGCACCAAATTGCTTGGAAGTTTAAGGAAGTTGTGGCGGTTAAACTAATGTTTCGGTATATTATCAACAAATCGAAACTAGGACACACATTCACGGCTTTGCTGAGTGCATGGATACATATGTGTACATATATCGATTCAACGGAAATGTGTAAAGTTGAATGGCGACTGCCAACTCCAGGCCAAGCAAATGTCTGCACCGGAAGCGGAAACAAGCTGTGCACATAAGTAGAAAGGAAGGAAACAAGCGCGCCATTGGAGAGCAGCTAAAGATTGTCCTTGCCAGCGCAGTAAGTCAGTTAGCCAGATGTTCAGTCAGCCATTAAGTCAGTCAGTCAGTCAGTCAGCTTAAAATACTATTCTACACCTTGTCCATGTGTCTGTCTGTCTGTGTTGGTGTCTGTTTTCTCGCCATCCGTGTGCAATACTTTCTAGTGTAGATTGGTCTTAATTCGTCATAGAAATTGAAATTCAAAACTCTTCCAAATGTGAGCTCAAATATACTGTAGATATAAGCAACTGCAGTGGCACAAATATATATTGAATATTTTGTTCGCATTCAATAGTACACTTGGAGAAAAACAGTAGTTAAATATTTGTTCTCTTAACATAGGTTGTATAAAACAAATTAATCATATTCTAGTTTACCAGGCAAACGTTGTTCTGCAATATAAATTATTTCTAGTAGCGCTTTGTATGCAGTGCAGTGTAATAAATAAAATTGAAATTGATTTTCATAACTCTACTACTGTTTTTCTCAGTGTTGAATGCTGCAATACAGAGCACTCCATCGTTAACTAAAGCCGGCGGGATAACGGAAGCAGCCAGCAGCTGCTATTTTAGTCAGCCAGTCAGCTGACCAACAATGAACTGACTGTGGACTGTAAAGTGAAATGTAATAAATTTTTATTGATTTTCACTTTAGGTTTGGATGTGGTTTTCGAGTCTTTAATTTAATAGTTTGCTTTTTGGATTTTAGTTTATTACAGACTTTGTTTTTAGTTAGTGACTGTAACCTTTTGCACGATGCTGTTGAAAACAGATTCAGGAAAATCAATGCAATCTGTGCAAATTAATCACGCATTTAATTAGTATGGCTCTGTTTCGCATGTTTGTAGGCGTATCAAATGAAAAAGGTTCTGTATTTTATATTAAATGATGTTTTTTTGATTTCGTTTACACAATAAAATGTAATCAAAACACCTATGAATAAAAAATGTGAACATGTGAACGTATGTATATTGTTTATGTTTATTTTGCTTGGCTTTGCACATTTTTTTATTTTATTTTTTTAATTAACTTACCAGTAAATAAATAAAAGAAAAAAGTAAATGGCCCACATCAAGTCAAGTTGCAATAAAATATATAATTAATTAATTGCTTTTTAGCTGCAGGCTACTAATGAGTTCTTCTATAACCATGCATAAATGGTATAGAGTACTCTCTTTTATTATATACAAACTTATTAATAATTTTAATGCATATAATATTTTGAAGGGTAATTCAAAATGCATGCAAACGAAGCCTTTACATTTTTATTGTGCAATTTTTTATAGTTATAATAAATGAATACATTTTTTATTTAAGTAACTCAATTAGCATATGCTTTTAAATATGGAAAAACAAAAGCTATTTTATTATAATTTTTTAGTTGATTAGTTGTATTTTGCAGGGTATTTCAAGGTCTATAGAAACCTTGCCTATAACCGGCCTTGCTTTTATACTATTCATCACAATTATATTTGGCTGTGCCTGTACCTTTGTTGTCGTTCTCCATTTCTATAAAATATACGCACCAAACATGCACGTTTAATTTGTGAAAGGGAAGAAAGGAAACTACTTATAATGTATTGTTATTTTTTACCGCGTTTCTTAACGTACGCCATGGGCCGATTTTCCTGCGCGATTGCTAACAAATTTTTTTGGACTATTTCCAGGACTAGAGCCCGTTAAATGTGTGTGTGCGCCATTTATCAAAGCACAAAATGGTGCCTCTTGTTGAGGGCATCAAAGGGTTAAATCTCCATCCCCAATTCTCAAGTATATATGTATGTGCGTGTGTGTGTTGTGTGTGCGTGTATTGCATATGAAAAATCCTGAGGCTAATAAGTGACACGCGTCGATTAATAAAACTGTTCAGGGGGTCACTTTTGGGTACGGCTGTAGTTTGTGCGGGAGGGTGGTTACTCCTCGAAGCTACGTGTGTCGTACATTTAAAGCCCATGTCACAAGCAATGATTATGTAAAAGAGCGTTACGATTATTATATTATTATGTTGTACTTTAAGGGATACAGAAATTGCCGCAGGCTGCTCACGATTGAGAGCCAGAACTGGCTAAGAGGCTTAAGTGGCGTTTTGAGGGCTTGCACAGAAGGTAATTAAGCTATATTTGTATCGACAAGAACATCACACGTATACCGAAAAGTAATTCACATAGGTAATTCGCTAGTTGAGTAGGTTCATCCTAAATATTTATATTTGTTGCAAGAACATTATTGTGCGTATTTAAATTTTATTGGCCAGATTGTGAGTTTGTTAAACGATGATCGCTGTTTTCATATATTGGAAACATAGTGAGTATATTTTTTAAAAGCATATATGTACGAAATAACAGGGTAATCAAAATCCATTCAATTCACTGCACTTTTCTTTATTGCTGCGTTGTGCAGTCTGTATGAGTTTTATTTGATGAGAGATAGCTCTGAGATAAACAAAACATAATAAAAGATGCAAATCAAGAAGCAATGAGTCTGGCAACTGACAACTGGCAAAAACAAGTGGTTTTTCATCTGAACTGTGCCCTGAATCTTCAACCTACATACTCGTATATGAGCTCGTGTGAGTGCTGACAGTTTTTTGCTATTAATTTGTATTTTTTTGTAAAGTTCTTTTTTTTTGCATCCATATTTTTTCATCACAATAATACTGTAAATATGAACCTGCTACCGTTTTTATAGAACTGATCTTGATTTTTGGTTTTTATAAGACATGCGTGTGTCGTGTTATCGTTATATACAATAAATGACATTAGAATCGCTCGATAGCTAAAAGATTCCTCATTATTATATGCTCTTCCCATTCCTATCCCAAAGCTACACTTTGAAGTTAAGCCTTGCGGCATGTTTCGTTTTGTTCAGCTACAGTGCCTGCAAATTGTTTACTTTTGTTTTACAGCTGCCCATCCTCAAATGGCTGTAAAAAACAGAAGCCACTTTGTTTGTCAACCACTGCTCTCTGTTGACTGTTGGCTGACTTGGGAAGTAGGGGGACTAAGGGGACTGGGGCGACTGGCTGAATGCCTTGTGTATTTTGTGTCTAACAAGAAACTTCAATATTTTTTCTTGTGCCGCCCAACAATAAACAGCAAAAAAGAAAAGAACAGAATTGGCCCCAAAGAATGGCAGGCAAATATTAACCCTAGGCTATTCATTAAGTAGTCTTTTGCTCATATGTTTTGCTTTCTCATTTTTATTTTCGTTATTTTGTTTTCTTTTGTTTTCCTTTTGCTGAATGGGTGTCCTTTAACTTCTCAACCTCTTGAAGCGACTATTGTTTGCAATTGATGAAGCTACCGAGAACTGACAGGCATCGATGGCAACAGCTGCCACTCCATTTGGAATCATTTCGGCAGCTGGGCGTTAGATATTTGGTGTTGTTAGAGACCAAAACTAAATTTTTATTTTAATTTTGGCACATCTTATTTAAAGTATTGCTTGTCCTGCTGCTTTCAACAAACATCTTATTGCCTCAAATTGTCTTCTGCAGCCATCTGTCGTCTGGCAGCAAAAATTGTACATTAAAAAGCTTAATGCCGGCGAGCTTAGTTGTCATCGGTGTCCCCCCAGTTGCCCTGGCTTCTCCGACATTCCCGGCACTCAGCCCGGTTGTTTGCCCGTCTGAGTGTCTGGCGTACATAAAACGCACCTGATGTGCAAAAATTGCTTAATTGAAACATAAGCCGCTATAATTTTGCGACGCAGGCAAACAACGGCATTAAAATATTCAAATTTATGCACAGCATATTAAAAGGCACGTTCGTTGTCCCCTGCTGATTCTGTCTGTTATTCTTAGCCGAGCTCGGGCTCGTCTGCAATTAAAAGCGCTTAAATCAATAAGCACACACTAGGAATTTAATGTTTCAATTTGACGTGCATCTCCACAAGGCTTTCAGTATGCAAAGCAGATCTTTCTCTGATCAGCTATTTCTCACCCTCCACCAGTTGACCTCCACCAACAAATTGTAACCAATTGACAAACACGCAGAAATCTCTCCCTCCGGGCCTTCCTGACAGCTTTGAGTCATAGCTATCATAGTCGTCCATTGTCGCGCTATTGATGCCTTCCCTGGTGACTTTCTTTAAGTTGTCACTGTCAAGTTTGGCTTCCTGTGCTTGGCTAAAAGTCATTTAGGCGACGTTTACTCCATCTACGAGGATGGCTGCCTATCGCAGCTTGAAAATCTACCAGCGCGACAAATTCGCGTGTTATCTCAATCTTGGCAGCAGCCCTGGAACACCTTACCGACCCCCTCGGGGGCTAGACTGATTCATTATTTCTTTTTACGCATACACGCAGAAGTCTCAGCGATATGGAATGGAATCCTAGGACGAGCGCGAAACTTTATCTTCTTGCAGTCATTCATTGCCTGGCCAAACGGGGAAGGCTCCTTTGTTGCTGCTCGTAATTTATCTACCGCTTTTGTCTATGACTGCTGGGTGCGGGTTTGTCACCCGGTTGTGGTCCATTCTGGCTGCTGTTCCAAGCTCATCAGGCAATACTGGCTGCACACTACAGACTACAGGCTACAGGCCAGCAAGGCGAAGGTAAAGTCTCAGCCCGGTGCTTAACATCTCAATTTTGTTTGGGTGAGTTCGGGTAGTTATCTCAAGACGTTGACGACTGCGTTACCCCCGTGCTGATAATGAAAGCACTGCTTTGACAGCCTCCGTGTCCCAGGGGCGCGACAACTTGGGCGCTGTGCGATACTGCCACACTTAAGCTTTGATTTTTGGCAAAGTAAACAGTAGTACCCCGCCTTCATGCCACGTCACTTAAGCACAGAACGAATTTTACATTCGAGCTGCGGGAATGTTTATCATACACCGCAACTGAAAATATATGTCAATAAGTAAATGAATTTCAGCGAGATTCACTGTTCAATTTAAGACTCGGAGAAAGAAACCAATTTTCGTGCCAATTTTAGCTTCTTGGTGTTTTTTCAAATGCGGCATTTTACTTATTCATGGCGGATTCTGAAGCTGTCGTTGTCATCGCAATCAGGGTATATGTATATGGATACAACCACATACCTTTTTTTTACTCCGTGAAATATTTCAGCATGTCGTGCTGCACTGTTTTAAAGTACAACAAATTGTAAACATTAAATCGTGAGCTTATTAAAAAATGAATTTTTTAAATATTCTGGAAGATTATATAATAATCAGGACATAGGGGACTCCATTGTTTTTCTATTTCTTAAAAACTCTATACTGAAAAGAATCAAACTGAAAGTGTCTCCCTAGGGTGCCACCACGTAGCGTAAAAAAAGCAAGTACGTTAAATATGCAAATCCTATGCGTCCTTTGTGGTGATTACGGCGTATATTAAAAAACATCTTTTAGAAGGGACACATATCATATGTATGGTATGGTTGTGCAAATAACACATGTGCAGACTCTTCTCTGTGTAAATATAATGTATGATTTTAACAACGAATAACATATGCTATTAAATTTAAGGAATTTTTAATTTAAGAAAAGCAAAGGAACCTACATTTCGGACATTCGATTGCTTGAGTGAAAAAATTAATATAAATACGAAATGTACTTTATATGTATGTGGCCACAGCGTGCAACTTTTCCAATTTGTGCACACAAACCAACTAAACGAGTGGTAAACAAGGACATAGATATACTAGGCAAACAGGCTATGCACCTGTATACACGCTCCAACTAACACGTATACTGACTACTAAACTCGTACTACAAAAGTTTGCACTCGCAATCAGACGAATGCTGACCACCGGCTGGCCCTAAATCGAACAACAACTAATCGAACTGAAATACAAGTCCTCGAAGCGATTCCCTGATTTCTCGAGAGTGCGCATGGCCTGAAATTGCAGAGTTTTACTTATAAACCGATGTGCCTGTGCCTTGTGTCTGCCCCAAATCCGGCTGCTCGAATGCTGCCATTAACAAACTTGAACTGACTTGTTTATAAAAAAGTTTAAACGCTTGTTCGTTTGCCGCCAGACCTAGATATAAATTATTTGGTTGGGGCTTTCTTATATATTCTGGTGCTAAACCAAAACTGATAATCGTATGGAGCAGATTGGAAATTATTTTCATTTTAATTGCATTTTTCACGTTTTCATCTGTCCCACTGGGGTTTTTTGTATTTAATTCCTATTTGCTCGTTGCTGTAATTGAAGACAGAGCTCTGTCAAAGTTACAGTTGAATTTGACAACTTTTTACCATCTCAATATTATTGAAATACTTTTGTTCTAGCTTATGTGTTTTTACCTAAAATAAGACCTACTTGTAAGACTAGTGGTCTGAAAAATAATGGATCTATCCATGCCGCCTTGACGCCTTTAAAATTGTTACTTTCCCGCTTAGGTACGAACATTATTGAGCCCTGGTGGAATGATAATTTAATTACAAAAAGCAATTCTCGCACAATTTACATTTTCTTGTACCCTGCATTTAAGTTTCTTTTTTTTGTTTTTTTTTTTTTCTTTTTTTGTAGGGTTTTGTAACGCGTCTCTGGTCCATCGGGAGTTCATTCAGGGGTTACCTTTGATAATCGTCATCTAAATGATGAACAAATTGTGTTTAAATAGACTTTGATGGTAACCTTTTTTTTAATTCCAAAATTCTACATTTGGCAGAATTCCCAGTTAATCGTGGACAGTCAAAATCGTCGCTTTGCGGTTGAGGAACAGATGATGTTGGTGGAAGGTGGAAAAGGATCGTGTTAGCCATGGTCCATATAATTTTCAGTGTTGTTTTTGAAGATTTTCCTGTTTTAGTTACACCATGTTGTTCTGCTCTGTAGCCAGATTTTTGTTTGTCCTTTCAAATAGCATTGCTGTGCAAGTCCTCACGTTCCGGTCTTCCGGTCCTCGGGTTCTCCGTTTGCACTGGCGTCTGTCATTATAAACACGCCTGCCGCTCGACGGCAGCGGCGTGGCAAAGTCGTAAAGTAAATTTTTTAATTAGAGTCACGAGTAAAACAAAGCAATTAGTAAGGCTGTCAGAGCAATCCTTTTGCATCCTCTCCGTCTCTTCAAGTTCCTTCAGTCGGCTCTGTATTTTTAATTTCTTTGCCATGTTTCGGTCAAAATTTACGCGCGGGCGTGTGAATTATTGAAAGAGTAAATTATGTAAAAAGGGCAAATTAAGGGACCAGAACCTGCTGGCTGGTCAGACCCCTCTAACTTTTACACTTAATGTATGACTTGGCAGTAACACTTGCTTACCACAGCGGTTACTTGAGTTGAGAGTCAAGTGTCAGGTAAATAATTTAGACTCACAGACACAATGGTATCCTGATAGGTCATACTACAGTACATCTATGTCAAAAATATAGCTTTAATTAAAAGTATTAGCTCGCCGGAAAGTTTTTCCTTCGCACTGGGTAGCAGAGAAAATTTGGACTGTTTTTGTTTTAGTTTTTGGTTTATATTTTGTGCTACGTGGGCTGACTGCAAAATGCTTGAATCCGTTGCCATTTACACTGTGAAGGAAAATAATCAAATATATCTATTGTAGTGGTTATACAATAAGTTTTCTTTCTAGATATTCAACTCGCATATCTTATTCAAAACTGAACCGAATATCCAAAGGGATGTCTTTCCTCAATATTAAACTAAAACTTTAATATAATTAGTGTGTAAAAATCAATTTTGTTTTTCTTTCTTCACCCAGAATTTATATCGTGAATAAACAATCTTAATAATTTTGTGTAAAGAGAGAATAATCATCAATCTAACAAATTTTCCGTCAGTGTAAAATAAAACGACACAAATAAAAGGGAAAAAGTGCATGACTCTTGGACCGAATCGAGAAGTGTGCCTGGTCCTGGTTGAAAACTTTTGAACTTGCCCCAGACTCGTGGTATACAAAAACAAAAAACTAAGTTATTAGCACCAACTGTTCTCTGCTGGGTGCTGGTTGTTGCAACTTGCTTGTTGTGGGTGTGGTCTGCCCCTTGATGTTGCCAGCAGTTGGCTTATACTCGTAGTTTATGTTTACTGCATTTTGTGTGCGGGCGTGCGGCAACAATTTTTGGGTTGCGATTTGAAGCGCTCTGTGTGGGCACTTTGCAACGCGTAGCACATTGACATTTTGGAGAAGTTGCTGGCCTAGACCCAGTATATTTAAACGATGGTCATTCTGTTGCTGCCTCTTTTAGTTTCTGGTTGCAGCTGCTGCCTCTGCCGTGCACCAAATTTATTACAGTTGCACAAGGCAGCAGAATATTTGCGGTGCTCGGTGTTTACATTTTATTTAGTTTGAAAATGTTCTTTTTAAGAGTTTTGCGGCATCCGTCATGCAATGCGAACATTTTAGGAGCTCGTCACAAAAACACTAAGAAAAAAACTCCAATAAATTGCGTACTTTTGGCCCTAAAACACTATGCTGAAGCTACGACTTACAGGTTGTAAACGCTATCAATACAAGGTGACAATACGATGTTAGTGTCGTATTTTTGGCAGGGAAAAGTGCTAATGGTATTTATCTAATTGGCACGCTAGTACCTTTTGTCTGTCTATCTCTCTGGCACGACCTGGGTGTCTGGCTAATAAAAATAAATAGCAAAATAAAAGAGGAAATAAAATTCATGGCAACGTTGCCATACAATAAAGCATATTATTTTAGCATTTATTTTACTTGTTTATTCCTGGCAGCCATTTGGCAGGGCCAAAGTGTTTTTGTCCCAACCACAACAAGAATGCCAAATGGTGTTCTCCTGTAAGGGAGACACAGTTGAAAATTCCGCAGCAACTACGTGATATACTAAACTGAAGGAATCCGAGTTCACAAACAGTTTCAGATATAAAATTAAACACTTTATTGCGGAGTGTTTTTCATCCCAATAAAGCGACAACTAATTGTATAAATAAGTAACTCTCATAATGGTTTATATTTGAAAAATAAATTTTAATTAATAATTTTCAGGATTAGTATGAATATGTTTATGGGAATTGTTGAAACAAAGCTGTTTTAAGCATAATCTGTAAAGTCATTCTAAAGGCAATTGAATTCACTTTTTGGAGTTAGTTACATTCTATGAGAACTTCACTCAAGTGCGGGCAACCAATCGAAAAAATTGAACTGTATTGATTTATGACTGAGGTGTGTGCTCTACGGTGCTCCAAAAACTTTGTCCTGTAAGAAGAAAGAAGCAGAGCGGCATGTGGTGTGGTGGCTTGTTCAAAGTTCAATGTAGTATGGACTACTCGACTCTATCCAAGTAGTATGGCCACAAGTTGGCTATGCCACATGCCACATGCCACAGGCAGGCGGGTGGACGGGTGAACCAGATCAAAATGCGCAACTAATAAGTGCGCACAAGTTGCGACGTCGTGAAGCAGGCTTGAAACTTTGTCAAAGTCAAACACAAAGTCGTTGAGCGCTCACAACTGTGAGGGTATCTGAGAGGGCGTCAACTCGTCGGCATTAGCAGTGCATTAGTTGATGGTGCATTATTAATGCTTAGCCGTTTGATTTGTATACTTGCTGCTATTGTGTGATTGTTGGATTGTGTGTGCTTGGGCCGACCTCAATATGAATTAGATTGATTTATTTGGCCAACACAGAAATGGTTTTGACTCGGCCATTTCATGCCTGTGCCAATTATTGTACAAAGATAAAGTCGAACATTAATTTCCTGGCATGTGCGTGTCAGCCAAGACTATCCGACTGACCCCATGACCTGTTGCATGACGGCTCGTGCTGCGGTTGGGAGTTAATTACTTTGATTTATTTGTAAATTATTTAGCTGCTGTTGTACGTGCGTGGCTTGTCACTGATTTCAAATTGCACTTAATTACGAATCCATGTACTTACAAATTAACAAAATTAGCTTAGAGTGAGATAATCTGGTAACTGAACTGGGTGACTGCCCACCCAGTCTCACCTTAAAACGCCACGTGAGTTGCCTACTCAGTGGAGCAAAGAAATAATTTATTGCTTTGTTACGAGTGAAATCGCAGATATAAAAACATAAAAATTAGTTAAGTGCGATTGTATCTCAATTTAACCGACTTTGCAAACTTTAGAATGGCAGATGATATATTCCCTGTGGCAATTTGGATGAGCACTTAATTTTCATTTGTAATTGCAAGCAATTTCATTACGCTTTTTATATGTATAATCAAGCAGAGCGAAAAAAATATCTGTTTTAATGTTCGCAATGTTTTCAATAACAGACAAGTCTAGAATGTAAAAAAAATTTGACATGTGCCCTATTTTAAAAATGTCGTTTCAGTATTGAGTTTACAATCATTGAGAATATACTAAATTATCATATTCACACATAACCGAACTTTGCGTTCAAGTTCCAAAAGGCGAAATAACTTAATAGACTTGTGAAATGCCCATATGTCTGTCAGTATGAAATCACCTTCTTGACACTTGACGGCAAAGCTACCAAATTTGACAAATATGAATGTAAAAACCCCGATTAGATAAAACAGACTTTGGGACAGAGTATACCACGGTTGGAAGCTTCCATCTTGCAAATCTTATTTGTCTGACATTCAAATGTTTACTATATAAGTAGGGAAAAACATGATATCTAGAATTTTTAACGCTAATATAGTTGCTGTAGATGCTGATGCTGATAAAGATGCCAAAAACATTGTCGCTGGCTTTTTCACAACATGCAAACAATTCTTTGGAGCTTCCGTTCTCAATATTTACGCTTGGCTTCGGCTGTTGAACTTTATTATTAGAAAAGTTTTAATGTGTTTGGCAAACGCACGAACAAACCCAAAACAGGACACAGAAAACCGACATAGAAAACAAAGTGAACATCGATGTGTTTACTCTAGTAGAGTATGCATACATATGCACATATTTAAATTTTCAAATCAGAGTGAGATTCTCCAGCTTTTTGCAGTGTCGAATTATTAACTCTGACAATATTATGTACCAGACAATATTATATACCATTTAAGAAATTGAAATGTTTGACCCTCTCTTAGGGATTTTCGCACCTGTGACTTCTATATAAGCTAGCTAGCCGGAGAGAGACTTCAGATACCCATAACATGGTCAAAGTTCAAATTCATCCGATTTTTATTTGGAATAGCTTTGAATGTGGTGGCCTCTAAATTGAATCATATTGACGAGCCTGATTTGTTTCTTGAAAAGGTCAACACAGTCGTCTGAATTTTGCTTTAATTTATATGAATTATATAGTATATACTCACACTTATCTTAATATGTGGACAAATGTGTCAGACCGCTAGTAATTAGCTTTAATGTTTGTGTTTTTTAATGTCATATTTTCTAATTAAAAAAGATAAGAAACAAAAAAGATTTCTGCGCATACATTAGGGTATATATTAATTCTGTAATGTACCACATTTGGCCTATTAAATGCTTCAAGTTTCAAAGCCCAAAATTTCTTTAAACTTTGAAGTGTTTTCTTAAACGGCAGCCATCTTTCAGCTTAGTGTGTTGACCTAGTTGAAATTAGCATAAGTTGAGAAATATTATGCTTGTGGCAAGTGTGCTGCTATATAAACCTGTGCATGTGTGTATGTATCTCCGACTAAAAACGCACAAATTCCAAAAAACGAGCACATTTTGAAAGATGTTGGGTTTTGCTTTAGTCAATTTTGCTACAGTTTACTGAAAAGAAAAATCTCAAAATTAAATAATATGCTATTAAGGTTGGTTGGCAGCTCTGTGTGTTAAGCAAACGAATGCGATATTTGCCTCAGTTGTCTCCTTCGACCAAAAATGAAAATTTATTCGATAAAATAGCTTGGGGGTAACTCAAACTGCGTACGATATATATAAATGTCACTCTAAATGGCTTTATGTAACGAATACCCGGAATACACATACACAGCATACGGTTATAATTTGTTGTGCTGACTTCATCGATATTTCATTGAACCTTTTCATAACATTATAAATTGGTTTTCACAAACTCTTTTTTTGCTCGAGGCATGGGTAACTTTATAAATACTTAGCAGGCCGCAACGCAGTCAAAATTACATTTTTTTTTTGGCAAATTGAAATCGATCACAAGCGTTTGGGTTCGCTCGAAATGTTTATTCATATTAGGTAAACAAATCAAATTAAGCTCGATTAGATATCTCACTATTTGCATTTGCCTATAGTACAATAAACTTAAACCTTAAACTTTTACTCGCTGCTGAACAACTCAACTAAGCTTTGATTTTGACTCTGTCGCTGTCGCCTCCAGCGTGGAGGTTTTCAACAGCTGCTGCTGCGGCGTCTTCCTTATGTAAGTCTTGTAGTAGAAGTCGAAGAACATGGCAAACATAAAGATGTTTTGAATAAAGCCGACGAAGGCGATGAAAGCGGGAAACTGGCAGGGATTGCGTACGATCACCAGTAGAAAATGGATTGTTAAGTATCCAAACTGGAGAAGCTGCAGCTGTGTGAGGTGCTGTTTCCACCAGAATATCTGCTGCTTCAAGGCACCCAGAGAGGAGGCAAAGTAGTATGCGTACATTACGGCATGAACTAATAGGTTGATCAGGCCCAGCATTGTGCAATGGGAGCCCGCCAAGAAGGTTGTGTAAATTGATACCCCGAAAACCATGCCGGCGTGGTGATACACGTGGAGGAAGCTCACCTGAGAGTTTTTCTTGCGTAAGACAATAAAGACCTGCAAGTAAATGGGGGTTAGTTAACTTGATCAGCAGCCACTGGGTTAATGCCACTGACCGTATCAAGCAGGTCCAAGTATTTGAGAATATAGTAGCCATAAGATGCATAGAGCAAGTTCGTCATCTGTGGTGTTGTATTGTGGAAATCCACGGGCTGGCAGGTAAAACTGAAGTCAGGCACAAATACCGTGTAGGCAACACCGTAGACAAATATCAGGGAATTAGCTACCACCTGAATAATGTTGTATATCTGCATCACAAACTTCAGCTCGAAGGGGGGTCGCCGTCTCATCCATTTTGGGCCAAAGTGTAGCACAAACGCTAAATAGACGGCGACAATTGTCAGCACGGTCCAAAGATTTCCAGTGAGCGGTAAATGGGCGACACGTGGATCTTTTTGCTGATCATACAGATCCCGCAAATAATAGTACAAATAAGCTACTACATTGGGCGCCATCGCAACTCCTCCCACAGTGTCACAGGACTTTTCCTTTGCTTTGTGGTATTCCGAAATTTCGACAATAAATTGCCAATGTTTTGCACACCTTGAAAGTCGTTTTTCTTCTGATTGTCATGCCACGTGTTAAGCTGTAGGGCTGGTATACGAATATACAAAAAGCCCAGCTATGGTATGTTAATGACCGCTAAATGAGAAACACAACGATCGCTCATTTGACCTATGCAAAGTATAAATTCAGGTATTGTCTGCATTTAAATGCATGGAGGCATTACCTAGTAGTAACACTGTCGACTACTTATGACGACAAAAGATAAACGCAATCATCGTTTGACTCAACTCATAACATTTAATTTAAGTTGTTTCTTTTAGGGTGAACCTAATATAGTTTTAAGTACACAATTGTCCAAATTATGGAATGGCCAAGCCATACCATGAACATTTTTAAACATACATAAGTGTAAGAGTACGATGTTTCTAAATTTTATATAAATGCGTGTTTTAATTTTAGAAAGGCTACATGCATAACAATTATATTGAAATATTCAATGAGTTAGTCTCTAATGTTTGAATTTATCAAAAGTCAATCTCTTCTTAAGAAAACTGCTGACTTAAAGTGTGCACATTCCATGGTATTGGCTCTTAATGCATTTACTTAGCCACAGTACATTTGTACACATGTGCGGTCAGTCTCGACCTTGTTTGCTCCTTACTGGATATGCTGAATGACCTTGATGTTGCGCAGACATTAAGACGGTTCCTTTTTGTTGGCTTGGCCAATACCCGTCATTTACATTCTCATGACAATAAATGAGCGGTAGCTCATTTGCACAAATAAGCTATAACCACATGGCTGTTGGCTGTTGGCTTTTGGCGGCCATCGCCGTCTTTGACTCAGCAGTGGTTCGTACTCAGGCAGTGTAAGTCCTGTTGCAATAACCGTAATGGCAACGTTTACGGCCACGGCAAACAGCAAAAATAATAATGGTAATCATTTTGCCGCTCACCGGAAGTATGCAAATATAAGAGACGATGTCGATGACGATGGTGATGGCAATGGCGATGGCGATGGCGATGGCAATGACGATGACGATGAGGATGTCGGTTCAGTTACACAGGGCTAATGGCGTGAGAAGGCCGTGGTCTCCATCAAGGTGCTGGGTCGAGTGAAAGTCGGGGAGTGTGTACAAGCGAAAATAAAGTGTTTTTTTTTCTACGAATGATGCGTTAATGAAGGTTATACTTACATATAGTAAGTAAACAGCAGGGTGACAGAAAATATACACGTACATACAATGCCGGTGCAAACGTGTCAGCCCTAGTCAGTCTCTCCGTCTTTCAGCTTGTATGTGTCTGTTTGCGAAGGTGGCTCAGCAAATGAAAATAATAATCTCTTTGGGCAGGAAATGAAGGGAAATTCAACAGGAAACTTTTGTGACGTGCTGCAAACACTTGGTGCAAATATAACAGTTCTCTGAGTGCGTCTGTATATGCTTTTGTCTGTGCATTTAAAACAAAAAGCTGCCACACAATGGCAGGACAGTCATTTGAAATGATGGCTTTTAAAGACACACACACACACACACACACACACATATATATATTTTTATATCTTGTCGTCTACATTTTCAGAAATTTCATAACGTTCGCATAATAAACACAAAAGTTATTCAAGAATCAATTGTCAGTAAAGGAGGGCACAGGAAAGCTGCAGCGTCATCGCTGAGTGTTTTATCTATATAATATACAAATATATAAATATAGATACATATATATGTTTCAGGATATCTTATAGCCGAGCTGACTGAAATGTGATTCTTGGATTAAGCTTTGAATTCTTTCAACATTACTTTCTCTGTCTTTGTTTATTAAACTTTGGTTTCGCAAGTATTGTTGTAAATAAATATTATTTTAAATATTTTCGCAAATTGTTATATTAATGATAATGTTACTTGGCAAGCGACTTTAGCTGCTTGGATCCCGTCTACAAGGCAGCTGCTTGCAACAATTCGACAATAACTGAATTACAATAAAGGTAATATGAGCATGGAAGTACCGTCATTTGAACCACTTGCATTCTGCAAGCGCCAATCTGTGCAGCTGAGTATAATTATCGCCTCATCAAGTGACTGTGATAATGACTTAATTTTCCGTGGGGAAAAGTAGGTAAGAGCCTTTAATTATTATGATTATGAGTGTGTTGTTGGCAATCGCATCTGATAATTTCAACGGGCCCGGTTGTAGCATATATTTAGGGGCCATTTGGCCCGCCTTATACAGGCAATGACTGAAAAAGCTACCCGAATTGCCCGGACTCATTCGAGCGTATCTTCAAGGGTATTACATAAATGCTGGCCATGCGTTTAAGCATATTTATTCCTAATGGCAGGCAGGCAGGGCTACTGCCTGTACAAGTGTGTAGACTGCCTTGAAAGCAACTTCTAAAGTTCAAGTCAATGTCGCAAACAGTTAACGGCGCGTTAATAATGCGATTATTGGATGCTAACGTCCCCGCCCTGCGCAACACAAACTCTCCCCAGAGTGCCCCTAACACATTTGAATGCGGCAGCGCCGATGTCAACCAAGAAGGCAACCAGTCAACGAACCAACGATAATTTGAAAATTGGCTTTAATTGGCAAAATTTTAGAAATTGTAACCAGCTTATATGGATTAGAGCAGGTCAGTTGGGAAGGAGGCTCATCGTGAGTTGTTTCTGCTGTGTAATATTATTAATATTATCGGTAAGAGCTTTTTGATATGTTATTTCATGATTTACATTTTGGCTATGTGTAGACATTAATCTTGAAAAATACACATTTCGTTCTGTTAACAGATTTTTTTAGTTTCAATTTTGGTGTTTTTTGGCACAACTATTACTTTTCGACCAGTGGGTGCGTTACATTTTCTTCAATAAAAAAAATTTAAATGTGAAAACCCTAAAAATATAAGCCAACAATTACTTCTGTCACTGTCAATGAAAATCACCTGGTTATATTATATTTTCAATATCAATTTCTCACATATATTTATACTCGTTGTTTAAGTTTCTGATTTCCAATTGCCTGTATAGAAATATGATTTATGTTACGTGCAGTAGCCTGCGGGGAGAATAGTTCTGTTTAAAGACTGTTTTCATAGATTGCATTGATACATCAAAGCCGAGCTGCATGTTGGAAAAAAAAATAACAGAAATATCATAGATATCTGCATAGTCTGACAGATTTCAGATGTATAGGCTGCAATCCGTTATTGTCAAAGCAAATGGCCATTCAAATCGCGCTTATAGTTTTTCTTTATATTAAGCTGGGGCCCTTGTAAAGTATCAACTATAACAGCTAACACCAAAGAAACAGAAAGGCAGCAACAGAAATAATTTCGAAAAAATATGACAAACAATCAAAACGTATTCGGGAAACCGCAACACAACCAGCAAAACACGCCAACTGAGCCCGAGATTTGTTACCCAGCAGCAGACCAGGCCCGGGCTAGACCAGCCAGCCCAGTAGGCCAGGGATAGAACTGGGCGGCGTTGTAGAGAAGACATGAAAATACACAAACATAAACAAAACTTTACCAAATCCACATGACACGGCACACACGACTTTATCAATTATGATGTTTTCTTATAAAATTTGTTGAAGGGTTCATGCCAATGCTGATGAAAAATATTCAAATATGTTTACAATTTAGAATACCAAAAACCCGAATGAATATGAAAACTATTTGAACATAACTATAAAATGGCAAAAATGTTGCAATTTCATATAAAAATTGGGACATAATTTCAAAAGCGATTTGAAATAAAATGTTCTGTTATACAAAACAGCAACAACATTGATGTAATATGTTAACTGTTATTACCAGAATATTTTAACGAACAAATAGTATATTTACTTTATTTACTTCACCTTGTTTTATTATTTAGTAGATTGTTTTTTCTCGTGTTGCGTCGTGTCACGAAAATTAACACGACACGCGCACAACTCTGGCCGTATTAAATGGAGATGAGGCACGACCGGCGTGAAGTAGGAAAAATAGCTTTGCCGTTCGTTGCACAGAGGACGACTGATGAAAATTTATTGCTGCCAACATACCCAAAGGGATTCGCAAATATAATACATACTACAACCACAGCGGGGCGGATCCAACAGTTGGACGGATGAGCCCGCGAACAGATGGCGAGAAGGCGTCGACGTCGGCGGCGACAGCGACAGCGACGCAAGCGTCAAGAGGCGACTGCACACAAACACGTACAACATGTCATGCAGTTTGCCCTGCCCCTTGGTGTCGCCTGGATCCCTCGCAGCTAAGCTAACATGGTTGTAGTGAGTGTGCCCGGAGTGTGTGTTGTGTGTGTCTATTTGTATGGCTATGTATGTACGATGCTGGATGGGCGTGCGTACGGCAAAACTAAACCTATGAAAAATTTCACAAAAGCAGCAGGAAAACATACAAAATGCGGTTTTAGCTGCGCTCGCTCCGCTATGAAGAAATCTGTAAAAAATCTGTTAGAAAAATATATGACAGCTAGAGCATGCTGGCTCTGGCTCTGTACGTTATCCATCCCGAGCTTTATCCTTTGCAGGCTTTGTTGCTGTTGTAGTAGTATGAACATATGTATATTGTGCTCAGCTAAACTGTGCTGCAAGCACGCACTCTCCATGTTTTGTTATGAAAATTTAAGTGAAATCACTATAAATGCCAAACAAAACTGCTAGATATGCAGATAGGGACATGGCTGAGTATAGGAATGGGAATGAGATGACTAAGATAGAGATACAGAGGGAAATAGAGATAGAGATAGATTGGAGTATAGGGGATAAACGTATTTGCTGTTGTTGTTGCAGCAAAAGGTCCAGAACAGCTGTTTGCCGCTGTACTTTTATGAAAAACTGTTGTCAGTTTATAAAATGTTGACTGGATGTGAGTTAATGTGCATCCTTGCATCCGTCAAGTGCAACCAAATGCTCCAAATCACGTGCAACAGATTTCTGAGCTGGCGACAGCAGCTGCTGCTGTTGTTCTCTGGTAAAGAAACAAGACTTTTAAAATGGGTCACACAAAGTACAGTTGACTCCGGCTGGGCTACGGCTTGGCATCGTGCTATAAAGTGTTTTGAGCTAATGGCTTTTGTTACTCAATAAACATTTGTCAACGACGCATTCTGAGCACCCAAGGCGATGCAATATTCTTGCTTGTACCACCAATTTGCTACGATCATCCTCCTGCCCGTGCTGTATCCTTCGCCTGGTGATAGCCATATTCTGCGTTGCGATGTCAATAGCTACTTTTTATTGCCTTGTCCTTTGCATTGACTACACGAAATGGTAACAGCCAAAACAAAGGCGCCCAAAACACCAATGGTACAGTTCCAGGTTACAAAAAGCTAGTGCAAGAATTTATGATCAGTGACAAAAGCACATTTCCACCTGTGATATACCTTTACTGCTGACTGCTGCCTGCTGCCTGCTGCTGTGTCTGTTGTATTGTTGTGTGCTTTTTGTTTTTGGAGGGTACACGCCCTTTCACTGCTATTGTTACACACACATACACACACACATATATATACACGAACGCCCCTCTACAACCTGTCCAGCCCCCAGGTCGAGAAAAACGTTGGCAATTCCACGGTGCGCCACGCATCGATGGCCCTTTTATGCGCTTCGCAGTTTTCACATTTTTTGTGCGCGTTTGCCTTGGATTTTTGCGATAATGGAGACAAATGTTGGGCTCTTAAATTTATCGATTGGTTTGTAAAAGTTGCCAAGCAAAAATATGGCCATGGCATGTGAATTTGTTTTTATAGGTGGGTTAGCTGGGCATGTGATTCCATTTGAGAGACGCCGCACAGATTTAATGCTTTAAGGCGAGTCGAGTTCAACCCAACGACGCACCTGAACTTTCAATTTATTTCTTGTTTTTCATTGCCTAATAGAAGAAAAGCAAAGTCGTCGCCCAACGGCAAAGGCAAAGGCAAAGGAAAAGGCAATGGCAATGGCAAGAGCAACGGTTGTGGCAAACAATGAATTGCGCTCAGCCCAAGATAAACTTGCGCCAAGATAAGCCAACTATTTGTGCAATGTGCCCCTCGTTGCCTCTTTGCTTTTAACTGCTTTCGGCTGCTCTTGGCCAGTATTCTAGGATTTCAGGTTTGCCTGCAGAAAGTTTCAAATTGAAAGTTCATCGCATTTTGGCAGCTGTGCAGGTTTCAGGCTGAGTAGATGCAGCTGGCAACCAAATTTGTTGAACATTTGTCAGTGTCCCACTCTTCGTAGGTTAAAGAGTTTTACATTGTAGTTCAATTAAATAAATTACCTCCTCTGTTCAATATTTGGTGCACGAACTAATTATTGGATAGGAAAAAAAAAAAATTATCTGAGCGGTAAGGCTTCAGATAAATTCGCTTAAATTCTGCGGCTTTAACGAATTATTATATTTGAATTAAAGCGGCGATAGCCAGGAGCATGCTTCAGCATGTGCAGCGGATTAGTTGTCAGATAAACTCCCGACTACTCTGACCCACTCTGAACCTGTGGATCCTTTTGTGTTCCTCTGTGTTCTGTGTATAAGCGCACTTTTAATTTTTCGCGCTTCAGCCCAGTCGACTAGGGCTTAATATTAAACACTGCAACGTGCTCGAGGACCATGGCGCCTGGATTTATGCAGCGTTACATTGGCATTTAAAAAGAGTCAGGACTGCGGTGTGAGGTGTGGGTAGTATGGGTAGTGTGGATTGTGTGGGTAGTGTGCGTTGTGCCAGTTCTTGCATATTTTTTGTAAGCTTTTTTCAACGCATTATGTAAAACATAAATGCAACTTACGTTGAGTGCTGTGGTAAATAAAAAAGCTGAAGGCGAAACGATGTTTAGATATAAATATGGGAAAATACTCGTACACGTAAAATGCATAAGCTCGGTCGCAAAACAGCCATCACACTTCCCTTTCCATTCAATCATACCAAATGCTTGCGGGCTTGTTCTTGCCATTGCACTATGGAAAAAGAGGCAATTTTCTGTGCAATGCATAATTTTAGTACTCTGTTAATTCTTTTTTTTTTTATCAATTGAAAGTTAAAAAAAACATTTAAACATATTAAAAAAAATGTTGAATCGCTATCATTGCATTCAAGTATCATGAATATTTTATAACAAATTAAATCTCGAGTATCTTTTAAATATTTATTTTTAAATTCAATAATATAAGAAAATCACTTTTTTTTTGTTTCCATTAGCTATGTTCAGCTATTATCTTTATAGTTTCAGTTATATACATATAATTTCAATTTAATGTAAAACTAATGTATTATTAATGAATATAGAGTTTTGAAGAACATTGAAAACTGATTTTATGCCACATTGAATGTCTATTACTCCCATTGAACCTTCGTGGAGCGCTCCTTGCTCTCCGTGTTCAGCAGCCAAGTTGTTGGCAGGTTGCATTAAATGTGAATACAACTTGCCTGCAAGTTGCCTAACAGAAAAGAATCACTTACCTCGATTTGAAATGGCGGCATCAGCGTAGCAGTGCGCGTGCAGCAGCCATCCGAGGCTAATTACGATCAAAATGGGGCAATTCATTTTCAGCAGGGTCCGGTTGCCTGGGCGACTGTGCCCCGAGGGTGAGGTAGAGGCAACTTTGTCGTGACGTACGCTACGCGAAAATATTTTCATTGTTTTGCGTGCGCCAGTGCCACGTTTACGCACTCTTTGTTATTAAATTGGTTGTAGTTGTAGTTGCTGCTTTTGTTGTTATTTTTGGTGTGGCTAGAGGTTAACTTGTGTCCTGTGTCTTCTGTCCTCGAAACTGATAGCTGGGAAATATGCTGCTCTGCTTTTTCTATGCTCTTTAAGTTTTCATTTGTTAAGCGCTTACATATTTTGCATAAATCGCGAACTTTGCCGCTGCGTTTCCTGGAACGCGTTCTTTTGTTAAGTTTTAGTATATTTTACTCTCAAATATGCTCCTTTGTATTCGGAGCGCCTGCCCCCCTTCTTCTCTGCTCCTGTTGCCCTTGGTGGTGCTACTAATTAGAAATTAAGCGCCGAACCGCAAACGTTTTTGTGTTGCATACTTTTGTGCGCTTTCCCTTTGACAAATTGTTTGTCGTTCTGGGCTATATGACGTGAAATATTTTCTAATTAATTTTTATTGCTGTGTATCTCATTGCTTTATGCTTCCACATTTGCAGTACAGTTTAATTGGTTTCGCCAGTATCTGTAGAAATATTCGGAAAAAAAATACATTTAATTAAGTTTGTATATCTAATGTTAAATATTTCCTGACTTTTGGTCAAGTTTGTGGCAGCTCTTTAAGGAACAAAATAAAAATTATTTGTTTCATCAAATTGTTTAATTCGTGGGTTTTACTAACACTTACACTTAATTTTAGAAAGAAATACATAAACTTTTTTTACATTAAAATGTACATAAAGAATAAATTTTGAATTATTTTGTGTTAAAGTAGCCAATTCACTGTACCTAATTTTAAATTGGAAGATAGTTTCGCTTTTTTTTTTTAAATATCTTTTTACTTAACTCTGTTCAACTTTGAATTGTTGACCCCAAAAAAACTATCAGCTTTAAAGCGAATGCAATTAAAGCGCTCTCTGTTTCCGTTACATTCAACCAGACACCGCTCACATGCGCTCCATTAATGCTATTTACACACACACTCACTCACACACACACACACACAAACTCATACACATTTGCACACACAATTATACGTTAACTCCTTAGCACACCAGAATGCGTGGAGATAACTTCATTGACACGCAAAATTACACCACAAAGTGCAACTAGCACACAAGTGAATTTAAAAAGTTTAAATTTTAGCATATTCACTTGGCAGTGGATGGAGGAGGAGAAGGCAATAAACTATCTAACGGAGCTGAGGTCCAGAGTAAACATCACTTTAACTCTAAAGTTCAAAACCAAATACCAAATTGTTCTTAAGGACCAACACACACTGGGCCAGGCCGGCTCTGCGTTGGCCTCTGCCATATTTAATGACAAAGTTTTACATAATTTAATGAGTTTGCCTTGCGCAGGGAGCGGGTCAAGCTGGACAGTGCATGTGTGGTCGTGTCTGTGGGTAAGCCGAAGAAAAATAAGCAAACAGAAAAGTTGAAATTATTTCATTATCACTTCCGTGCAGGGCCAACAATGGAGCAGGAGCAACAAAACTCAAGTCACAAAGCAGCCAGAAAAAAGTACTTTAAAGCTATAAAAACAGTTTCTGAAGTGGAGCTCAAAGAGAGGGCGAGTCGCGACTGCTCGTGAAAAATAAAGTTATAAATTTAGATTAACCCATGCAGCCGATTCTACTTCCGTGTGGCCTACTCGTTCTCAAAAGAGCTGGAGCAGGAGCTAAAGAGGTGCACATCCACACTTCGAACATCCTGTCTGTCCAGTTGGGTTCGGTTCGGACTCCGGGTTTGCCACCAGGGCGCTTACAAAACCCATTAAAAGTCACTGCGCTTGCGACGTTGTAGTATGCTTGTTTGCGTGTTTTGGGGGTGTGCTAGATATACATACTCGTAATTATCTATCGTATTCATTATTACCATGGGCAGCTAGCGCCGGGTCGGCAGGGCCGGCTGGGCATCAAGTATACGCCACATAGTGCGCTTATGACCGTGCCCGCTGCTGCGCCGTATGTCCTGAAGGAGCAATAAAATATTTGTATCTATTTTGTACTCTGGGCTGCCGGCTGAGGGGTTTCAAAGGTGCTGCTACAAATCTGCGCCGGCCATGTAATTACTCAAAAAGTTGCCGCAAAGCATTGCATAGACGCGGACTCGGCAGGAAGATGGTAGCTTTTATATGCATTGGCCTCTGCTACCAAAAGGCTTTTATCATGTAGGCGGTAAACAGCCGTAAATAAACAGGCCGGCATATAAAAAGGGCAACAAAACGGGAACATAGCCATTGCCCATTGTCATCTCCGTTGCCGCCGTGACCACCGTTGATGCCACATGCCACAGGCACGGTGCCACGGCATTAGTCCTCGTTGTTGTCGGCCAAGGTTATCAGTTTTATGGGTGTTTGGCCTACAGATTTTTATATGTGTGCCACATGCTGTGCGCTCAATTTTCTTTTTCCTTTTATTTATGACACAGCTGAAAATGTTCCTCTTGTCGCTGGGGTCATTTCTGGAGCTTGATCTTTGGTTCAGACGCTCCAGTGACTGGCCAAAAAACTGGCTAAATGTTTTGGCATTTTATCTGGCCCTGTGATCACCTGACGCGCTTTCATTGGTGCCATAAAACTTTAATACTTCAATAAAGCGTCTTTAATTATTTAAAAAGAGCATTTTTACGTGCGACCGCATTCGTATTTTTAATTTTTATGCCACCATTTTTATAACTGTTCCTAAACTTGGTGCGACTTTCACTTTCACTCTCAGTTTCGCTTAGCGTTGTCTTGTGGCCGTAGTCCGTCTAAATTGCACTTTGCGGTATAATTTCAAGCTACAAGTTGCCTGCACAAGTCGTAATTAGTTTTTGCTGGTTTGCTGTTAAACTGATTTTCTGTCGGCGGGTGGGGTGCTCAGATCTTGTGGTTGAGGGGGGCACAAATAAAAGCAAAGCAAAATCAGCGGAAAGGAGCAACCACGTCTTTTGTCAGTTAGTTGTTGTAGCTGTGGTCGACAAGCGAAACTTTAAAATGGGTTAATTGCATTGTAAACTAGACGAACAAATGGCAAACAAGTGGCACAGAAACGGAGCAGCACAACAAGCTGATTTTGTCTGATATTCGATATTAGCAGAAGCTTCTGCAACTTCTCGGATGCATTGCAGCTTGGCAGGCGCATCATTAAAATCAACAAAACAAAGTTTAAAATTTGGCTGGGACCAATATTCATTTCATGCGCTGCTGCATTCAAATTGGTTTAAATTCTCGTATAATCAAGCCATCTGTCTAGGCATTAGCAAATTTCTTACAGTCTTTTTTAATCATACGAGGAACCAATTGCCTCCACCCAGTACAAAACTGGAAGAAAACATTTTCATATCTTTGATAGATGAAGGCCAATAGAATAAGGACGAAATGTTGCAAGTGCGCCACATTGTAATCGAAAAGATAAAAACGAGTGTTGCTGCGAATGAAAATGCTGTACATGTGCAAAATCAAAGTTCAAAGTTCAAGCGTAGCACTTGCCTCAAGTTACCCCAGTCAAAGTGTACTGACACAGGCCCAATATGTCGCCGAAGCTAAGAAACTTTTTATAAATGTGATCTCAGATCCGTTCGATAAAAGATTATTAAAATTTTACCAAGTGAGTACTACAAGTTCGTCAAGTGCTTGGGGTCTTTAAAGCTTTCCCATACACACACACACACGCTCATTTATGAAAGTTCATGTGCGTCTGCAGAGTTGGTTGCCCTTCCCCAAGTTTTGTGAGCCAAGTACAGAAAGTACTCGAGTTGAGTTTAAGTGCCACGGTGCTCCTTCATCAGCCCCCTCGCGGATTCAGCAAACTGCTGAGCGACGCGATGTGAAATACTCCAAGAACTTATTCGTACTCATATTTTTTACTTTTATTTCTCGCTTTTGGCGATGGGCAGCACGACAAACGACAAGGCAGGAACTGTCGACCACTGGCCACTGGATCGATGACGTCGAAGGAGTGCCATGAATACATAAAATATGAATATAATTTCTGCATATATGCAGCAGCTTGATGTGTGCTTTAACTACATATAATGCCTCCGCCTATGATAATGCCCGCCTCGCCGCATCCTGATGCAGCTAGTCGACTAATACTTTGTATTTTTGCTGAAGCAAACATAACTCGTCTATTATGTGCAGTGCACAGGTCCTTGACAGTGGGGGAACGGAGGTCCTGGTTGAGGTAAGTACGAATATGTATGTATCAGTATTAGTAGGCCTGGGCTTCTGGATTCACTTAGCAATTACTGCCTTATTTATTATTCCGAAATGGATTATCCTTTGGTAACAGTGCCATGGGATGCAATTTCTGCTTGTCCTGCTATTTTATGTTGTTCACATTTTTCATCCATGCAAAGCACTTGTGCTTGCCTTTATCCGCTCCGCTTTACCCTCTGGTCCTCTGCCAACCTCCAGTTGTTTGTCGTCAACGTCATCAGCGTTCAGCGACGCTTCAAGTGGAAATACTTATACATTGAAGCGCATACCGGCGTAAATATTGCGGCGGAGAATGTTGTGGCAAGGTAGCATCCCTGTCTGTGTGCGCGCATCCTTTAGAGTATCCCGGCATGTTGGCCAACTTATAGCTGGCCATTGGCTCGTTCATCCGTTGTATTAATATTATTGTGAGCCGCTTTAAGGTTAAATATCTTGCACACGAAGCTCAAGAGAATTTAGAAGCATAAATATAGTTAAATTTTCAATTTGAATTATATTCAAATGATTGAATGGATTTAAAGTGCAGCGAAACAAGAATATTATAAATAAATTTGTTGCATTGTTGTCCAACCTGCTGACCTCGGCAGCTTGCAGCGGGAATCGCACGACATTTGCAACAAATTTCGAGCACACAAAATCCATAAATCAAATCAATAAAATGACAGCATGAAAAATTGCTAGCATAAAAACCGCAGCCAAACCATTATTTCAAATTTATACTGGAAAAAAGAATTCTATTTTGGACAGGCCAAATCCTAACCGCATTGAATGACAATCAGCACTTGCTACACATGAGCACATGACTAATACAATGACACAGCAACAATAATAGAACAATAGGGACAAGAGCGACAAAAACTCATGGCAACCTTTCGACACCTACAATAAATAAATGTTAAAGTAAATATTGTAAACAAACGCAGAGCAAACACACAAATATGAGTGAGCAGTACACAAAAAAGGCAAGCCAGCAGCAAAATAAAGCAAACAAGCAGTGGACCGACCCCAGCACACAGCACACAGTGACTGCTAAAAATGTACGTATTTATTAGCAACAAATAAAACGTTGACTGCGCCATAAACCCAGCCGGATGTAGTCGTGTAGTGTAGTGTAGCTCAGCACTGATCTGGTACAGTAAAAGACAATGAGATTGAATAGAAATCTCCCTGTGACATAAAAAATAATACGTTGCACAAAAATTTCTACACAATACAATGAAAAATATGAAAATAGCAAAACGAAAGGATTCCATGTCGTATTAGTTATATTTTTGTGTGTCACTTGCCATTGGCTCAGCTGCTGGAGCAGTGGGCGTGGCTGTGGGCTTACTCCCTTGTGACAACAGAGCCGGGAACAGGAACAGCAGCCATCTGGCTCGCGTTAAGCCAACAATGGCAATCATAATACGTTATTGCCAATATTGATTGCCAGCCTTAGTCTGGCTTGCTCTGCCTTAGCTAACGTGTCCCAAACAAAACACGAGCATGGTAAGGATTTGCGTTACAAAGACGCAGCTGCGACTCGCGGATTGAGAAGCTTGGCCTTATTCCTAAATGGCTTTTGGATCTGGGTATTGAAATTACAGGTTGAGTTTAAAGGGTTTCGTGAGTTATTAAACTGTACTTAACGCAGCATCGATGACAGTCTGACATGTCTTAATTTATTAAAGCAAATATAAAACGAACCGCTCCTTAAACGAACTAACAACTTGTGTTTTTCCAATACTCAGTTTATGCTTATACCAAACATCTTGAGCGAGAAGAGCTAGTTTATTTTGATTTAAGGCTTGGCAATTACACTGCTTCGATTCATAACGTCAAAGCCCTTTCCATTATGTGTGTGATAGGAAGGAGCAAACGTTGTGTCTCAATAAATCAAATGCCATTGGTTAGCCACGTAGACAGTCTAAATCAATTTTAACTTCATCAAACAAAAACAGAATCTTTAACAGACTGAGTGTTATTTATTGATTACCATAATCTACAAAGACATTAACAAACAGCATGCCAGGTAAGTGTCATTAGAATGTCAACGGGGAGACAGCGACCCTCCGGCAGACCAACTGACTACTGACTACTGACTAACTGACTATCTGACTAACTGACGACCCTGATAGCCCTACTGATGGACAGCTTTGAAGAGCCAACTGTCTGGCCAACGATTCTATCCCACTAAACCTGCTCCTTCTTGCGACTGACGTCGATGGCACGCTCATTAATTTCAGTGACAGGCCTTGGCAGTGTGTGAACCAATTCATTTCGTTTGCAATTTCCTACAAAAACGCGTTTAATGCCAGCCAGGAAAAGCCGGTAGGAAATTTAAGGAAAGCCGTTAGGCGGCGCAATAACCGCGAACCTGTCACAGTTGACAGCGCAAATTGACCAAGGCAGGGAGTGGAAAGGTCGCGCCCTGAGAGGCGGTAATGTTCACCTTTTGTTTCCACTGACAGCTCGAGACACAGGTACACGATATACTGACAGTTGACAAATTATTTATGCAAACAAATTGTTTATACAATACAATTAAAACATATCTTTATTAAGAAAAATCGATCGTCAGGCATCTTAAATCCACATTACAATTTCCATTGCCTTTTATTAACGTGATTTAATTATGCTTTCGCAGTTTTTTATATTTTTTTTACTCAGTTAAGGATTATTCATATTTATTCGAAATTTTTATTTAAAATGTCTGCACAACAGCAAAATCCTGTATTTTCCGAAATTTTCAAGTTTCCATCAGAAAACCTGATTGAAATCTAATGATAAATTGCTTGAAGCATAACAGTGCATTAGCAAAGCGTTGCCATCTAAATAAGGTAAATATCAAGTGCAGAATAAATAATATTAATGACTTTGGCAAATAAATGCTGTGCTTTAAGTCTATAAGCATCGCTGATATATGTGTCGAAGCAAACATTTAATTAGAGGTTTTCTGAATGTGTACGTTTAGTTGGGCAAGGCAATTTAAAGTTTCTTTTTTGAAATTTCAATTGCAGTAAGTCAGAGTCATGAGTCAGACAAGTAGGCCCTATTTATCCCAGGCAAAGACCAGCTTGGATTAGACTTGCAGCTCGCATGCCATGTGATGAATCTACTTCCTTACTTCCTTCGGCTTTCCTGGAAAACTTTGTTTCTTGGTTGTCAGCGCCACTTGCTAAATGCTTTGCCTGCTTGCTTTTCTTGTAGTTTTCATAAACTTTATGAATATGCGTGTGTATGTATGTGTATACTGTGTTACAAAAGCTGTTGCTTACTTTTCTGCTTAGGCTCTGGCTAAATGCCTAGCCCGCAGGGGACAAACAGGAGGCCAGACAAGCAGAATGGGCCTTGAGTCCTCTCACAATGCATGGTGTTAGCCTTAGCAAAGTTTCTTCTTTTGAAATTTTCTTTAGCGAGTACGAGTATGTGGCTCGTCGCAGTGTTTCTTTCAAACCGTTGACTTCCTTTGCAGCTATTAACTATAATTACCACATTAAACGCCAAAGTGTCTTAATATTCAATTATAAGTTTTTTCTTCAGCATGCCTTACGCCATTTCGTAGCGAACATTTATGCGTGTTTTGAAGTCTTTTGCGGCGGTCTATTGGAAAACTTTTACTTTTACTGATACCCGTACACGTTTCGGCTGACTTTTACAGGCTGTGTTTGAGTTCTCCTTGCTGTTCATCCTTATGACGCTTGAGTGCGTACAAATTATTTCAGAAAATGCGTTTAATGTATTTATTGCTTTTGATTTTCTGCCAAAGCCAGGCCAAATTTGGTTGGCTGTTTTTGTATTGATCGCCTGCCAGTTTCATTGCTGCATCGATAAAATAAATTGTAATAGCTGTTTCCTGGCCCTGTTAGCTAGTCACTAAAAGTAGCGAAAAGTTTTCATATCATCAATTGACTTTCGATATTATGACAATTACAGTATACCGCATGGTAATGAAATTATGAGTTCGTGTTTGTTGCCCAACCAAGCCAAAAATGTTAGGCTGAATTTCAAGACAAGTAAGCGAACTTAATCTTAGGAGAAACTTATATTTTTATCTGTACATCCAGTCCCACAATTACCTGAGACTAAGGCACCTTTCCAAAGCATCAACTGCAATTGAAGCAACCAACACGCACTTCAATAAACTAATGAACGCTGACAAAGTCAACAACATCTATAGCTGGCAGCGGCAGAATTTTAATTAACAATTCGTAAAGCGCTAATTTTGCATATTAATAAACACGGCACACTGCACGACACAAGGACACAACTCCACGGCACAGACCCTTGAACAAGGACTCGATTTATGGGGTGAGAGACATACACAGACCTGTACACGACGCGGCACGCACACAGGGCCAATAAATAAAGCAGCACACAAATTAAACTCACCTGGAATTTAAGTAGTTGAAATTAATTTCACTTCAACCGGCACATGGAAAGTTTCTTCTCTCGGATAGCCGAAAGACTGACAGTTTTATTGTACTTTATATGTAACTACTTATATTAGGTATGCGTGAATAGATGCGCACATATATGATCTAACTATCTTAATTCTATGGCTACATAATTTATTCCTCATATTAAATTTGTTGATATTAAACCCTAATTAATCTCCCTTTTTGTGTATAATTTAAATTGACAATGTAATATTTTTAGACGGAAAGATGATCAAATGTATATATTTCTGCAATTGCCAAAAAGCAATAATTATCCCTATATTCCGATCTGGTTTTGATATTTAAATCTTACCAAATTCCCTTAACTTTGGAACAAAAATTAAATGTAAAACACAACTAATAGCCAATACTAATAATTTTGGAATTCAATTTAAAAATTTGATTTGCAAAAGATAAATAAATGGGTTATCGCTCATTTTCACTCACGGAAAAACAGAGTGCTGCCAACTTGTATTAATAATTTGAGGACATCAATGTCGATATAAGGCCATATCATTATGTAATCAAGGAGCGCTCTTTAGCTGGCAGCTAACTAATATTTAGTTCACACAACAAATTGTAAGGCCATCTACACACCCTGATCCATATCCATCCACATGTTATCCACACCAAGTCCCCATTGATTCAGACAATGGCTCTGAGCTGGAGCACTTGGAGCACTTGAGCTGCTGACAGCGGGACACAACCCCGGGCAGTCTCCATCAAGTGCTGCAGTAATTAGCACTCGGTATGCAAATGACACGCACAACGGCAAATGCGATAAACTCTTTCATTTTACTTTTGCCAGGGGCAAAATTAGTATATTATTTTGCTACGACCTCTAAACAAGAAGAGTATCTTTTCTGGTTACTTATTAGGGAGAGCTTTTGTGTAATTTAAAAGCGTCTAATTAAAGGAATACTTATATTGTAAAATAAGAGCTCCTCACTTCTGTCTAGAGGAGTACTCTCTAATAGAAAATATATATAAGAATATTCTATACTCAGCGAAAAGCGCCAGTCGTATTAGTAAACTCTGTTTATACATCAGAAAATCATGTTTTTTAATTTAATTTAATTTTTGTAAGCATATTAATACAACAAATATTTATATAAGCGTCTTATATCGTGTTAATCACAAAGGCCATAAATATATTTATGTTATTTTCATTTAATTTGGATATCCAAAACAAAGGTATGAAGACACAGGCCAAGTCAAAGTACACTTCGGTCTTTAAACAGGTGTAGGGTATAAAAAAAAACAGAATAATTTGCGAGCACAGTAAATTTGTTGGGTGTGTATTCTTGCGGCCAACATCTTAGGTTTTTGCCTTTGGCAATTTCATCAAAATTTGTTTGTTGTCTTTGTAAAAGATTCAAGTTCAGTCATATAGCTATCAACCCCACAAATTTGGCATTTGTTGGCAAATTTCTCAAATTTCCTAGTAAATGTACAATTTTAAAGAACATTTCAAAGTTATTATATTGAATTACACTCAAACCTTTGAATTGACTTTAATTATGGTTAACAGAGACACAGAAACTAAGACTTTTGTTCCACCTCAACGCCTCGCCAGCCAGCCACAACCCCAGACTCTTTAATTAAAGTAAAACCATCGGAAAAGCTTCACACCTTTTACTGGGAGGACAATTTAACTGAGTTTCGAGCCGTACTAGGAAACTTCTGGCTTAGAAACGCTGATGCTTTTGAATCGAGAAAGTCGGGTGAGCCAAGGGGCAGAAAAAAAATGGGCTTTGTCGGCGCTTTTCTTTTCACAATGGTTTTCGCTTTTATTGTTTTTTCATTTACTTGTTATGTCCGCTTTGGCATCAGCAACAGAAATTGTTTTTTTTTGATTGAGGTTTTCCGTGGACCTTTTTATTATTGTTGCCTACCCGACAGCTTTTGCACGTAGGTCATTGTGAAAGTATCAAAACTCAATATGTGGGACAATTACTTTTTGTAGGGTTTTATACGCACTAAGGCTCGCTCTCTAATTATTTTGAAAACAGTTTATAACTACATATTAAAACCGTTTTTTTTTTTTACTTTTTCAAATATTATTAAAGCTTTATAATATTATTGCTTAACTTAAGGCCTAGCTGCTTTTTCAAAGATCTACAGATATCTTTTACACAAAATAAAAATTGCTATCGAGGTATAATCTTTGAAAAGCAACATTTTATTGTATATTTCTTTATTGCAAATATAAGAGCCATAAAAAGGTAGGCGCACAATTCTCTGCTCCTTTCTCGGCTTTTTCTCCATTTTTTCTAACCAACCTTTAAGTTTCACAATAGCTCCAACAAAAGCAGAAGAGGTCAAATGACGTCCGTTTGGGCTACTTGTTAACTTAGAGAATGAAAAAAAAAATATATATACATATACATTTACATATATATTTATATATAATCTAAATGCAAACGAAACTATTTCATGACGATTCCCTCTAACAATGCGTTCAACAACAAAAGCTGAACAACAGAAAATATAATAAATTAAAGCTTTGCTATAGAGCTGCAAATACTTTGCGCAACAAAGCATGCAACAAAAATAAAAGAGTAGAACAACAACAAGAAGAGCAACAAAAACAAAAACAAAAACAATCACATAACAAAATTTACATATTTGCACATTTTTAAATGCAAACAACCGAAATGTCTTAAACAACCGCCCAAACCAGAGAAGGCTTCACACGCAACCCAGCAAAAGTTGGGGCCATCTTTCGCATCCACTTTTGGTGGGTGGGGGGCTGAGGGCAGAAAGTAAAGGACGTTGCCAGGATAATGCTTGCCAATCCGTCAGCTAGTCGGGGAGAGAAGGTTGTAGAGACCCCCTGGTAAGATTCGTTATATGTATTACAAGAAAAGTTTTTGCGCGGAATCTGCCAGCTGACGAAAGTCGCGTAATTAGTAGAAACTTGGGTAAAACCATGAAAAATTACTTCAAATTGGGCGTGAAAATGGCGCACAATAGCTAAAGCACAAAGCAGGCTTAAGAGTAGAATAAGCGTTAGCAAGGATTCCAGGGTTAACATAAATTTTTTAGTGCCATTTTCCACCTTCTCCACCTTAGTATACGGACCATTAGACATGCCGCACAATTGGACTTCTAACGTTATACGTACTTGTATGTTCCTAATCCATAATCTTTTCTTGCTGATGCTCTCAAACCAATTTAATGACTGTTTAAAGCAAAGTGAAAATTCTCTTTATGCTTTTAACTTTTAAATGGCTTCTAAAACCAACTACTTAAATACTCTAAGAAACTAAGAAAGCACATGCCAATTCTTGCATCAAACATTTTGTTTTTATACGCAAATATCTTCATACATAAGCCCTAGCTACTAAATATTTTGTGCCATGCCGTTGAGCATTTCCAAAGATTGTAATAATGACAGTCAGGAACAGACAGAACAGTGGCGGACCCGACGGAAGGTTGCCTGGCAGCCTGCGTGTGGGCGTGTAGGCGTGGCCGTAAGAAATGAGGCGCAACATGTTAGTAGAAGTACGTAGGAGGTGAGGCAAGAGCAAAAGCGACATACATTACGGAAACGGAGCAACTGACACACAGGCGCCCAAAAGTCAACATAAAATTTAATTAAAAACTTTATAACAACTAGAGCTGAGCCAGCCAGCCTGGGCCGCCTTCGAAAATGATACAAAATACCCGTAATGCAACAAAACTTTGGCTAGTAAAATGTTGCAGAATGTGGAACAGAATACGAATGCATTGCCTTTGCGGGCCTTAAGTTGATCCAGATGAACGTCGCATATCTTGCAGTAAGACTTATATAGCTCTTTCCATTCTTACGGCATAAGGAACCTAACAAGTCGAGAAGCTTGTTAAAAACTTGAACGAACGTGAGTATTCGACTCAATAAGCTATGAACTGGTAGTTGCCCCAATTTGGCCAAATATATTTAAGTAGCCTGCTAAAATGGGCCTTAAAGACAGATTGACAAGCCGAGTTAAAGCCAGCTGCCAATAGATATTTAAATAAATAAATTGATAGTTTCAGCGGCGACAACGTCTGTCATCTGTGTCTGCTTCTCAGCCAGAGTAAACCCAATTTCGAATTCAAATGAAATTCATGAAATTCCAGTCGCTTTGAGCTCAACTTCTGTCCTTGTTATATATACAAACGTGTATGTATATTATCTATTTTAATGAGAATTTAACCTACAATTAGGGCTAGCTTTTAAAGTATACATGTATAGCTTGAAAAAGGTTTACAGAGTCTTAGATTCATTATAGCAAATATTTTTATTACTATAGTTTTTGTAACGAGCACAAATATGCTGTACATGTTAATAGTTCGTACAATTATAAAACCATAAGACGTGCAAGAGATGCTATAAGACGTTGCAAGTTTTTACAAGCGTGAACGAAATAATACTTGGAGCGCTTGGACTGATATTATGACGTGCCATATGCTCGAGGCATCTTTTTTATTTTTGCTTGTAATTTTTTGTGTATTGGCAAGAAACCTCAACCCAAACCGAGCTTAATGCCACCAAAGTTGAAGCAAACAAAATTCGACGACAGGACCATAACGCTTCATAGCGTTTTGCTGCTCTTAAATGGTGTTTTTATATCGATAGCAAAAAATATTGGTCCTTGGTGCTTTCAGGCTTATGACGTTCTAAAGAGCGTCTACTTCTAAATAGTACACACACCTACCTATTGTTATTGACTTTTATTTTGAACTAAAATTCTAAAATATTTATGTAAAAATAAATTTAGTATTATGAAACTTTTCCTTCTTCCCTGCTACCTAGATGCCTAGATGTCATCTTTCAAAATTTAAATGACAGAAGTAGCCCAAGGGAAATGTTAAGACACTTTCTTCGTCTAATACTGTTATCATAATGATGTCATGACGGTATTAGATTACAAATGAAAAAGACACACGCGCCTTTGGAAGGCGGGCGCATCACCTAGGAAACCAATCGTTAATAATAAATGTGAACCAAAAGTTTCGTCTTTAATGTATGCAACTTTAGAAACTTAAAGATTTACCCTCTTGCCTGTGCTCCCACTTATCTGACTAATCGCATTAAATTAACACACACAAAAACTGTTGGCCGCCTTCAAGCCAAACAATTACAAGGCAGATAGTTGAAGGCGGACGAATAGTCGGGTCGCGAGCCAAGTTTACGAAAAAAACCCAATCCAATATACTTGTTATTGCCTTTATTTTGTCGTTGTTGTTATTTGGCTGAGCAAAAGGCGTTTATAAATTACTTAAAGCGCTTAATACGGCACGAAAGAAAGCAGGCGGCGCAACAGGAACCCACCGAGAAACCCAGAAGCCGTGAGCCCAGACAAAGAACAACTTGTGGCATGGACGCCTCATACGCGCCACTGCAGCGCCACAATATGCTTTTGCTGCCCCCTACCTTCCGCTCTATGCCCCTGCCGAAGATACAGATTAAAGCGTATCATGTAGCAGAAAATCCAAACCGCAGGCAGACAAAAGAGCACGGTCTACCAAAGGAAATAAAAAGAAAGTAAGGAAGAGGAAAGGAAAGAGCGTGCGCAAGTTGTAGGCGTAAGAAAATCCTCTCAATTGATTATCAATCAACTTTTGGGGGGGACAGTACAAAAACAAAAATTGGAGCTTAGAAAAACCAATGGAACCAAGTGCCATGTAGTATGTATGAAACAAAGGCAACGTTTGGACTCTGGATTGGATTGGATTGGGGGCCATACTACTACTGAGCTAATGGAATTAAAACTGGCAATTTCGACCAAAGTGGTTGACAGGCTGTCTTGTTAGAAGTTCGCATTGAGTGTGTGGTTGTGTGTGGATTGTGTGTTCTCACAATAAAATAATAAACGAGTCTAACCGAATTAGGCAACACAAATCAATTGCATTAAGCGACACATAGCGCGTGTCTCTGTTGTGGATATGTGCGTACTGTGTGTGCTATGTGGTGCGTGGTTAAGCTCCTTTGGATTCCCCACATTTAGCATATGGAATTGAGCATTGGTATACAAAACGCGTTGGCCCTAATCGGCCACTCAAATAAATGCCTACCAACAGCTGCAAACGACTTATTTAGGGCTCACACATTCGCATCGTAGTGTTGAAAATGGGAATGGGGAAAGGAGCTTGCTAACTGTTTGGAAATTGTGCACATGGTCGAAGTGACATACATATCATATTTTGGTATAACATTTGTGACTGCTTTAAACATTTCCTTCAACTATATTTCTGTACAAGTATTTTTCCATTAAAAAAAAAAAAAAAAAACATTAAGGGTCGACCTGGATGCTGCGGCATCGCTCGTGTTTGGCTTTATTAGAAGTTGTGCTGAAAGGCTTTTGGCCATATTCCGACAACATCCTTTGTCTGGCTTTCAGTCTCACTTGGAATTGGAATTGAATGAAAGTCGCACTCGTATATGTTCTATAGTATTCAAGTATTCTCTCATTGTTTTCTTTCTGTTTCACACGTCGGCGCATGTGTTCATTTCACTTCTCGCACTTGGCCAAGTTTCGGCTTATATTATTTTGGCATTTGCCCATCTTTAGCCGGTTTCCCTTTGGGTATGCGTGTTCTGATGGAAATTTTGCTATACTTTTTGGTTTCTCACATTTCGGCGCCTTGGCATTTCGCCTACGTACTTTCTCTGCTGGATGCGCCCCGAAGCCACCGCAAAACAATGAAAATTGGTTTTGTTACTTTGCTTATTTTTGCCCCATCGCACCGCCTGTTGGCTAAGTCTGTGGTTGCCACTGTGGCTGTGGCTGAGGCTGAGACTGAGACTGTGGCTTTTTCAAAAGACGTTGACTTTTTATTGCTCGTGTTATTGTTGCTGTATTTATTTGGCAGCAGTAAAAGCAGCGAGCCTCCAGCTGGCGAATGCGGAGAGCGAGGAGCGCACATTTCTGCGTCTTTCGCGGTTTTTCGTACTGCCCCCCGTTTTATTTTGGCTCGTGTTCAGGGTGTTGGGTATTATCTCATAAAATCTAAAATGTAAACACTGGTAGGCAGCAGGCAGGCAGGCAGGCGGACTTGGTATCTTGTCTCAGGACAGAACTGGTTGGCTGGTTTTGTCTCTTTAGCACGTACACGTTTATATCCTTAATGTGATATTCCGTGTCTTGGTCAGGGGTATAAGGACTCTTTCAAATTTAGATGGTTGGTGGGCAATTTTCGACTTTCAATAATATCATGTTTTTAAGAGTATGCACTAATATCATGAAAATGATTACCTTATCGCCGAAGGGTACCATAAACAGATTCTGAAAATATTTTGGCATACATTTGTGATTAGTTAATTGCAATATCACTCTTTATACACTTTAAATAGTCAATAAGTACTTTTTAATTATTTTTAAATATACCGCTTGTTTCATTTATAGACACATTTATTTAACGATTAACCGGTTTTAGTACGCACTTGCATGAACTACAATCCTGAGGAATTTCTTCACACTTGAAAATCTGAAATAAGCCCAAGCTAAACCAACAGCACTAGATGGAACGCGTACGCGCACGAACCGTGTCAACTTTGTGCAAGAGTTCACTTTCTACTAAACGCTTTTTGCTCAGCGCTTGCTGCCGATTTCTGTTATTCGTTCGGGTGGATTTCGTGCGCCCTTCGTTTGAGGTCGTGGTAAGTCGTATTTGTGCCTCGCAAAAAAAGTCAGTGAGCGAGAGCGGCGTGGATTCGGTTGCTCTCTCATCTGACATGTGGCCGAAGCTCGACAGGCGAACTAAAAGGTACAGCGAATTCAAAAGTGAGGCGAATTCAAGCGCAACATCTGCAAGTTTCAACATTGTTTTGGTCCTTTTACTAGTAGGATACAGCCAATAACAGAGTTAGAGAGAGGACACAATAATGATCGTAATAATCCATATAAATTATATCTTGTTTAAGAATAGATGTTATTGATGCAAATAAAATGAAGTAACCTTTCAGACTCAGAAGAAAATTTTATTTTCCTATCTAAAAACCCTAAACTATATTTTAAAATTGTTACTTTGCAAAAACAATTGCAACAATATATTAATATTAGGAGCCCCCCCTTTCTCACGCTATATCGCCTTGAGAAACTTCTCCAGCAATTAAATTCAATTCATTTCGCCGTCAACACAACTCCGAACAATTGAGGGGAACTTTTATTCAAAGCCCACAAAAATGTATCCGCAACATGTTGCCAACAACTTTTTTTTTTTGTATCTAAACAAATGTCACCCTTCTCATATGTACATACATACGTACGATTCACAATGTCACGGGAGTGAAGAATTGAAATATTGGACAATGATTAGGAAGCAGGCTCGCGTGTAATTAAAACTAAACAGAAGCGTAAAAGCTGCGGTGTGACCTGACCCCACCGCAGGTCAAGCTGATAAGAACTGTCGTCATAAGGGCAGCGTTGTGTTTGTCAGCAGTTTATTGCTTCTGTAGGAAAACAAAGAGCGACAGAATGTAAAACCTTCATAGCCTGCGCGTTATTATGTAGATGACGAAACCGAATATTTCAGAGGTCAGGATTAAAAATGGAAAACAAAAATAGCGCTGGCTGGGCAACAGAATCTGCAGAAGCGTCACGAAAAATATGGCATTATGCTACAGGAACTGAAAAATATGTACATTGCAGACAAAAGCCATCATAAAATTAATTTGAACATTTCTCAACCTTTCTGCTCCTGTTCCGTTCCGCTTTCGCTGTGGCCATCAGCAGAGACTTGGACTTCATCAGAAACAATGATGGACTTTCTATGAATTTTGTGTAAAACAAAAAGAGCGGAACTCCTCCCTTAGTTTATTTTTTTATTTATAGTACATATAAAAAATTTGCATATATAAAGACATTGACTCCGCGGACATTGGACCAGCTGTGAGGACAGCACGACTTCTCATATTTTTTTTATTTGCCAGGATAAACGAAAATTCGGTCGGTCAGTCAGTTAGTGTTACACATAGCGAAAATAAATAAATTTGTTACGCGAAATATGAATATCAAGCGGAGCTTGACAGCTCTGCCTTGGGCTCTAAAAACGATTAAACAAGTTACACTGTTATACAAATCCACAAACATATTTAGTTTTATAGTGAGTTGAAAAATCCTCCCAATATGCTGCATTTAGTAAACTAAATTAAAATTATTACTGTTTACTGATGTAAGAGTATAATTAAACAAGCCTTGCACTATTTCGACATTTTCTGCGGATTTTTCCATGTAAGCACAACAATTATAGAACTTTCGACAAATTTAAAAAAATCGAATATGCTCCTATAACAGATGTGGGATTTTATTGAAGTGTTTCTTCTTCAAAGTCAACCGAAAACTGCAACCAAAATTTGGTAATATTAAAGTATTGAAGATTGGCTCCAAAATAAGCTTAACTTCAGGCACTTTTGATGCACTCAGCTGCACTCACTGGAGTCCAAGCGGATTACGGGTCAATTTCAATTTACTTGCCAGTCGGCCTACATGTGGAAGGGTTGGAATTCCAGGCTAACAGCAGAGCAGAGCTACGATGCGGCAACAGTTTACGGGGTGGGCGCAGGACAAACAGAGCGGGAGAAGACCTACAAACATGCAAACAAATAAACACGCCGCGCTGTGATTGCAGGACATTTGCGCAAAAAGGCAAAACAATTGCATTGAATTGAATTGACAACAACAACACCGGGACAGTCGCCCGGCGGCAGGGGTGTGTGCGGACTCCACTGGCAACGGTGTTGATAGCATTAAGCATGCCTCAGCGAGGTCGCAGGATATGCGTGCAGCCAAAAGTCCTAGCCGCCGCCGTTGTTGCATGGCCAATCTGTGCGATGTCCTGTCCGTTGTTCAGTTGTTGTCTTATTGTCGCTGTTGTTGTTGTTGTTGGGCGTTGTTTGTACTGCACTCGAATGCTTTTTGCAATGTAAACAGCCGCACTCGACCGCCCACCACTCGGACATATTTTCACAATTTTTTTGTTTATTTGCTTTACTGTGGTTAATTTTGTCTTTTTTGTTGGGGTGTCCGCAAATTAGTTGAATTTCAGCAAAGCCGACGAGCCCGTTCTCAGTTCTTGTTTGAGTTTTCTGAATGCCCCGACCAGATGCGACATCGCCAGCGACAGCGACAGCGTCAGCCGCCCCTATTTGCCCTCGAATAATCGTAGCCTTAAAACTGCTCCGTCCGTTTCCGAACTTAATCCGCTTAAATGTTGAAAGTGCTAATAGTTTTTCATGTTACATCCCTGACTTCTGGATAGGCGGAAACCAACCACCAAGGACCATTGCTTGTGTACCCAAAAAAGGTGTTAAAAGCCAATAACTTATATGCTTAGAATTGTCATTTGAGGCTGCTCGGATATATCCCCTAACTATGCATTGCTGACTTGTTTGCTTTGTGGTAATTGCGTTTTTATTTTGGGTTTTTTTTTTAATGGAAGGTGGTAATTGCGCCCTTAGTTTTGAGCAAAGATTTTAAACTACTGTTTACAAATTTGTTGGATATATATGATGTGTGTCACGTGCCTGATAGCTAGACTGTATATAGTTTAATTCCATTAAAGTTTCAAAGGGAACTGAATACTATTATTTCCTTCTTTTCGCCCTTCTTGCATTAATCAAATTAATATAGTCAATAAAATGTCATATGTCCAGAATACACCCCCTCATCCCTCCCACACACACAGATGGCATATAGATACTCCCAAAACTGGATCATCAATTAACAAACCCAGAGAGAGAATTGTTTCGGACAAGGCGTGTCTAAAATGCGTGAATAGTTTGCCTGAATTAAGAAAGGACAAAGTTAGTGCAGTTGTATCCAGAATTATTCACAAAACTAATTGCAACCGAAAATATGAATCGTTACGAAACAGGACACAAATCCAATACTTTTCGATGCATTAACATAAGTTTATGGCCAACTCGTATACAGATCTGGGTTCTCATTTCCCTCTGAATGTTGGGCGCGGCAGGCTGCAATATTATATTATTAATATTATAGCACTTTGTGGGCACAGTAAAATTTTGTCGAAAAATGACGAGCAAATAAATGCCATGCGACAACAACAACACACACACACACACACACACGCACACACACTTTCGCACAACCACTTCTATTGAGGAACACACATGCCTAGAATAAGGCGGACATCCTGGCGTGCATTGAGCCATGCTGGGTTGCTGTATTATTTATGATAATGTTTGGTCATTCATTTGGTTTATTGTGCTAATGTGCTGCAATTAAGATTAAGAAGATGATTTTCCTGTTTTCCTGCCGTCCTCCAAGCAGCAATGAAAGGAAGCATGTGTGTGGGAACGCCTACCTTAACACCCAAAGCCATATTTAAAAGGCTCTCTGTACTATTGGTCACCTATAAATAATTGCATTTGTACGCCGTAAGCGTGCTCGTACTTACACTCAGAGAAAATGGCTGTTCAAAATATGCTAGCTGTTATTTTTTGTACATATATATATTTTTAATACATGTATAATAAGAGAGTTGTGGGTTTGGTTTCAAATAAGAATAAATGCCAAGGTTTTAATGTTAATGTTAACGTTTTGTACTTATTTCGTCTATTTCGTCTAGATGTTTATTTGTATTAAACAATAATATGGACGCTGCTAAAGTACACATGACTTAAAGTAATTTTAGTTTGACTTTGTTTTAGTGTGCGAAAGATATTTTCTTTTGTAGAATAATTAAAACTTATGAATGCGTTTGCAAACCTAATCTGATGGTGCTTCAAAAGGAACTTTGCCTGTACAAATGGTTTCGGTTTTTTGGCTTTTTGTTGTGTCGATTTGTGATTAATGACTTAAGCAAAGGGTCTCCCAACAATCTCGAATGTGGCCAATGTCGCGGCGCACAAAAAACCGTGCGATAAAAAGTCTTAAACATCAATTTCCATTGGTTTGGGCTTTTCTGGGTACCGTGCGCATTTATTTATGACAATCATTTATCATGGCAAGAGTACAAGGCAAATTTTACGCGATTACGCTTTTCATTATCCTGAACATAGCTCCTTTCTTTCTTTTTTTTAGAAGCTGTAGAGGTGCCTCTTACTGCCCTTTAATGCAAAGTTAAACTTTTATGTTGAATGTGAAACTTGGGTGTCTTTTTTCCATTATTTCTGTACACATACATAGTACACAAAGCTTTAATATAACCTATTAGCTTATTTGTACTGAGCATTGAAATATTATTAGAGATGTGGTTTCACAATAATAATTGTATTCGCATCATCAAATTAATTTATTTCTGATTGATTTTCCTTCCTTTGTACGTAATCTGAATTGCACTTGTGGATTGTCAGACAACTGTCATATGTCAAGCAGATAATTTCGAACAAATAAAGATGAGCCGTTGCCGTAAGAGAAATTGTCCATTTAATATCGTTGAAAAACAATTCAATTTGATTGTTCTCTTAAATCGTTGGGATGTTTATAAAGAAAATAAATTGAACAACAATTACTCGAATGCAATTTAAATTGTCTGTGATTTCTGTGCCATTATCTTCGATTTGTTTTCATTTCATTGAAGCCATTTGTTTGCCGGGCTGAATGATATGTATGTACGTATTTAATTGCTATACAAACCTCGGGGGAAATGGGCAACTCGGTAATCATAGATTAGATGAACATTTGTAATAACTACGAAACTTACGCAAAGTTGCAGCCACAAATAATTCGAATTGAGACTTTTGCACACAAGAAAGAAGGAACATTTCCTAATTGTTTGTTTTCTTCTTGGAAAATGGCAAATGCCAAAGCGGAATGAAACATAAATATTACGTATACGCAATTGAGGCGTACGCAATCCTTGTGGGAAATGCAAAGCTCGTGCGAAATGTGAGTTTCGACTGTGCAAATAGCTGCATGATAAGTTAGATTTATGTGAACCCAGCCTCTTCACTCAACGCCCACCACTCCCCTGCACAGATGTCTAATGCAGAGCTTAGATAAATATATACATAAATCGAACACGAAAAACTTATGCATAGGAATCATTAAGTTTTTGCTAAACTGTCAGCCGACGTATTAAGAGCCGATGTGCACCAGAGCAATCACAAAGGAAGTTTGCAAAATTAAAACGAGCGGAAATTTGCCGTTGAATTCTAATTAGCTCTGTGGTTTAGGCCCCAAAAGTGCCAATGCAGCAGGTTTTCATTATCTAGCCCCACACTTACAGAAATAGTCAGCGATTCTGCATTCAAGCCAAGAACATAATTCGTATCCTTAGTACATAATTCGTATCCCAAAAATAGGAAAATTCCTTTTATAAAACTGTAGAAATAGCAAATTGAAATGACCTTTTCGCCGAGTGTACTATTTGGAATCAAACATATCAAAATGAGTCTGTTTTCACCAACAATAATCTGAGTGATAGACATATTGATACACATACGACAACTTCGCGTGTGGTAGTGTTAATTGCGCAGTTCATGGATATCGGGAAGATATCGATTTTAAAAATTGAGTTTTTCTGTGCCCAGTTGAGTATTTCACTGAGATTTATGCGTGACCATATCACCGTCACTTTTAAAGATGCAATTCATGGCGGCCAGTCGTCAAGAGCTCCTTTCATAAGTGGTTATGCGGGTGGACTGTGTCAAAGGACAGTATTGAGAGTCAGGGCAACCAGCAGCAGCAGAGTATACAGCCAGGAGGGCACACGTGGGTATCCTCACAGCCGCTGTTAAGAAGCATACACGAATTGAAAGCTGAATCGGCAAAGAACGGCAGGACGTGAGGAAAAAAATTGGAATGAAAAAAATGCGTTGGAGAGTCAGGAGCAGGGACGGGGCGGCAATTTTCTGCAATATCATCAACTATAAATTACGAATATTGACGCTCAACGACAACAACAACAACTGCGAGTACGTGGCGTGATAATGGATATTTGTCAGATATGTGAACATTTTAAACTTCCGCCTATAGCCACCCGAAAAACCAGAACGCCCGCCACGGTGACCGAGGGTGCAAGGGTGCGAGGGTTGTGGTTGTTTTGCCACACGGATCAGACTTGGTTTTTTTTGCTACATAAACATAAAAAGGTAATATGCCGCAAGGGACTGGTGGGCAGAAAAAAAACCAAATGTGTGGCACTCTGATTGCAGTAAAGTGCAAAACAAATCTAAGAGGAGGGCAACGACATAAGCGAGAGGCAAAGCAAATTGGCAACGGGGAATGTTTCGCAATGATTCGGCAGGTTTCCTTTTTTTTTTTTTGGCTTACTGACAGATTCAGGGTGTCCGGGTGGGTCTTTGTGATTAGCTGAGGCGGCAAGTCATCGAGAAGGTAGGATATTCGTGTCAAATGCGCATAAGATTCCAAGAGTCTTGGGCCAGGACATTTCAGCTACTCAATTTATTTGCAAGTGTAGGGAAAATAACATAAAAGTGAATTTGAAATTTATGCACAACACTTAAAGAGGACAGCGAATCAAAAGTTTTCCAGCCAAAGGGGTCACTTTTCATGGGCAGAAACATTTAAGTTTCAACGAAAGTTAAAAATAAAAAAAATAAAAATAAACAAACTTGAGTCCTGACGTGATTTTGTGACATTGAACTTTTTTGTTAGACTTGGAGTGCCTTTAATGAATCCACAGTCTTCATAATGAACTCTTTTGGATTTTTCTAGTTCGCAGACCAAGTCTGCTTCATGTGGCTCACTAACAATACTTGTAGTCAACTTTCCATAAAATTGCAAAAATAAAAAAGAAGCCAAAAACAAAAATTCATACAAACTTTGCATTTCCTGCGCATTTTTTCTTTATATATATTTTACAACAGCAAGTTCCGGTTTCCGTTCGAAAAATATAAAAATAATCCAAAACCCATCTCCTAGCTCCTTCTAGTGGCATTGTTGCCGTTGTCCTTGCTATTGCTCGTTTTGTTGTCACTTTTGAGCCCATTTCTTCAGTTTGTTGTTGAATTGTTTTCTGCCAGAGTAAATAAAGTTTTCGCAGACAAAACACCAATTGCTCTCAGCTCATACGTCTCTTGGCTGCCAGGATTGGCACTTCTATTCGTCTGGGTTATGCTCGCATCATAATTGTTAAAATATAAACTTGGAACAATTGGGAATCAAACTTCACAGACGCCTCGACGAGCTGGCAACCTTGTTATAAATATTATTAAAATTTTATAACAACGGAACTCCTAGCACCGCTTCCCGGAATACTCCAAGAGTCCCAAGAGTCGATGTACTACCGTCGTACAAATGTCTATCACTTTAAGGAAATGTTACGTTACATTTATCAAGGCAAACAGCACAAATTTCCACGAAAACGAATAACACGCAACAAGATAAGCACTAACAAATATATAATATTAATTGAACCGTACAACTCATATGACATTTATGAAGCGGCTAAGCACAGCGAAGCCAGAAAAGAGAGTAAAGAAAAGAACACGTTCCGCACCAGAAACAAGGGCAGGACGTAGGGAGGGGATGAACAACCCTTGGATTTATGCCGCTGGCACAGTGTGCATGTCTAAATGCCAAATAAAAGCGTTGAGCTAAATGAAAACAAATTACCGTTGCATGTGAGAAAAGGTCAAAGGTAAGAGGGAAGGAGCAGCACCAACCCCAACAGCGCACCCTGCCGCCCCCGTTCCAGTTCGGTGACGCCAACGAACTGGCCCAAGACCACTGCAATATGCTACAGCCTGCAGGAATACTGCCAACGTATCTCTTCCACCTATTGCGGAGTTTTAAACACGTCTTCTCTAGTCAACTCGTTGCGAGATACCCTGTACACAGATCTCAATTCCCTGTAAATCCAAAATTTAAATTTTTTTACCCATTTCTTAGGTGTTTTCTGACCAAATCGGTAGAAGCTACCCTGAGTGACTTTACAAGAAGCTTACGAAAATGCCTTCTATGTTTATTACCCTATCGTTTGAGAACTCAAATAAAATTTAAAATTTATAAATAAAAGCTCAGAGAAAATTTAAATTAATTACACACAATAATATAATTTTTTTACATAATGGATAAGCTGTCATTTCTTTATCAATTCTTCGGCCGCTGTTCGAGAATATATATACCTTATTTACATACCATATATCGCAGATCTTTAAGCTGTGCTTTTAACCGATTTCTATTGGGTACAGGGTATATAAAGCAGAGTACAAAAATTAATGAATGCAGCCTGAAATCAGCTGCGCTTTGAGGATAAATGAGTGTCTCCCGGTTGTCGGTGTTCGTGGGTTAAAGGTGGTCAGGGAGTCTATGTTGGCAGCTTAATGACAGGGCAGTTAGGGAGTCAAATGAAGTCGCGACTGGAATTCGATATTGCTTGCTGGGGGCGTGGGCAGGTCGTGTTGATAGCGTGGAGTCCGAACGACTTACCGACCGACTCTGGCGTGTGCGTGCCTCGTGGTGCTCATTAAGGGCAAAATCAAATAATTTGAGCTGCTCATAACGACATCAGAATGAGCTGAAACGGCAGGATGGCATGCAAAATTTTAATTTTGGCCATGATTTAAGTTGGTTTGATTAAAGTGTTGTTCAATCGGTATCTCTGTGTCTGTTGCAGTAGCTGACAGCAAGCTGTGTCCGTTCCATGTTCAAGAGGACACCAGCGTCGTCGAACAATGGATTGTTTTATTAAGGACATTATCAAAAGCCATATATGCTTCGAGAGCAGAGGTAACATAGAAATTCTGTAGATTGACATCCTGCAATAACAATTCGCAGTAGGAGATTTTCAACTGCGGTATGCTCGATATACTCGATACACTCGTATTAATAGTAAACTCCACGGGGACTCCCCGTTGCATGTTGCTCGGCAAAGCCAACAACCAGTGTCTGGCAGTGAACTGCAATAAATCTCAATAAAGTTTGCGCGCGCGACAGAGAGAACCAGCAGCAAGAATCCAGTGCACACCACGCAAAATAAACAACAGTTGGTGGCTCTGGATGAGGACTCAGGGCGAATGGAACCCTTGGCAAACTGAAAACTGTGGAAAGAATATTTTAAATTTGATTATTGAAGGAGTGCGGCAGCGGCGACGATTATGTGATTTGTGTATGGTGCCAAATGTATTTGCAATACGAAACTCTAGACAACCAACGGGGATAGCAGTGGGTGAGGTTGTGGGAGAGGAGGAGGCATATCCACATGTGTAGGCATTGGGGTTGTGCGCGCAAACTTTGTTTATTTTATTAACAAGTTTTATAATACCCACACGCACACACGCACACACGTTCACAGGTCGCAGATGCCAAACTCCTGTGAAGCTTCGCTTCCCGGTGGCCAAGTGTTATATTGCAACCCTTGTGAGGTTTGCGAGGAGTACAATTCAATTTTCATTGTTTATCAATTTTCTGCTCATTTTGGGCGCTTCAAAGCGCCGCTTTGTAATTAAATTTGGAAAGATGCCAGCAACGCATAAACCAGGGCACAAAATGAGAATGAGAATGAGACTGAGAATGTGAATGATCATGAGAATGAGATTGAGATTGAGAATGACGATGATTATGGTTATGGTTATGATTATGAATATGAATATGAATATGATTGCATGCGCGAAGGCTAAACTGTTGCCAACAGTCTGGCTGCCAGTCGCGTCTGTTTGGAGCTCATGAAAGTTGGTGGCTGCTTTTTCTCTTGGCCAGACAAAGTTTAGAGCCAACTTCCTGCAGAAGCGGCCAAAAGTGCAATCGAAGCAAGAGCAAAGCTGAAAATCCCTTTCAACTGTTCATATTTTCGTATTTTGTCTTGCGCCGTCACAGACACATAAATCTCACACACAATAAGAAGAATCGGTATTTATAGTATAGCAAAAGCTGATTTAAATTTATGAGAAACTGATTATATTTCACACTGCCAAGAAACGGAAGACGAGCGTCGCTGCCAATGAGTCACCAGAAAGAAAGATGGTATTAAATGCGTGCCGCGTGCCAACCAGACAACTAGTCTTTATTTGGTGCTACAGTACAATATGCATATCTATTTAACAAGAGACAGCAAACCATCTGACGCTTCCTGCCACAGATAAGTAGATGTGCCTCACGAGTAACAATGTGTCTACAGCCACGTGCCGCACGCCAGGCGACGCTTAAGACAACAAATGCAGTCGCTAGCCACTGCAGCCTACAGCTGCAACACTTATTTAAATCTCATTTAAAGGTCAAAGTTGGCAGCTTGTCGTCCTGCTGTTGCTACTGTTATTATAGTTGTGGAAGTTGAAGAGTCTAGAAGTGTGCTCAACAAGCTTGAGGCTCGTTCGCACAATCAGCACTTCATTAGACGCGTGGCCAGTCGCGTAATAAAAAGCCAGAGCGCGGCGGGGCAGACAAATGGGAACAACAAGCGGAACAGAAAGAGAGAGAGAGAGTTGAAGGGAGGGCAACCTTAGCCCTTACCCATAGCCTTACACTTACCCTTTCTGATTCAAGCTGTGTGCTGGAGGGTGACCCACTGAGAGCAGAAAAATGGAATTCCCCACCTTGTTGATGTGGTCTTCATTGTCCAGGGTGTCCATTCAGGCTCTTCTTGGTGCACTGTGGGCTGTTGGCAAATTTGAAATTGATATTCGCATGGCGTGAAATCAGTTTCAGTTTCAGGTCTCATTTCGTTTGCCCGTTTGCCATTTGTTTTTCGTCCGACCTTTAACTATTTTTATGGTGCGTCTTTGTTGCGTTTTATTTGCTGGGTCTGAGACCGAATCCGAAACCGGACAACTCGGCGCCCTTTTTTTTCGTTGACGGTAACAATTGCAAGGGCAGACCTTTAGACCTGAAGGTGGGGCACTTGATTTATTGAGTTGCATAAACAGAAATGGCAACGCAATCATGTCGCAAGCGGCGTAAAGTGAACGCCTTGGCATTCGACCGCGCTCGCTCCCTCGCTCCCTTACTTTCTACCTAAAGGAATTTACCCAGTGAGCTCAGCTTTCAACTCAATTGCTTCACAAGTCGTTAGACGTCATCGGGAAGTGGAAGCTGGGGCAGAGACAGGGGCACAAACGATGGCAATGGGCAGTCGTTCTTCAGGCAGACCTGCACTTCATGGTCCTGTGGCTGCGGTCGTCCAGCAGTGCTCGTACTCCCCTTTCCAAAAAGCCAACCCGGTGCCCGCCGATGTACGAGCCAGAATTTTTGGTTGCTAGTCTTTTGCAGTAGCAGTTACCCTCTTACCCGTGCTTCGTCTTTTGCCAAGTATAAATCACAAATAGATTTCTTTCCTTTTGCTTCTGGGACTTCCTTGTCGACTGGCGCCACTGGCTGATGGGCCAAAGTTTATGTGGGTTGCTATGAAAATGTGCGGCGTTGGTGGCACTTTGTGCTGCTTTGTGTTGCGCTTCAATGAGGTCGAAATGGCTCAAAAATAATGTGAAAAGTTGCCTTTAACCATTTTTTCACTGCAGCAGCAACGGCGCACAGAAACAATACTCGAGGAGGAACTAAGTATATATACATGCCATATACACACACAACGAGAGAAACTCGGATGTGTGTATCTTGGTGAGCCTTTTGCTGCTAAAGGATTCGCTAGAATTTACTCTTTTCATTGCAGCTGAGATGCTTTGCCCGCTGCCTTGTTGAAGTTATGTGACTTTGGGGAATTGCCTGCCTCTTCAGCACCCGTAGCAGCGCCTAGTTCCCAATCCCATTCCCATTCCGTTTGCCACTTTAGGTTTCACTTTGCTTCACAGTTGCTTCTTTGACTTTTACAAACTTTGTTTGCAAGTCATTCACTTTGTTGTTGCTGCTTGGGAGTTATGGCTGTGACAACGACTAAAGCTACCCCTTTGATATTGATAGTGAAGACTTGAAGAACTTCCGGTGGCTAATGTTGCGGAATATAGCCACAGTTCTGTGGATGCCAAAGTACGTAAGTGTATTTAAATCAGGCAGTTTAAATATATAAATGGTGTGCCATGCTAGACAAAAGAACGACAACAGACACAGCAGATCACTCTTACAAAGCGCAGTTTCAATTATTGCAATTAGCTCAAGTCAGTCCAACAGATAGAAAGCAATTCAAAACAAGGTCGCGACAATTATGTTAAAGACAAAAGCCGAGCGGGGACGTTTCTGTGGAACAGAAGGCAGTCAGCGCAGATTTAGGCCACAAACGACTTAAATCCTGCAGCTGAGCCAAACGGCAGCAGGAGCAATGCTTTGCCAGATTATCAACTGCCTGGCTGAGATACGCGTAAATAAAAAAGACGGCAGCGAAAAGAAAAACAAGAACAGAAGCGGGAGCTGGAGCAAAAAAAAAACGGGACAAAGAGACATCATCAATGACAGAAAGTCTGTGCAGCTGACTGCTGTTGTCCTGGAGTCCTTGCGCCAGCAACTCAATTAAGCCGCTTTAATTGGTCTAATTAATTTACGCCCAAGCGCACTTGAAGTCTAAACGTGTTTTCCACAGCCTGCGCAGCCGTGCGTCACACTTTGAGAAGGGTTGTGGTCTGGGCTGGTCTAAGGTTGGAAGACCTGAAATATGCATTAAGCCGCAGATTTGCCACTCGCAACAATGGCAATGACGGCAGCAATTAAGCTGCCCTCCTTGAACCCAGGAGACGAATACTAGGAATAGCATGAGGATGAGCACAAGGATGAGCATAAACCGTCGCTTGCTGTCAAGCTGAGATCGAATCCTAAAAGGTAACAGTCGTCAGTAATCAGCGTCACATGGCAACAGATTTTTTTTTAATTACCCTGTACCCATAATAGGGGTATAATGCATATATGTTAAATGTTAATAAATCTATGCAGTTACAAGTATTTTTATTTTTTTATTTGAAAGACAAGCCGTGTTGTCAAAAATTAATATTTTTTATAATAATATAAGCCAAGAGAATCGATAAAAACGGACTATGAAAAAAACATAAAAAAAAAATAAATTGAAGTAAATAAATTTATTTGTAAATAGCATTGACATTTTTTGCTTTTTTAAACATACAGGGTACCTCTGTGCCGTGCACTCTCTTGAATGATTATTTGTTAAAATATCAAATTATGCGTTTAATGAGCGGCACGTGACGTAAACCATACTTCATCCTTCAGTCCTTGAACAGGTCCATGAACATGAAGGCTTGCAATCTCAAATAAAAGTCGCCTCATTTGTAACAAAATATATTTGCTGTTTAAGAAATTTTTGGATTTTAAATTTAATTTCATAGTTCAAAAGTATACTTTTATTTGCAAATATTTTTGCTTGTCTCAATTTATATTAATGTCAAAAAATAGTTATTTCGTAGGAAAAAATACTTTTAGTTACGAGATCATTATTTGTTTTGTCTTATATAGTTTATGGTCTAAGATAAAACTTTTTTGTATTCCCCTTCCATTGTCAAGCCCGCAATGTTATTCTTATGAGCCCTCTGAGTGTACTTAATGGCTGCAAAACAGCTTAGACTGACAGCCTAGAGCAAACTCGCTTAGGTCTGCTTAACAATTATTAAAACTATAATTCACTTAACAGCAAAACTCTCGACCTTTAATACCATATGCGCCGACCGACCGAGAAGCATAAGACTGATGTTAATGTTTCTCACATACATAAATTCAGACGCAGTGGCCGACAGGACATCTTTTGTATGGCCGAAAATGAGTGATGCTTATTTGCAGAAGAGTGCCAGGGGAAGAAATCATGAATATGCAACAGCCACAGATAAAACGCAGTGCTCTGTCTTGAACCAGGGAAGCAACCGGACAGGGCAATGAAAGAAGTGAAGGAAGTGCAGGAAGTGAAGCCAAACGCGCCATCACAATAAAAATTCATTACGCAAAGCGAATGGCAAACCAAAATGCCGGAAAAGAAACCGCTATAAATTTTCGGCAAAAAATAACATCAGCGCCAGTTACATGAAGAATTATTGCGGCTGCGAACTGCTGTCCACCTACTTAAAATTAATTTCGACCATCGAGAGACGACCAAACTGCCAAAGAGCTAAAGAGCCAAACAAGAGATCCTGGGTACATTCCCCGCGGCGACGCCTCGTTGCCGACAACGTTGTGCGTAATGGAGGGATGGGAGGTTGCTTGGTGTTGGGGTTGTAAATACAAGTAACGACAGCAAAGGGCTGTACTCGGGTGAGGGGTGACTGGGTGTGGTCCTTAAACGGACAAGGGGGTCGTTTGACTTTTGCTGCGTATGTCAAAATATTGAAATATTATAGCAAATAGCGACAATAACAACGGCTCGCACAGCAAGCGCGGGTTCCATGGACATAGGTAACTGGCCACCCCACGCAAGCTGCAAGCTTAATGAATGTGCGATGTACACGACATTCCCATAAAGCGCTGACGACCCTGCCTAGCCCCAGACCGCCCGACCCATCTAAAATCCAAATTAGTACCAGTTACTAGAGGAGGAATGGAGGGGCGTTGATTGCAGCAGCGCGATAACAAAACGCGCGTGCCGCAGCGGGATAGTCGGCAGCTGATATGACTGAGACACTATGGGCATACTACGAGGACCAAAACTCGGAATATAAAACTTTCACACCGGCCAGTGCATAAGCAAGCAGAGACTTTGGCTTCATGTTCGATCTATTATTGGAAACAAGATGACGTAGACTGGCAGATTGTCATGGGAACCTCATTAATGAAGTGCAGTTAATAGCAGCAGCAATTTCCAGCTCATTTGAGAATACCTCATTGATTTGACGCAAACTCCTGCAGAAGTAAAAGGTCGTAGTCATGTGTGCGAGTTGTTCTCCTAAACATAATAATGCCTCGTTTGCCAATGCCCCGGGGCGCTCATAAAGCCATTAAGCTCCTCAACCCTTTGGCGCGGCGCGTAATTTACAGAGAACAAGGAATCCTTCGGCTCGGTTTGTGTTTAGCCCTACACAAGCCTTCGAATTATGGCTCGCATCCGTGTTGTACGACCGTCATAAATTATTGAGTAGTAACAACGCAAATAAACAAACCAGAAGCCGAAGCAAGGCGCTGGGAAATAGAGTCTAGACATGCTAGACTTCCTGCTTGGGGATCGTCCTTGCCCAAGATGATCATTTGCCAGTGCTCGGCAAGCTGTGAAATTGCTGCCAAATACCAATACAATATTTGTCCGCTGTAATTGCCTCTACCCAATGGGAATACCTATCAATATGTGGATATATGAACTTTAGAAATCTCATTTGATGATTGGTATGGGATTTTCACTTTAGCTAAAAGGGTAACAAACACGCTGTCGGCTGCACTTCTGCAAATCATTTTAGAAAGCAAAACACACGCAGTGCAAATTTTCAGTACATTGAAAAACATATAAACCTGCGCCCGCCCATATGGATCCCCAAGCCAAACCTTCACCCGAAGCATTTGCAAAAACTTCCTTCAAAAAATAAATCAAACGCCGGCGCGACATGGCAAACAAGTGAAACAAAAATCCAACCGCATCCGGTAAACTAACCCACCAGCATATACTATACGTAGAATGAACGGGTTTGAGAGTTATTCCAACATACTCCCGGGTATTCCTAGACCGATAGGAGACCCCATACCATATATGCAACACACTCATGCGAGTATCGAGGCAATTCAATTATGTTTTTGCAATAATTTTCAATACACTTAAGTGCAGATACACCGTTGGCATCCCCGGCAGCCCTTCTACACCTGTGCACAACTTTGGCGGCAGTTTAGAAAACAAATAACAGTCAATACAAACTCTGTGCGCCGCCCCTGCTACCTCCTCTCTACCGCCTTCTACCACATTTGCTTATGCTGCTGTTGCTATTGCATATTTTCTTTATTTTATTGGCCAGTCACTTGTGTATGTTAATGGAAATTGAGGCAGCATTTGCCATTTTGGTTTGGTTTGAACTTTGCACAGTTGGAGCACAGTTTTGAATTATGAAAGTGACTGAAAATTAACTGAAATTGTTTTGGGGTTTGCAAAAGAGCATAACTGTTTATAAAAGTGGATTAAAATGGGATTCTATAGCATTAGTCGATTGCACTGGCGCTTAGCTCCTTAGCTTTTATTTCCTTTCAACCACTTGTATGTCTGTAAATTTAAAGCAATTGCTTACAAATCACTCGAAAACTGCCATCGATGCTGATAAAGCGTCGCGCATGTCGTGCATTAAGTGCAACTTCTCCAAAATTGCAGACAGCAGTGGCATCAGTTAAGGATAATAGATAAAAGATAAACGATAACGAAAACGCAACGACATCGACATCGACATCCACAAGGACATCGACAGGCACAATTTCAGTACGGACCGGAGCTAACCCAAACTGACATTGACATTCAATATTATCGCCAACAAACGATCGGCAATTGAAAAATGCGCTAGAAAAAAGAGTTTATAACATTCAAGTACAAAACGAATAACTTGGGGGTTAAATTGATGAGCGCTCGCGGGGCTTATCAAAGCGTATTTTGTCACAGCTTATCAGCATCTGTAGTCTGTAGGCTGAAGGGCGTAGACTATTAGGTAGCAGTAAGGGAGATGCAACAAAAGCAGTGAGCTGTGCAAAAGATAAGTGGGTCGTCTCTGCTTATAGTATATATATGGTATATACTTTACACTGCAGCGATTAAAGCAATTTACAGATTGAATGTGAGCTGAAGTATGCCTCAGTGGACCCAGTACAAACTTCAATAACTTTAAATTGCCGAGCTGTGTGCTGCAATTGCAGGAGTAAAATCAACAACAACACCCATACGTACATGTTATCAACAACAGTTGCAGCCCTCTGATAGGGGGTGTGTGTAGTGGGTGGTGGGTGGTAGGTGGTGGAATGGTGTGTGCGAACAGCCAACAAAACAGACAAGAGACAGCGACAGGGATGTTCTATAGTAAAAATCTTATGAAATGCAACCATTTGGAAAATCCAGCCAATACTTTTATTGTTATTGCTTCATGTTATAGAGCAGCAACAATGGCGAATGGGCATGCGGGTAGGTTGCACAAGGGGAGGGTCGAGGGTCCGTGTCAGGGGCTTAACTGGCACATACATATGCTGCCACTTTGAAGCACTTTTGTCAGCCTTTTTACCAATTTGCAGTTTCGATTTTGCACGCTCTTCAAATTTATTTACTAGCTTGCCACTCACCTTGCCCACCTCACGCGCCGCCCCCCCTACGACAACTTGAAGTGTGCTTTAAATAATTTAAGCGAATTGCAAAGTGCAGTAAATCGTTGCGCTTATTTTTATCTTATTAGCTGCACTTGAACAACAAACAACAGCGTAATAAAAGTCAATCAGCATTTATTTCAGTTAACACTAACTGGAAAACAGAGCAACAAATTGCACACAAGTCGTGGCCAGCTGACGGCCAGGGACGGAAGTGTTGCATTTATAAGAGGGGAGGAGTGTAGATGAGGAAATGTTGAAATGTTGACTCTCATCTACTATTCGATATGAATGTCTCTGCATGCCCTCTGTGAACTTGTGTACACTCATGTGTGTGTGTGATTGAATGTGTGTGTCTGTCAGGATCATTTACAAACAACAATTTGCCAGTGCACTTCCTGAGGCACTCGCGAGGGACGAAATTATCTGCAAATTTGTCTAAATTAACAGTCACTTACAGATCGCAATTTCACTTTCTCTCACCCCAAAATGTTGCAATTGCTAATTCTTGAATACGTATTTACGATTACCAACAAATTTTAGCTTATAACAATGTCAATAAACTTGTAAATAGAGAAAACAGAAGAACAAAAATCACTATTATACAAATAATATAAGCAAATAACAATAATTCAAAAATCGATATAAAACATTTAGGCAAAAAATTATTTATTGTGACATGTGCGAAAGCTAAAATGAAAATTATATGTAAATAAGCATTTAAAATTTCACACTGTCAATCGCGCAGATTGTGTCACAACTGGGGACTGCTGTCTATTGGTGGGCGTGGTTAATCAAACAGTCGGAAATGTTGACAATCCCCCGCCAGCATCATCGGTATAAGCAGATTCGTTTCCCATTTGCTTCGAGAATATTTAGCGTAAAAATACGTAATTAATTGACAAACAAGGCAACAACACGCAGTCACATAAAAGAGCGCAGACGGACGCCACAGGAACAGTATCGCCAGTTTGAAATGCCCGCAAGCAATCAACAACAAAATCGACAGCAATCAACAACAACAAAAACAAAAGCAACACAAAAAAAAACACATACAATTTAAACAAAAGTCCCATTTAAATTCAGACGCAATGAAATGAATTGAAACGATATTCGTATCGAACGAGCGCGTCAAACCAACGTCAGGGAAATCCCCCTTAAGCCCTTTTAGTGTTTTATATCCCAACAAAACAAACTTAACTAACGGCAATTTGACTGAAAGTGATTGAAATTGCACGAGCATGACTCAAACAGTATAATACACATATTTGCAGATTAAGCAGATTGACTTAGTATAAAGTTAATTTATCCACCGATCAGGTAACATTTGTGAATATTTAAAAGCTAAAAAAAAGTTGATGCCCACGATTGAGTTAAAACTAATTTTGTATTCTACTGTGGTTTAATCTGGTTTCTTGGATTTAATTTTTAAACAATAATTAACATCACTATAGATATTATTCACTTCAGAAGAGTTATATGTATTTTAAAATCACAATTTCCGACATTATGTCATGAAATCCAATTTTTCCAAATGGGACGTACATGAAAACATAAATGACACTGCTATCTGTGTGCAAACCCACAGGAATACAAGTCATTAGCATGCTCCGTATCCCGAGGCAGTATAGATTGCAGTAAAAATTACAATAAAGTGAAAGTGAAACACAAACTAGTAGCCAAGGGCGATTCGGCTTTGATGATATGGTTGATGTTTCTAATCTATATCATCGGCACAGCAAATGACTCAATTGACGCTTTTACAAGAGGGCTAATGATACATTGGCAACTGTTGTTATTTTCCTGCTTTTGAAGGCTGGTTGTACTTATTATTAGGCCATTAAAAAGTTCACCCAGATACATATTTATGCTGGTGGGGATGATGACAGTACGGACATTAGCTCGTAATGATGCCTTCGCCTGGCTGGCCTCATCTTTTTATGGTAAACAAGTGTGGATATTGTCATCAGAACAAAAATAACTGACCACTGAGAACAACATGAAAACGCAATTAACGCGTTAATGTCAAGTTGAAATGACCGCCGATGGCTGCTGGTGGTTTTTGGTTGCTTCTGGTGGCTACATCAATATTTCGCTTGCAACAAATTTGTTGCCTAACATAGGTTGCGCACCAACATGTCTTTCCCTCTCTATTGGCCTGTTGTAAGTATGTTTAAGGGTACATGTCGTTGAGGCATGTTTGTTGGTAGCAGAAACCGCGACAACACAGCGGCAGCAAGTTGCCATTTTCTGTAACCCAGACACAGATACATATTTATTTAATTAACAAGCTGTTAAAACCAACAACGACGCGTCGACGATGGCTTCCGGGCAGCTTATTCGCTAATTGCATTGCAACCTGTGGAGAAAAAATAGAAACAAAAACAACTAAGTATTTCTGCGATTTGCCAGCGCAGCATCTATAACTATAGCTACACCCCCCCGACCTTTCCAATCTGTGAGCGTGCGGAGCTTGGCAAATTGCTGGCTTTGTTAACACTGCACCGTTCTGATGCTGTGGGGTGTGGGGCAAAAGAAAGTGCAAAACAGAATTTTACCGTAACAGCATAAATGTGGTACCTTCCCCGTTAGTTACCGCAGATTGCAGGTGGAGCAGCGGCTAAAGCCACATCAGCGGCAACAGGAACATCCACAACCACCGTCATATTTTTGTAGGGTGCTGTGATTTTCTAATTAGGCGAAGTTCGCAGACCATTTGGTGGCCACAAACGCGCTTTGCAGCAATTTACGCATGTCGAAGGATGAGAATCGCGACGTACGTACTGTGCACAAAATTAACATAGAAATATGTAATTTCCGTTATGACGAACGATGTTGAGAAGTTTCATTATGACTCGACTAGATTTTCCAGCACATTTAAGTAAAATAGCGTCCGCATTGCCATCTCCTACTTGCAACAATAATACACTGCCTACCTTGGGCGCCTCATATGCTCTCCTCTGCCAATGAACCACAATCTACGTATAATAAATTCAACGAGCTCAGTGAGGCGTTTCCCTACAGATCTCAGAAAAATGGAAATACGCAGAGAAATAAGCAAAAAGCAGGGTATAAGTGCGCATACATGTGTGTGTATACGTGCGCGTGAGAGCTCAGGCCACAGTATCCTACAGGATGAGTGTGTCCACGAGTGTGCGACTCCAGACACCCCACAAAAGATGGCGAATGAGCTTCAGTAATCTCAGGCCACTGGTCGGCCAAAAAAAGGAACAAAATTGCGTTGAGTTGTAAATGCCACGCAGGGATTTACGTTTTCATTACATTTGTTAAAAAGAAGGCCAACAGCCTGGCCGCTTTCCTGCTCATGTATATGTATATGTATGTTAGTATGAACTCTACATGTGTACACTTAGAAAAATGATGATACGAAAGGCTAAAAGCAACAACAGACAATTTTGATCGTAAACTTTCAGTCACACAACAAGAAACAAATTTTCTCATTAAAAAAATTGTGTATTTGTCTGCCATATGTTTTTATTTTAGAGCTGTGTGATTTTTCTTATTTGATAAATATCAATAATAGCTTTTTGCTGACTTAATTTGCCGCTCTCTCTACGCGAGGAGTTGTCGACTCAGGGCGTACTTCAGGTTTTCAAAAACATCGGTTTCCATTTATATTTCTGAGTGTTGGTAAATTGCTGCTTACTTACATTTGGCCGCGCTTTTCGTGCGTAATTTATGCGCTTATTGTCTTCTGGAAGGACCTTCCCCCGTCGAGTGGGATTCAGTATGGTCTGGTTATTTCGCCCACTCGCCAGTGGGTTTCCTAGACTGGTACACCTTGCACATTACGTGCGGGCGGAGTCCTTTCATGCTGGTAATTTTTCATAAACGTCGACGACTCGGCCGCTGTTTCAGCTCACTTTGATCCTTGGCGACACTTTAACTGGAAGAGGAAGCCTCCAGCGCAGCTGCAGCCATCGGCTACCCGTTGAAGCATTTACCGCCCACGCAAAAATTAAATTTAATCGCTGTGGAACTTTGGCTCCTACAACCGAGTGCCCCTTGCCGACTTTAGCACGTGGCGCCCTTCGCTCGAGAGGGTAATAAAAAGTCCCAAGTTCTTGCTGTTGCTGCTTGTTAATGTGGCACTTGTGCTGATGCTGTTGTTGTAGTTGTTGTTGTTGTTGTTGTTAGCTGTTGGCTGTTACCGTTACTGGGGTAAGTGGCAACTTCATCATCGCGGACAGCGCGCTTCAAGTTTCAATCTCAAGCTGCCATAATTGTATTCAACAAGCTGTTGTCGCTTCAGATACTTTTCTGCTGCCTGCTCACCTGACTGACTAGCTAGTATTTCCATGCATATATTTTGTATTTTTCATTTTAACCTCCTTGAGAGTGGGTATGGTTGAGATACAGTTGCCACACCCACAATGGTTCCATATAGCGCGTGGTTTTTATGTAGATTACAAAATTTATTAGCTGAGTTTCTTCATTTTGTGGTGCTTGTCTCTACACGTTGAAGATATTGCTTTAATGTGCTTGAGTTTTAATTCACTTTCTTGTGATTTACAGCTCTTGCTGCTTAGACATGCAATCATCTTGAGCATGTATATATCTCAAATCGTATTTTATGAGCTCTTTAATACTTAAACATTAAATTGTTAGACATAAGCTTTAGTCACAAGCAAAGACCGCCAATGGTCTATTGGTGAGCCTATCTACCTTATGCTTTGGGTCTTAATTGTGTGGGACTTCTTCAAACCTAAACTCATACTTACTATGTTGACTGTTAACCCCCGTCATTCTGATTATTCTGCTCGTTAATACTATGAATATATATATGGAGATGTAGGGCCCAGATACAACTCGAAATCTGTTTATTGATTTGCCCTGAAATGCAATAATTACATGGTTACATGAGCGCCATTTCCGAAGCATAACTCACATGCAACATGTTGCCATGCCTGTCTAAGTATTCCCAACAACAATGAGACATGTCAAGCAAATCAGACACACATAAACGTGCGTACTTGTTGTAAGGTTGGCTTGTTGAACAGTTGATGAGATGTTAAGATTATGTTAATGAGTTCATTAAATCATCAGAACAGAGCAGCAACCATATACAAGACCAGGCTGTTCTAACGAAGAATATTGCCTCTCCTGGCCAGCTTGTTTTAAATAACTCTGCGACATCTGAATGTACGTATTATTTATAACAAATGAGGTAGCTTCATTTTTGTGTCAGTGATGGGTAATTAGCTAATTGGAAATCACATTACACGGCGCAAATAATTATCGGATAATGACTTTAACTGTAGTTTTAGGATGCGCTCAGCAGTTCACTATGAAAATTTAATAGCACTCTTACATTCGCTCGACAATCCTGTCTGCTATGTACCTAATTGTCAATGCTGTGTTGAAAAAGCAATTATCCTTCGATCCGACACCTGACTCTAAAGTTCTGACATACATATATACATACAAGCAAGCATAGTTACCTGCAAATAATTTCAACTTGATCGATTTGTGTATTTGTCAAACTGATTTATCGAGTGTTTCGGTTTGATGGCGTGGAAATGTCTGCTCACACTTACACACAGACACAGAAACATACACACACACACACACACACACACATACACACCTGTACGTTACAAAATACACAAAAGCCAGACAGGCACATTGGTCGCGCGCACACACACACTCAGACACACGTATGCACCCGCACACCGTAATGATATGCAAATAGCATGCGCTTTTCAGTGTCATGCGTATCTGTGTGTGTCTGTATCTGTGTCTGTACACATGTGTGCCTCTCTCTGTTTGCAGTCAACGAAATCCCCAGAAAACCCCATTTCAATCTCGGCTGAGTCGCACTGAGCTGCCGCAGTCAGCAGGTGAAATCTGATGCAGGCAGGCACTCGTCCTGGCAGTCACATAGATACTCATATGTGCGTTCGAGTACTCGTATTACCCCTATTACCGCGCTGATGCTATGCAACGTAAAACTGCAGATAATCAAAGTCATTAATGTGGTTGACCCCCCCTCTTACCAACATACGCAATCTACCTACTAGGCTAGAGTATAGCATGTTGAGATTAAATTAAAATGAAAATGGGCACGAGCTCGGGACCTCCTGGTTCTGTAACAGATCTTGGCATACGAGAACAGAGAAAGTTAATAAGAACTCTGCGTGTTTTTTAAATGGTTTGGCTATCACAGATAACTTGGATTAAATAGATGGGGCCCTGAGAGACAAACCCATAACTTAGACAAAGTAAGCCGAATCAAAGCAATTTCTTTTAATTTTTTCAGACCAGTGATTTCTATAAAAACTACCCTGAATAATTTTTACACACATACGAGTCGTAAATACTAATTAGAATTATTGAATTGTGACTAAAGTATTTCTAAAAAAAAAAAGTTGGTTATAAGATTACATTTTAACAGACTTTCTATATCGGATAAGCATAAGTCTGTCGGAAGGGGGCACAATTTTTCATCTGAACGACTCTGGGATGACATTTGCTGGTCATTCGCTAATCAAATGCAATTTGTTACGCCAGATAAAAGCAAATCTCAAAGCTCGACTATATTTAACTTTATTTCGACCCAAATGGCAGCCAAGCGCAGCTTATTAAAGTGCAAAATGCTCTCTAAATAAATGTGGCTGCTTATCATATTTAACACATTTTTAACCGTTTCCCCAGATTTTTGAGTTTGGCACGTTGAGGTCAATTTTAAATTATACACTTCCGCTTCCTTGCTCCGGTTTTCGCTCGATTGACGCTGACTCGCCTTGGACATGAGGCAGGTGACAAGAGGGTAGAACTGGAACTGGGACAGCAATCGCCACTCACCGACAACGTCTTGGCTTCCCAAGTTGTTTTCTTCCTCTGTGTAAATATTGAAATCGATTCAGTTTTCATAGCCCCGACCTCTTCTGTTTCGGTCTGGCCAAGGCCAGGTACTTCTGGCTGCAGCCCCTCTGGCGGGATGTGCTGGCTCGTCCAGGCGGACTTGTGGTCTCGTCTGCTTGTTGTGCTTCATGTTTGTGCCAAGTTGTTGTCGACGCCAGCTCCACTGACCCCCCAGCCCGTTGCTGTTATTGGGGACTGCCTTTGCCTGTTTATGCAAGTGGATTACGGTGTTTGGTTCTGATTATAAATCATCTTTATAATCCGTAAATCGTGTTTGGTTAACATAATGGAATAAATTTATTTTATTTATTGCTGCTGCAAGTTTTAATAAGATTTCTACGACTCTTCATCGCTCTGGGAACTTCGATTCAGTTTCAGTCTGCCTTCTCCAGCTCGCTCCAACTGCTGCTGCTCTGACCATTTAACTTTATGCTGCCTACTATCCAACTCTAAGCCTTTAAGTTCAAGTGCACTTCAAGGACCCTGCACGCCGGAATGCCTGAATGCCTGAATGCCTGTTCGCCCCGATTGCTGACTGCTCTCTGCTTGCAATTATTGTAAATTGCTTGGTGTCATTTACACACTTGCCACGCATTTTCGCTGGCGGAATTGTTGGCATTTCGGTTTCCTTTTTTTTTTTGGCTCCCTCGGCGCCAGGCATCCTTGTGCGCGTTGTCACTTGCTTATCTGTGCATTGTTCTTCTTTATCCTGGCCTCCTCAAGTGCCCCTTATGTACTTTTATCGTTTAACAACCTGCCCGCAAAATGGCATCGGTGCTGCATCGCTGCAGCTCATTAAAGGCATGCACAGCAAATTTCAAATACTTGTATATATTATTTATGTATATATATTTATATCCATACATATATGTGGGCGTGGCGAAAAAAGGATAACCGCAAAATAAAGCTGCCTTGCACAACCATTTTCCATAGTTTGGAGAAAATAGCTGGCCAGGAGTCAAGGCTATAATGTTGCTCAGTCTGTGTTTTGTAATATATTGCACTTTAAGGCCATTTAGGCGTATTTTGAAAATAATAATGTGCACTTTTTGCAGATAAGCCCAAGGAGCCGACAGTAGCCAGCCGGTAAATGTGTTTTATTCATCGCACGCTAACTGACAGAGTCCCGCCCTGGACCTAGAATGCAGGCGACTTATATCTACACTTATGGTGAATGGAACATAGGGTACTCTACCAAGTTGGTAAAATCCGCTGGCATAAAAATACAAATTTATTGCTACGCAAAGGATTTGCTACGCCTCGTGAGACTTCTATGAAATATGACGACACCTAAAGCGCCAAGAACTCATGTGAGTCAAAATAACTTTGAATGGCGTTGCCATCTCCAAATATTTTCAAGAATTAATACACCACGGTACAGCCAGTCGGGCAGTTGCAAAAATATTTATAACGAACCCAGGCTTGCGTCAAGTTTTACTAATTTACTCACAGACAATTACGAATATATATTCACAAATGGTAGTGAGTACTCGGACAAGTGGCAAACACTGGCGGCCTGGCAAGGACAGGCCGCTCAACGGCATCAGCAAAACAAAATGCTGACGATGATTATTTTATCAAGTTGACAATTCTCGGCTAGTAAATACCTCGTACCCAGCTTAATTTTAACCTCACATGCTTACGCATTTCCTTTTCTACCAAGAGTTCAAACCAGTCTGTGGTTTAAAGTCTTCAAGTGCATGAAATGGTTTGGTTTATTCGGTTAGCTCAACCAAGTAACCAACCGAAAAACTTGTTTGGCTGTCAAGTGCACTCGCGTGAGAAAGGTTTTCAAAAATAAACAATATATACCATTGACCATTGATTTTACTGATTAAAAACATATATACTCTTTATTAACATTGTAACAAACACACAATTTAATGATACATTTTTGCCCATTTTATGTTACAGGGTATAAAAGGGCCAGAAGAAGGGAAGCACAAAAAATATTTTAGCACACTATGCGAGGGTGCAAGGTTGCAAGGACGTGGTCGGTGCCACCTACGAGAACATATGCCACATCAGAACCCGCTCGAGCGTCCAATTTATGGATGTGTACGTATTTGTCTGGATAGCATTTGGATTTTGAGTGCAATTTAGCAGTAAATTAAAGCGCACTTTCACACACTGAAGCACACATAAGTAAACGGTTGAATTCACCAGTATACCCTATATTAAAGGTCATCAGGGTTCATTATGTTTAGCATTGGTATGTATTAGGACTTACAACATACATAGTGAATCAATATATTGCATTGTTTAAATGTATTATACATCTCTTTGATTTCTTCTTTCAGATCATACAAATACATAGATAAGATAGTTACTTACATATCCAACTATTGCTTGAATTTTAAACTGAGTACAGGATATCTAGCAGAACAAAATGCTTGCGGCTGCTGTTGGTCTTATTTTATTTTTTGTTTGCTTCCAAATTGAAAAAGTTTTTGGCTTGCCGCTAAAAGTTAAGTTGTGTTTCTGTGCAATTTATTGAGAGACTATGCTCACATTGACGCATATTGAAGAGTCCCGCAGTGGCTCACATTTGTGCACTGATTTATGCGCTGCTTAGTTGCAGCGAGTGTGGCATGTGGGGCAGACTCGAGTTTATAAGCCATACAAGGGGTTAGGAAACAAGCGGGAGGAATGGATGAATGGCTGTGCTCTAATTTAATATTTTCACTCTGTGCGTGCCAAACTAATTAAAAAGTATTTAATATCCGTAAACATGCCCAAAAAGCAAACTGTAACATCGCCCCAAAAACTATCAAAAATGCCCCCAAAAAAGTTTGTCGTCTAACAAAAGGCCGCCTCTGTGTACTTTATGTTCTCTATGTACTCTATGTTCTATGTTCTATGTTCTATGTTCTCTGTTCTCTCTGCCTGCCAGCGGGTGCATCATCAAAAGTGGCAAAAACGACGAGAAGCCACCGACCGCTCCATTTGCTTGTTTGTCGCCTCCATTGTGCCCCGAATGCGGCAAGTGTTGCCAAAAATCGTTGGTCCCGTGTTGCTTTTTGCTTCCTCATTAGAATCATTGTAGTTACCAGGCATCATGCAGTTGCATATTGCACTGGAAGCCATTTGTGTGGCCCACTTTGGGGCTCGGGCTCATTTCTCATCGGAAGAGCTTTGTTTTTGTGTTATGTGCTGCCAACTTTCGGAAGTCAAAGTTTACGCTGCTCGTTGGCCAGTTAACGGCTTTTCGCACCAGCAACCAGGCCATGTTGGGCTCAGACAGCACAGTTGTTTGTTAGTTATGGCAAAGGTTTTCAGCACAACAATCACTTAATTTACAACTAAAAAAATATATATTTATATTTCTAAAATATATAAATATTTCCCACCGAGTATTGAAGTCCCTGAGTAGAAACAATTGAACTTTGGTTCAATGCAATTAAAATAATTGAATCAAATAAATCTCTTAATTATAACATACACGGTATGAAAGTCAGATAAACTTTTCTTTAACCTGTAGAAAATTGTGTGGTTAAGTTATCAGTTAAGTGGTAGTTTTCCCAACCAGCAAGTTTATAATAAAAGAGATTCTTAATTAAACGGTAGATTTTATAAGCAATGCTGGATTTGTTGCCAGCACTTGATGGCCAATACCCGTGAAGTTAGACAGCAAAATGCAGCATGCTTCAGGGTGGGAAAAATCTAACGTGGCTAAAGCGAACCCAAAGTAAACTTTTTAATTGTTTAATGTTTTTCAAGTTTTAATTCGTGCTCTTCATTGTTGTTCAGCTGCTTTTCAGTCTTGTTTTTTTATTTTTTTTTATTTACGGTCATTCTGTTTACTTTCTCTTTATTTTCACAGCAAATGTGGCATGCTATAAAATTTATCTAAGGGAATGGGAGATCACGCTATCGAAATGAGATTTTCTACAGAATCACAAATAAAATTTTTGAGATATCGCAAGCCACAACAGTGAATCCAAATAAATCTTCAACAATAATCAAAATGCAGGACCAAATTTGAATAAAAAGATTAATCCCAGGTATTCCTTGAATTAGTTAAGTTTTCAATCCACCTTGTTGTATTTCAATGTCAATGTAAAACGCCAGTTGATATGCGAACATAACAAAACTTCGGTGCAAAGTGAAGCTATAGCTAGAAAAACTTTTCCTTTTGGCTGTTACTGATACACTTTGCAGAGGAAGTTTCATAAATATGCTTAAAGCGGAAATAACAAAACTTTTTGGTATACCCTATAATATTTATATTTTTATAAGTCAACAGTCATCACCAAATTAAGTAAATTTGGGGTGTGCACTATACACTATACACTATACACTATAGAGGTTTAAAGATGTTAAAGATCAAGTTGAACGCATCCAAACGCAGTTTTTGAATTCTCGGAATATGTACATATGTATTTGTATCTGGTAACCTAAAATGTGACTAGTAAATTGTGTATGTATTTGTATGTGCATTGTCAATTGCCATGATATAATGCACAACGGAAGTGCAAACTGCTGCAAAAAAGAAAATACATTCAGAGTCTTTGAAAATAGTTTTTGTCTGGCAAAAGTTTTCTAACCTTAACATGCTATAACTCGACGACTATGTGTAATTGTAAAATGTTTTTGCTGCTGTCATCCCACTTTGCAAGTTTATTATCTTTTATCTTTTTCAGAGCGCAGTTAGCAGAGGACTCTCAGAACTCGACTTGATACTTGACAACGCACAAAATTCCTCGCAAGGACTTTTTGCAATATAAATTGCAATAAATTGAAATGTGCGCTGCTGTCTGCAAGTGTTTGACCAAAAAATTACGATGTCTATTCGATTATCTATTGGGTGAGTAGTCTCTTTATAGCATATTATGTCAATAGAAAAAGCTGAGCACTCTTTTGAGTGTTATAAAAATAAATGTCTGAATTGCTTACTGACTGAAACAGAGCCTGTGTACACATATAAATTGTAGAGCATTCCGCCAACTACTAAGCGTTTATTCTATACTATGCACACACTATAAAACCAAACAGTTGGAAGGTTATGTAGTCACAGCTTCTCGACCCACACTTATGACCCAGACTTGTCCAAATTTGTGTATTTGTTCAATTACAACAGACCCTTATCGTCGAATCATCGAACCTCTGCAATTAAATGAGTATTCATGTACATGCGTATGTAAATTAAATTGATATATGCAAATTTTCATAAAATAACAGCAATAACAAGGACACAAACACATAGTAAATCTGACTCTAATAAGCAAGTATCTCATTAATCCAATTAAACTAAATTAATTGAAATGCAAATCGACTAATGAGCACGCCAAACTGATTCCTACTGTACAGTATACACACGTGATATCGAAGGCCAAACCGAGAGGTGACTACTGTGCACAGCTGTGGAGGTTGAAGTGCATTTAAATCTGTTTCAATGCCCTGGTAAATTATACGGCCGTGTAACACGCATACGCCGTGTTGTGCATTGATGAAGCACTTCGATAAGAAGCAGCTAAGTGACGACATGTGGCAAGAGGAGAGAAGGTTTTGCTACAATCCTATTTCGCGCATATTCATTTGTGTGTGTAAGTGTGGGTATGGGAGAGTGTGTAGGTGTGAGACAAGTAAAGCATATTAATTTTCAAGTGGAAATGACCGCCGCTTGTTGTTAACAGGCTTATGTTCTATATGCTAAAATATATCTCCTCCGAGTTTTATAGAATAATAGGAATGAATGAGGCCAGAGCAGCATGTTGTGTGTCTACTAAGCGCATTAAAATTCCCATCAATTTATTCATAAGCGTGCGATTTACATAGCACCACAGCATATGGTGGTGTGCAAATGTCATCCACCTCAACCTTATGAACTTTCGCATGTCTTTCATCGTCAAAGTCTATTGTTCTGGAAGTCCGTATATGGGCGCCTTGATCCTCGTAGCGATTATCAATCAATTTGCATATCACAATGCTTAATGTTTGGCTTTGTTTAATTTTTGCCAGCAGTAAACGGAAACTAACTTAAACAATCTATACTTTTTTACTACACATTTTTCTTATTGTATCAACGACTGTATCTATGAAACAGCATTCAATCCAGTATATTTGAGTTTGTGTCAAACTTTCCTTTAATGTCAAAAAGGCAGACTTCGGTTTTGAGAGTTCATAAACTTTATAATCAATAAAGATAAACATAAATATTCACATGTCCCACATCGTGTTCGTGCTTAAATGCCTTTTTTAATGCTAGCAAAATGCAAATTTCGGATATAGTTAAAGTAAATATAAAGCATTAATTTAACGACGATTAGAGTTTGATTTTATATAGTTTTATATATGTGATTTGTTTTTGATTTTATAACATTATCTTTTTAATTACAAAATAAACATTAAACTGCATAAAATTTAAAATGGGAATAAACAGTTCTAATTGACATATAAAAAGAACAGAGATTTTGACAGGCGCTATTCTCTTTAAACTAAGCCGGATTTAACAGAAAATAGCGGAATTGGCAACACTTTCCCCCTTCTCCGCTCTCTCTATTACTTAGCCATCAAACAAGCTCACGTGCGTATGAGCAACCATTGACCAGCTTGACCTGCCGTCTATCTGTTTGTACAAACATACATACATATGTATGTCTGACAGTCGGTTTATCGTCTGTCTGTCGATGCGAGAACTGTGTTAGTCCGGCACATGGTCTCAGTTATATGTATAAGTTATGGAACAAAGGTATGAGTTAGATGGTAAACAACAGTAACCCGTAGCTGGAAAGCAGTCTTTAATTTAAATACGTGTGCATACCCAGTTGTGGTCCAGAAGTCTGCTGCTTATCACATTTTGGCATTTATGCACGTTTTATTAATGGTTTAACTTATGTCGAGTGTATTGTAAAAGCGACAATATGCTTATATAACTGTTACGTGCAGAACTCGCATTGCTTTGATATTAAATATTGGCACTAGAACTTTTCAGATATTTAATATATGTTTAAATTGCTTTTAATTTGTTTACAGCGCTCAAATAATTGTTGTTAAAGTGTGCAGCACTTGTTTATTTATTCAGTATAGATACAGTAATTATTAAACTGAATTAGTTTGCTCACATCTTAAAATTAGAGCTGAAATAATTATTTCATGGATTGCAAAGTTCCTATTAAAAATATAAAATTTAAATTTATTTATTAGTCACATCTTTCGGCGCACGGGCTTTGGCTTTGTTTGCAAGAAATATTACGGCTATTGTCTGAGCGTTGTCCTTTTACCTTTTGGCAACAACCTTTTCAATGTATCTTTTGGCAAAGTGATCCCAAACATAAAGAATACAACAACAGCCCTTGCTGACCCTAATGTATGCCCATATTTCCTTATTATTTCTGTGAGTGGAAACAGGCGACCAGGCGACCCACAGAACACTGTCAAAGACGCTCGTCTAAATGATTTAATGAGTTTTCTTTATTTTGGGCCATTTTCGGGGTCAAGTTTTGGGTTTGGTTGAGCTCGTTTATACAACCAAATCCTCATCAGTTTCTAAGCTACGCGTGGCATAATGATCAAAGGCATTTAGCAGCATCTGCCACACACACACACACACACACACACATCCGACAATTCATTCAGGTATAAAAAGAGTAAGCCAAGCCTACACCCACCGTCACTCATTGTCATGGTTTCCGCTAAATCCTGTTGAGATTTATCAGCCAAATGTCACCTCGAGTGAAAATTTATATGCGATTTGTATTGTCTGCTGCCGGCTGTTGCAATGAAATTCCGCGACAGCTGATCGCCGGGGCCGAGTGGCAGCTTCCTTACCTTCCTGTCGAGCTGACACCCCGCAACCATCTCACCCACATAGCTATTTTAATTCCGTAATATTCGCAGGATTTTCATTGCATCAATGCGGGGTTGCGAATTAGTGAAATATTCTTGAGATTCCCATGACTGTCACAGCTGAATTCCGCTAGTTATACCCTATTTATTACAAATGTTTAATTGGGTGTATAGTTAAGTTAACATATTGAATTTAATGGCAAGCACATATGTTCATTTAAAGTACCTGTACTTTTTCTTTGAAAAACTGAAAGACTATAACAAGTAGACACCAACGGTTGTTCCAATAAATAGTGAAAAACTAGTGTGAATCGGAGGAAAGTTGCATATGAGTGTTAGCTATTAAGGGTATCTTCCAGTCGAGCACTCTTGACTCTAGCCTTTGTACTTGTTACCTATTCACATTTGTAAACGCATAGACTCGAGTACTCGTCCTAGTATCCGTATTCGTATTCGTATTCGCACTCACTTCTCAAATGTGTGCCTGCTGGCGGCTTCCGGCTTAAGGAACGCTCTGTCGCTTCCATTTTCCTAGTCATTGCTCTGCTGTTTATGTGTGTGTGTGTGTGTGTGTGTTTGTGTGTGTGTGTGTTTGTGTGTGTGCGTGCAAGTATATGTATCTGCGATGGGTATATAAATTAACATAATGCTTAAGTATGTGTGACAAGCGACTTCTGGGTTTCACTTTACGTAAATTTATGTTCTTTTCAAATTGTCTATATATACAGTTTACATGCATAGTGACTGTGTATGTGTGTGCGGATCTCGCAATTAAAATCATTCACGCAATAAAAATTCGCGCAAAAAAATAAATGTAATGCAATGAACACAATTTTATGGCACAAGCAATTGTGCCTGCAATCAATAAAATTCACATTTGACTGCTATGAAAGAAAATCCAAGGCATCTTGCCATTATTTCAAATCAAAGGTATTCACCTTAAGTTCAGTTTTTTATCGAGCAACTGCGGCAAAGTGTTATATTTGAACATATTTATGGAAACCGACTGCAACCCTTGTCATATTTTATTTACATACACATTTCTTGGCTGATTAGCTAAATGTTACTGCATTTCACCGATAACAGACAATTGCAACTCCCAAGTCTGCTTCAGCTTAAATACGAAACCTGATCCCATTCCACCCGAATTTCCCTCTGATAGCCATTCCAAAAGGGCCTTAACGTTACTCGCACTGATAAAATTTATTACGCATGCGACACGCGTATTTCATTTTGTTTGCTTGTTTGGCGCGTTATTATCACCCTCGCCCAACGTGGCGTATGATTAACATAAAATGACAGCGGCAATGCACGCTACCTGCGATACATAGATTCAGATGCAGATACATAGCGCCAGCCTTCGTTTGAATATCAGAATTTGGCTTTTCAACTGATTAACATAATTTTCTGCCATATTAACAAGAGCCCAGATCGACAGGAAAACAGGCAGGTGAGATGAGTTACCTAACGCAGAGGCTTCCGTCAGAAGCTTTTTACGCTTTTTCGCTTCTTATCTGCATATATTTTATGATACGTGAACAGAATATTGCAACGCAATCATCGTTGTGGTTGCCAAATTCGCACTTATTACACTGGTTAACAAAATTGGGAATTCCACGTAAAACACAAACTTTCTTGTCGCCAGTAAAAACTAAATAGTTATTAAATGTATAAAAACCCATTGTTGTTTTTAGGAAAAAACGTTCTTTGCTTTGTAAAGTATTAAATTTATAATCACAGCTGTATGTAAAAATCAGATCTAATAAAAACAATATATGCAGGTCCATACAGAATGCAATTGCCTACCAGACATCGTGGTAAAATGCTCGTGTTGAGCAGTGTTACCAGACAAAGTGATCAGATCCCAAGTATACATGTTACCTTGTTGCCAGAAGGTACAACAATTGGGTATTTAACTTTTAAAGACCTGTGCCACCTCGACAGCAAAACGCAGACGATGAGCCACCATTGTTTCGCCTTTGACTGTGGTGCTGCACGGCAGATCGAACGGAATGGATGACTTGGATGGGTTTTGTTTAGATGGAACTGGAAGTGGAACTGGAGCCGGTATGCAGGGCACAAAAGCGGACATGACAGCATTACGAACGGTAGAAACGCAGGGCAATCAATGAGATATTGTGTGCGAATGTACGGGAGTGTGATTGTACGAGTATGTACATACGAACATATGTATGTAGCTTGTGTAATAACAAAAGTAGCTGAGAAAAGCGGAAACTAAAACAAATTGAAACAAAATGTTTGAAAAGCCAAGTGCAGCTACACAATAGCCACATCTGGCGGATTGCAACATTGAAAAGCAATAAATTCTTAATTGAAGTCACTTCCCAGGCATTCATTGAAAGAACAGCGCGCACTTAAATATACTAGTATACCTATCTGCTTATATTGGCACACATCTTTCGAAATATACGACATAAAAAAATTTTAATTTTACTTTAATGTTGCAATTGCAATTTAAGCTACTGCCATAAGTAATGCGACTAGAAGAATTTCTATTGACGCACGACACGCAGGAGCGGAAATCGTATTAAAGCAGTCACAAATATTTCTTTCGAACAAAAAACGTTCCAATTCATTTAAAGTTTATGGCAATTGTTAACACTCTGCCAGGAGAGAGAGGGGGACTTTTGCTGCACAAAATACATATTGCCGTAGTAAGGGAACTTCCTAGATTTTTTGATCACAGTTTCACCTTTAATTTTATTTGATATTCAAATGTAAAAATTTAAATTACTTAAATATTTCATGTGATTTTCTTATTTCAGATTCCAATAGACATATACCCTCTGGACTTTAAACGCTCATTGCTTTGCTTAAACTCAAGACTCAATTATCGTTTAGTTTAAAATATGAGGCAAACAAAGAAAACATAACCTAGCTTGGTGATGATGGTGACATTGTTGTTGAGAGCTGGTGACGTAGATGTTACTGCCTTTAAGGTATTATTACACCATTACGAATGCACTTAAGGCTTTCATTAGCTCGTAGATTGACGCTATTTGGAAGGTAATTACGAGAACCAAGCACAGTAAGAGGTACTGATGGCACAGACTGAGACCCAGATGAGGCAGATGACCGGAAACGACAGCAGCTGCCAGGCAACGCACAAATCCAAATGCCATGAGCTCAACAACAGACAAAGCGAAGGCATAGGGCAATCGCAGTCTGCCAGACCAAGTACAGGGTACTCCTTGTTGACAGACCGACCGGCTGGGCCAGTGTCCAACTATACAAATGCCGAATAAGCGGAAGTCACTTCAGCCTGTCGGTGAGTAACTCTTTGCTAGCTTCGAATTGGCTTTTACAATGTTGTTTGCCAGCAGACCCCCAAAAACAAAACTCTTCTGCACACAACCGGTCGAAGCGCCTGCAACACGCAAATGCAATTAACACGCCAGCAGACGGAGCGGAAATGGAATCCATGTTGGCCAATGGCCGCCCAGCATGTGCTTCCCTTTCATATGGCTTGCACAATTGGCCTGCTGTTTTATTTTTTTTTTTTTTTTTTTTTTTTGATAGTCTGTAAATTATATGTCTGGCGGCCCAAAAGTCAATTAGTTGAAAGTTAATTTTTTATGCGTAGGGCTAAAAAAAATCTTTAAACTCAAATAGCTTTCACTGTTAACTCATATCATTTAATCCCCAGAAAACGGTTTCATATTGATTCACTGATTTCAAACTTCCAATTTGAAGCGGCAATTACACGATAAGGCAAGAGGAGAAGACACCCTAAGGAGAAAATGAGGTAGGTGGACTGTCTCTAGGCGATGTGCAACGCCCAGAACTGCTCTCATAAACGACGGAATCTTCCGGGCGATTTCAGACAATTCCGTGTAGTTTGTACGAAAAGAATTTGTCTACTGTTCTTAATACCTTTTTAGTTGGTACATAAGGGTGTATTGGCTATTTAAAAAAATTATTAGCAGAATTGGCATTAATTAATCAATTTTACAGTCTCCTTTAATAAAGATCTTATGAACAACTAACTACTTTTAGTATTCATTTGTGTGTAATCATTATTTACAATTTCAGCCTGAAATCCTTGATAGAGTGTTTCAAATTCGCCAGTTTTGAAAGCACTTTCTTCAGTTGTTCCTTTGGTTTTCTTTGGCGGCCAGTCTGTGAAAAAAATCGTCAAGTGCAGGACTCTTCTCTCTCGCCTTCCTCCTCTTGCTGATGTTTGCAGTCCTTTATACATTTCTCTTTATCGGTAAAATCTTTTATTTGCACTTTAATGCGCAATTCACTGCTCGTTCTGGGCAATCGCTGGACAGCAATGAGATAATCTTCGCCAAGATGAATATTTACGCGTTGGTCTATTCGAATGGAAGCGATTTCAACATTTACATAGGTTTCCTTTACTTCCGTTGCCAATTTTAGCTTAAATTCCATACCGAACTTAATTTCAGTATGGTTCTTTTGATCAGATGACTATTTTTAAGGCACTTCTGTTCACAAAATGATTTATTTTTGCCACGTTCCTATTTTCTCGCTTATAGTTTATTCATTTAATATTTAAGCTCAATAGTTATAAGTCATAGTCATTGTAGTGCAGGCTAAAATTTCGGACCAGCTCAAATGTATCCTTACTCACACACACATGCTTATACACACACACACACTAACACACATGCACACAAATACGTTCCTCATTGAGTGCAAAAAGCATTGTCCAGCACATAAACCATGTTGCAAATGACCAGACGTGAGCCCTCCATTAGCCCGCCTGACCGCCTCCTTTACGTTACTGCCCGACTGCCCTTTCTCTGACCCTGTAAACGGTCTCGGATCGGACCAACGAGCCTTGTTTGTTAGCCATTTTGATGCCAGTGCAGAGCTCGGTGTTGTTGTTCCTGCTGTTGTTATACCCTGTACTTCAACTTTGATTGTGTAGGTTAATATAAAAATTGTGCAGTTTGCAAGTAACATACATTGTAGTCGGATTATTTGCCTTTGATACTACAACTAGTCTTTACTTCGATAATCAATTTAAGCCTTTTCATTACTCTATCTAAAGCTCGAGCCTTTAAAGTAAGCCAGACTATTCACGAAGTATTTTCATACTGATCAACCTGTCCTGTTCTCCTTGTTGTTCCTATTATTATAGCTCCTGGCGTCTGTTGGCCATGTCGTTCCCACTGCTGTTGCTCTTGTTGTTGCTGTTGCTATTGTTTGTTCCACTTGACCACTAAAGCATAGTTTTAGGCGCTAAAAGCTAAATACCAAAATTCAAAAAGCAGCTGCTACCTTGCAACGAGCAGAAGCAGAGTGGCCTCGAGCACTGCAAGAGCAGTTTATTTTCTTCAGTTTTGACATAGTTATGTTTGTTGAAAGTCTTGAAAGGGCCTTTTTTTATAGATTTTGGGATCCTTTGCAGTCAAAATGCTATACATTTTTAGATTGCATTTTAATTGATAAATGAACTGCTTCAAAAAAAAATTTAAATAGGTTTTTATAGTTTTTGTTATTATTCGTATATAAAATTTTCCTTGTAAGACTTCACAGATTGAAAAAATAAAGAAAAACATACTGTATACCAATTTATAGTAATTGGATGCAATATATGTTTATATATTTGTTTCAAATTAAATTTTAAAGAATTATTTGAAACCGCTTGCTATCCTCTGGCATTTCTGATTGATCGACCAAAACCAAACACCTGACTCTATTTGACATTGAAGTTTGTGGTTGTGTCATTATTACTGTTGTTGTGGCAGTAGTTTATCCCATTTGTAGCTGACCACAGCGAAATAAACCGCTAAATAAATAATGCATGAACAATGCCATTGTGAATTCAATTGAATTTCCACGCAGTGGCAGATGACGGGCGATCCAAATAATATAACCGATGCCAGACTAAAAGCAAACAATTCGAGGGCAGTTTATCCGTAAACATAAACTTTCAAAATTAATTAAAAAATGTTTAAATGGTCAATTAATTATTTAAGTACCAGTTATGAAAACAAAAATTACATATTTAATTGATAAATAATGCTATGAGTTTTAAATCTACCAGGAAAAAAATTGCAATAATATTTAAATGTTATCTTAAACGAATGAAGTCTTCAGGTCTCATAAATTACTAGAAAGAAGTCGATAACACTATTTAGTTACTATTGCGGGTTTTCAGTAATGCCACCATTGAAGTGGCATGGAAAGTCGACACATTCTATGAATTTGCATTAAGGCTTATAATATTTATGATTTTGTAAGCTACTTTCTTTTTATTTTGAAATTTTGTCAACACTGTCATTAGTTCCGATAGCTGTACTATTTTCCACGAAATTATCAGGCATTTTCCAGCACTAGAACATACGCATAAATGAACTGGATAAGGCGCAGTGTCAGCTGGCTAAATTGCCAAACCAAATCGTTTAACGGTTGTTCTATGCCATCCCAAACCACTGAAAATTTATGTTGCACTCATGTGCATCCAGAAAATAATAAATGGTAACCGATAGAGAGCTGCAGCAGGAACTCTTAAGTCCTCCCGTAAATTTATATTGCGGCTACACTGAGAAAAAAAAAATTAAATAATAAATAAATAAAATAATAATAGCATGACTATTTGTTGACAATAGCCTACGAATTTTTTGATATCAAGAACATTAAACAATGAAAAACATTAAAAATTAACTAAGACCGCGTTTCTGTTTTTGCTCTAAAATATTTAATTTGAAATTATGATCGATTAAGATAATAAAAAATTACGTTAATGTTTTATTATAGAATGCTTAATGTGAGAATATTGTTAATTCAACACTAAGACTAGAACTTAATTTTAGAACTCAAAATTGTTCTCTTATAAAGGGCTTTGAAAAAATTTTACGTTCAGAAATTATTATGCTTTATAAAGTGAGCGATAAGACTGCTTGGGAATTATAGGCTTAGATGTGAAAGAAGCAGCGCCAACAAGTACTACGGCTTTGTATTTTCCTTTGGCGGCTATTTAAATTTCTAGTTATGGTTAAATTGGAACTTGTTTTTGCATTGTCGAGAGTATAAATCGAAAAAAATCGATTGTTCCTCATTTTGGAACCACATTTTTTTCTCAGTGTAGGACACCTTAGTCTATCCCAGGCTCATCGTAGTTACATTTTGGCAGGAAATGCTTCTTTGAAAAATGTATTTAAATTATTACGGGTTATACTTGTGGTGAGCAGCAAGGCATTAGGCTCACTTGCTTTGGTTATTTGGAAAGACGAAATTGCAACTACTGACAAATTTATAGCCTTTAGAGATACTTTCCCAGTTTGGGGTGTCCATTAGCAAACGTTGATGAAAAGTGCAAGTTTGTTGACTGGACGTATTAAATATAATTGAAACTTTTATCGAACTCAAAGTGTGTGCATTCTCTTTATTGGCAAATTTAAACGAACAAGTTTCCGGGCAATTTCACCTTGCTGGCAAATTCTGCAGTCAAACGACTTTGCACGTCTCAACTGTTTAAATTTAATTTGCTGCATACCGGCTGCTCCACCTGCAGCTTCCACCTGAAGCTGCTGCTCTGTTTTTCAGGTCACCAGAAATCAACATTTCAGAGGCGACGTGCGCAATCGAAGAAAATGCACTCGACAGACAGTAATGCCATAAGGCTAGTACGCGATTCGTACGGTGCACAGTACAGTTGTACGGTGCACAACACACGGAAGTAGTTACCTTCATGCCAAATATGACAGATGCTGTTGCCTATTCCCCCTTTTTGGAAATACAAGTTGGTTGGCAGTTCCAAGTCACACAAAACACAAAAAGCAGACCTGAACCGGCTGACACGTAAACTGCATAAATATAAACGCAACATGAGAACGTGAGAGCCGCAACGGAAGGAGCTTGCCAGCTTCAAGTTGGTAGCCAAAAACCAACCGAAGGTAAAGTGTTGCAAAATGCGGGTGAATGCACCTCAAGGTAAATGGGATTCGGACTACAACTAAAGCTATCAGCGGCAATGCAAAAATTTAAACAAATCCCAAAAAATTTGCATTTGCCGTGCAGAAGCTACGAACACGAAAAAGTAAGAATATAGGATTATTCGACACCAAAATAGCATGGTTAACTAGATTGGAGTAAATGTTTATCTATTTACTTTATTCGAAAGTGCAGAATTTCAGAAAGCATAGGAAATTGTATTTTTTTTTAATCTTTTGTCAATAATTGTATGAATATAAGATTGCTTTGAAGCAATGTATTCCCCAAACATATCTTTGGTGCTATTAAGTTACTTAGCTTTTCAGCCATCTCATTTAATTGTGGTCTATTCGCATGTCCTATTTCCGGTGTGTACAACAAATAATTAAAAATTAAATGAAATCAAGTCAAGTTGAACCACGCTGAGACAATATTGCCATTAACGCAAACAACGGAAACGGAAGTGCAGAGCTGAAAAATAAAATCGATATTTGTTCGTCTTGTGGTGTGGCAGCTAAGCACAATTTGTGGCAATGCAGCAGCTCCTCAAACACACATACACTCAGATAAATACATACATACATATTGGACAGTGGATGGGGGACAGACACTGGACGTGAGGACAATGGGCACATGGATGGTTCGATATATGCAAATGCAGCTAGTTTAATTTGCATTTGGCCAAGAAATGGACTCGATCCTGGCTAAGGACGAAAGTAGATTTGGGTAAATTCACTTTAACAATTGACACTGCAAACCGATTGCGGTCGTAACTTGTTCTGAACTTGACCATTTAAAAGCATTAAACCGACTTGGGTTAAAAACATTGAATGCAGCTTTAAGGACAATATTGTGCAGTGTGCATTGCAATCTGAGTAAATATTAAACATTATGCAAATTGAATGTAAAAACCAATGCCAGACAGACCACAGTCTTGGTCGTAATTGCCCGCCTGTTGATTTGCATAATTATCAATTATAATTCATTTTATTTATTTGTACAAATAATTGCATGCAACGGCTTATGTTAGTTGTTGCATTTACAAATATGACGGTTGCTTATGGCTAATTAGCTGTTTCTGAACTGAACCAATATAGTCCACCTTTCTCTGGCCCGGCCTCTGCTGTCCTTGCTGACCAGCAGACAGTTGCCGCCTAATTGATTAATTGCGTAATCCTACTTAGCAACAGACACCATGGCCATGATTGCAACTTCGATTTATGCAACGTCTGCATTAGCTGCTTCTCCCTGCTAAGTCTGGCTTTTGGCGGCTTATTGATGACAGCTATATATCTGAGGACAAGGACGAGAACGAGAAGGAGAAGGAGAACGAAGTATGAAATGAGCAGAACGCCAATCCGCCCATACATCAATAAGAATTTGGCCGTCATTGGCTAAAACATTACAAGTTCTGGCACATGCCGTGTCTGCAGCTCGCAAATAGGCATGTCGTTAATGCGAATGGGGAACTCATCTAGATTTAACTGCACACGCGCCATAAACTCATAAACTCAGGCCACCCAGTCCAGTGGGTGGAAGATTTATGCGAGCATCTGAGAAATTTAATCAAAGAGCGCAACCCTTTCAGGAAACAAAAATCAAATTTGCAATTTGCAACTGGGCTTGTTCTTGGCCAAAGTTTCATATTACCGACCAAAAATGGCCGAAATGCTCAAAAGCACATTCCACGCTCTGGAATTCCTGTTTTCCATCAGTCCACCCATCCCGTCCGCCCAGTCCTTGCACTTGTATTAAACATATGTAATCAAAATAAGGCAAGCTCAGCACTGTTCCATTCTCCGAGTGGGTAATGTGAGCAGATTGTGGTTCAACATACTATCGTATATAGCCGTACATATGTATAAGTACTCCATTTACTTTTGGGCATTGCTGGGGCAAAATTTCAATTTCACTTGGGTTGTTTTTAGGCTGTTGTTCAAGGCGTGCCATGGTGTTGTGCCGTTCAATAACCGGCAACAACCAGACCAACAACAATAAAAATGTCGAAAACATAGCAAACATTAACGGGAAAACAATTTTCATAAATCTAAAATTATTACCAAGCGCCACAAGATCCATGGAGAGAGAAACAACAGACTCGAGTATGCAGAGTGTCCATTGAAGCAACAAATTTGCACATGAAAGACAAGTAAAATTTTATAACCACATATGCGACTACTCAATACACTTTCCGCACAAGCTCGATTCTTTTATTTAACATTGTTGGAGAGGTAAAATATATAAACCAAATAAACCATTGCATATTGACAGGCCTAACTATATATGTGTCTCTTAGACATAATACCCACTTGTCAGAGTGAGCTATACTTTTGGATTCGGATACACTTTATCTTGAACGTTATACACAAAGCGTAGCTCATAGTTCAACATTTGGGTTTATGGGATCCCTTATATATGAAAACTTTTTCCACAAACATATTTACCACGCTTTTAACATACGAGAATTTTTCCATATATCGTGCCCGCTTTTCCAGTTGCTTGGGGTTGTTTGTTAGCCAAGACCTATAAAGGGCGCGATTATATAATTTTCGAGCATTCGCCAAACAAGCCTCTGGCAGCCAGCAGCCGGCAGCTGGACGGGGTCGGAGTGTGAGTGTGAGTGTGAGCCTGAGCCGGAACATAAGTCACATAAATCACGCTTTGTGCTTTCGAGTAGATTGGGATGCGACCTCCTCCGGCAGCTTCCGCGCTTTACATTGTCTTTTAATTCAATTTTCGCAATCGGCTTGGGCTTCTTTGAAGTCCACTCAAATTTCAATAATTCTCTTTGCATTGACATCCAAACAAATTATAGAAAAAAGATGTGATGAAAATCAAGTCAAGTGGGAGTCGCAGAAAATGGGACGCTGTCAGACTAAAGAAATCAGCTGTCTCTGAAAAAAATCATCCGTTCCATTTCAGTTAACGCAAACAAAGCAATCGAGTGAATGCCACTTGAAAGTTTGAGTGCTTATAGACACACTTTTCAATGGCTTATCAAAATCTTAAGCTGATGACAATGATAGTCAAAGCCATTGCAACGAGTACAAAAGACACATTGGATCCAACACATCCACACATGTAGTCCTAAAAGCCCATTTATAAAATTAATAAAAAATGCCAAAGATTATAGTGTTTATTATTGAGGATAAAGAAAACAAATTGATTTTATAAAAAATCTTATATTTTTTACTAAGAGTTTAAATATAGTCATAACAAAAGTTTTTTATATAATAACAAACCTCTACACAGAATTTATGCAGAGATCTAATTTTTTATATAATTGAAAGTGGAGTGAATATATTTGATAAATGAAGAAGCTTTTCCTATACAACTAATATATTTTTTTGTCGACTGATCGTTTCTGTGATGGGCATAGTTACATATTTTTACTCAACGAGTGACTGTGAACAAGATTCTATAGCTTTTAAGGTCAATCGTATACAAAGTTCATCTTTCATCATCAAAATCTTAAACGCTCTCTTAGAGTAAAAAGCTGCCAACATGATCCGATAGAAGTGCTTATTTCTTAGGTTGCTATAACATATTTGGATTATTTTGGATTTGGCATTACTCAATAATCCACTTGTCAGTATTCCCCTGCATTCTTCTTTCTGCAGGTGACAGTTCCCTCTTCCAGTAATGCGCTTGCCACCGCAGTACAAGAGCTCAAACGTTGTAAATTTAAATTTGCATATGCAAATGAGCGCCTTTTGTAGTTGATTAAGTTTCAACTAAGCCTCCACAGCATTGCATCCCTTTATCACTCCATTTATTCACACTCCATCCGCAAGACTCATTTAGAAAATCACACACGCTGTCAGTTTACAATTGATATGGTTAATCAAATAAATAAACAAGTGTGTCTACCTTGGCGCGAAAATGTCTGTCACTGATTTGTCAGCTACACAGCCACACGCACAATTTCTATTTATATTTCTTTTATTTATTTTTTTTAGTTCATTTTTGAGAACGCTTTGACGCAACCCTGAGTCGACTACTGTCGTTCTATACGTCCTGATTGTCATTTCTCCTTGATATGCGACTATAACACACACACGCACACACACCTATAAATAACGTGTTCTATTGCCAGGTTATCAAAACAAACAGAAACTCGTAATAAGGCTGAGAATACCTTACTAGAAGATACTCTCTATTCACATTAACCCTAACACAAAGCCGGCTCTTCAAGCAACTTCTATAGAAATAATATTCTCAAACAAGAAATGCAAGAACTAAAATAAAAGCATTCATTTAGAAAGTGTAATTGCAAATCGTTTGTATTGAATTAAAATCATGTTAAAGGGGTAACTAAATATTTGAGACATATATGCGAGCATGAAATCGATTCTTAAATGTAGACAGGTAGATCGATGAACAGTTCGGAGTAGTAAACTGCTTAAAAAAGGGTTGACAGCCGCATGAGACCAAGAAAACCTCTTGCTGTTTTCCAGTACGCACCAATTTTCACTTGTGGGAATATCAATTGGTTGAGTTCCAACGTGACAGCTCAGCTTGGGTCTGTTAATTAATTGTCAAGCTAACAAGCATGTTAAAATTTGCCATCCAGAAAGAACATATAAAAAGTGTGCTTACAGGAACTATATATCAAACACTCCATACAACACTCATACTAGTACTACATATGACTATCATTTGTTCTCATTCTCATCAGTTCTTAAGTATGAATTCAACGCGAAAGTTCACAAATCCCAACGAATTTCTTTTCCACTGACACCAGCTAGGATTTGGCTGTTTATTGTTTGCAAATTTCCCAGGGGTCTTATATAAGGACGAGGTGTGACTTAGGACAAACATTTGCGCTGCTGATTACATTTAATGCTCAAATCGAATGTGCTTCACAGACTTCAATGGCCAGGCTGGCAATGTCAGGCCTGGAATCATCAATCAGTTGCGGCAAAAAAAAAATAAAAAAAAAGACCAAAAACAAAACATAGAAAGTTTGTATAACAACAGCTGTAGAACACAAGCAAAATTCTAAATTTTCGTTTGGATATTCATTTAAACTGATGGCATCAGCATGTTTCGGGCTTGGCAATCGTAATATCAACGCGTCCCCGAAAGTGGAATGACCACAGGGCCCGCACCTGAAGGTGGAACATATCTAAAAAGCGGCTGCGCATCCTCAAGTTTTATACGCTTATCATTATGGCCAGAGCCGAGTGCTGGCAGTGTCTGCTTGCCTTTGGGAGCGCCAGCCGCGATGATAAAAGCAATAAAAGTATTTGAATGCAGCACAAGCAGGAGCCAGAGCAGGCTTAGAGCAAGGCAATCGACCTTATTATCAAGTCTGTTATGAAGATGCAGGAAAATGGTCAGAAAATAGAGGAAGAGCAATAGCTTACACATTGTAGAAGTCATAACCATCGTGAAACTCTGATCACTATCGAGTATGAGAACAGGTTTTGCGTGTATTCACGGCCGATATACATCCTTCGCTATATTACTGTGCCAAGATCAAGACAACGAATGTGGCTGGAGAATATGAAGTGTATATGACACCTATTGACAAGCAACCGGAAGACTTAGGCTTAAATAACTACAATAAAGTTAGGCCATACCGATCAACGAGTTTATGTAATTTTTTAAACTAATCCTCCAGTCATCGACACGGCACTGACTTATTGCTTTTTGGATCGACGAGATTTCATCCAAGTTAGTTGCCATCGCATGTCACGGTGCAAAATAAAAAAATTTAAATCTATGTACTAATGGTATACAAGATTGTGATATTCTTTCATCTAAGAGACTTAATAAATTTTTATTGATCGAGAGTGCAACTCGTCCCACATTTGTGGTAAGATGCTCTATTTGTGTGCTCAGAAACTTTGCTCGAATAACAGCACAAAGCCAAGGCGGCTCCTTAACACTGCAGAGCGCTGATTTGATGCATTTTTGTGAGCTCTTTACTCAACTCCTTTGAGAATAAACGCTTTTAGCGGACAGACAGACAACACAAACAATTTTGCCACCCGCCACAATGCCAGGTGCACTACCCAACGGCTCACTTGACTCTGCTGACTGAGCACACACGCATCATATGAAGTCGCGAAAAAGCGCAGTTTGTTTGCTTTTAACTTGAAATTCTTTAACCCCTGCCATGCCACGCACATTGTGGCAAGTTGAAAACTAAAGCACAGTAGGATCTATTCAATTGTCCCGACACAAAAGTTGGTTAACGGCAAATTCTTATACATATAAGTATAAAACGCTTTGCTTCTATATCGACCTAACCGGGGTCTTAAAACCGTGAGTGTGAATCCTCATTTACCAAACAGAATTCTATTTCTAATGTTTAGTTTCAAGTTACTTTCATCATGAAACTTGAAAAAACGATACCGTAGAATACCGAACGATTTAGAGGTCATCCTTAAAGTATTTAAGGCATTTTGTGTACTCATTATTTATTTACCAAAAATATTTGTTCGAATGCTTAGGCCGAATTAATAATTTTTAATAGGCGTGTTATGAGAAGTGTAACAAATTGTTGTTTTCAAATGTTAAAGCTGCCCCCAAACTGCTATATATTTATGTAAACATTGCCCGTATTTACTGGTTTTCAATGAGCGTTATTAAAAACATATTTAATCTTCTTGGTTATTATTTTTATGTTTATTATTATGACAGTGTTAAGGGTAAGTATATTTTAACAACTCACTATCAACCTATCTTTAATATTTTGGAATAATTCTGTACTATAAATGTCATATAACAAGTTCTACCAAGAGCTGTACATATCATTATATTACAAAATAAATAACTCAAGGCTGAATTCTAATATAGCCTCATTAAATATTTTATAAAATAATATAAAATACAAGAAAGAAAGTATTATCCTCGACTTGCCGAAGCTATATACCATTACAAAATCTAAAATAATAAATTTCATATGTACACATTACTACAGAAACCATTTTTGTAGCCTATTATCAGGCATTATATAATTTCTGGTATACTCTGAAGGGCAACATAAATTTTAACATAGTCAGCTGCTTAATATAATTTGTAGCATACTTGCCGGCTGAGCAGAAATGTGCTGCTCAGACAAAAAGCTTCGATCGAAAAAAAAAGCTCGCGCAGCGTACGCAAGGGAGCTTTAGATACCGTACAATTTGAGTGAGACTCCAGCAGACAAATAAAATAATGCGCACATACATAAAGAATGGAAATTATATCACTTACATTTATCTAAGCCACTTTTTATATTTTGCAATTACACAAATTTATTCACAACCACTTTTCACTATTGCATTCTTTCATATTTCACCATACAAAACAATAGAAAAAAATGTATTAAAAAAATTTGCACACAATTGCGTATGTGTGTGTGAGTGCAGCTCAAAGAAGAGCGCAATCTGCAATTATTTAACGCAATACGAAACGAACACAAACACGTATCACTTATTGTGAACACCCGCAACAGGCCCATTTATTTATTAATACAACTAACACGACGCGAGCCGCGACACGCACGAATTTGTCAATTTAATTCCAACAAATTTTTCGCGAGCGTCAATTTGCCGATTGCGCTTGTTACAATATGGCGCCGCTAGTGTGACCAAATGCAGTTAACCACAAAAGGGCACCCTCAGAAGCATTGATCGGTATTTTATGCATGAAATGCCACAAGTGAGTTTATCATCAAGTTTGTTTGTGTGGTATTATTTTGTTATTGCTCTGACAGCACAAACCAAAATGCAATCGAAAACTTCTCAATATTGTAATACCTTTGCAATGGTAAAAAAAGGAAGCAGTCTGCCTAGCAGGAATTTTGTTGTATGCTCTTCAATTGTAATAACAGATAATATATATATAAAAGTTAATAATTTAAGAAATCATCTAGTATAAATGCAGCATAAGCAACTTTATCACTTAACAGAGGTGCCCAAGCGCATTGCTCTTTGCTCTCATTTGTTTTTGTAATTACTCTTAATATAGGCGGAGCAAGGCTTGTATGTATATGTGTGTACATGCACTGCTCCCAGCATAGGCCAATGCAAAATACAAGAACAATTTCGCACATTTTGTTTTCCATCTTCTTTCTTTGCCTATGCCGTCGAGTTTAGCAACAACACTTTCATATGCTTTGTTGTTGTGCTACTAATGCCAATGTAATTTTGTTGTTGTCTTCTCAATATGAGTGCGCTTGAAAAAGACTAGGTTACGTCACGCGCACGACCGTTATGTTCCGTTATATTTCGTTGCGATCGCGTGACGTCGCTTGTATGAATGTAGGCACTTTTTTTGGTAAATCGACTACTGCTGCTGAATGGCACATCTGATTTAGAAATGACTACCCTATAATATATGTAGTTAAATATTAGGTGAATATCGTGTGATATCTCTGACCTCTACATTTTTCATAGATTATCTGCAATAGTTTGACAAAGTCCAAAAAAGTTGACAAATATGTATAGCTCTCTATATCATGGTTTTAGGCAGTCAGCGAAAGGTTTAACATAGAATAACTCATTTCTGACCCAATTGCACCTATTGCAGCTATTTGATACAGGACATACGCACATGGCTATATCGAATGAGCTCGTCATTCTGATCAAGAATATATATACTTTATGAGGTCGGAGACTTCTCCTTCTATGCATTACACATTTCGAGACAAAATTATAATACCCTTTTGCCAAAGTATAAAAAATTAAATATAGAAAAGAAAACAGCATCTAACATGGCTCAAATGTATTAAGCCGCAAAGCCATAGTCTTTATATGTTTTAAGTAAGAAAGAAATCAGATTTAAAAGCAAAAATTCAAAATCAATTAAATGCGCAATTCACAACCAGCAAACGAAGAGTTGGACAACCAGAAGTCAAGAGATATTTTTTTTTTGTGGCATGATTTGTTGACAAGTTGCATATGTGTGGGTGTGCAGGACAATTCTTGGAATGCATCTTGGTCATATTTACATTATTTTATCTCGGCTGAATGCATTTGTTGCAATGGTTTTTTGAAATATGCTTCAACTGTCAATGGGATTTCGTTATAAATAAGATAGATGAATTTAAAAATTTACTATAAAACACTGAATGTTGCAAATAGCATTAAGGAAAATTTAATATTTTCACAAAATTCTCTCTACTTGTTAGAAAACGTAAGCCTATTTCTATACTCGACATTTGGACTGCCGGTTCGTAGACAGTTTTCAATTTTCTTTTCTTTTCTGTCCAAATTGTGTTTCAGCTGCTCGGTCAAAGTAATAAAGCTGCAATTCGACTGTACAGAGTGCAGCAATTCCTTTACATTTGCTTTTTGAACTTGTGTCTGTGTGTGAGATATTCAAATTCATAAATTATGCAATTTTATGGTTTTGAGGCGTAGAATGTGCAAAAATATTATTTTACACACGTCTATACCCAAGCATGAAAACACACACTTTATATTCTTACTTTGCCACACCCACATGCCGCATGCCGCTTGCCGCATGCCGCATTCCACAGCCAAACAGCCATAGCAACTTGGAGGGTCTGCACTTTAACATAATTTACATGAATTTAGGTTGCCCAAAATGCTAGCCCCGAAAGCTCCGTTTGGATATCAAGGTTGAAACTTGGCCACAGCCAGGAGTATTCGTAGTGGCGCTTATCTGAGTTATGAATATGCAGGTGCTTATCGCTTGAGTATGAGTATGAGTGTGAATGTATGAGTGAGTGCGAGTGAGTGAGTGCGGATGAGTGTGCAACAGAAGAAAAGTCCTGGCTAAGATTTAGGCACCTGCAAGTTTTATTTATCATCAAACATTTTTAAGGTCTACCCATTAAAGCAAAGTCTTAAATTACTGTCTTAAATTTTAATACCCTGTACTCAAAATGATTTAAAACGTATAATAAAATGGTGTAAATTTATATAACAGACAAAAGGACCCTAAGAAGTATATGTTACACCCATTTATCGGTGTGTCTATACAGGAGAACAGGATATCTCCAAGTCAAGTGCTCTCGATTATTTTAAAATGAGCTTATGCCATAAAATGGGACTCACATCCTCTGGACAAGTTCGTGAGCGGATAATTACTTAACTTTGCCGAGACAAATGACATTGTCATGGATTTTGCTTTCACCTAGTTGATTCCCGCCGCGCCGCGCTTACGTTATCCTTTCAAATGGATTACAAACTTTTCCATATTATTTCCGGCCGATTAAAATGTTCACTGGCGCGCAATAATGTCAAGTACATAGCTAAGTCCTTAATATATCTAACTTGCGAGGTGTCGTCAGCAAAGTTGTATTCTGGCAGAACAAAAGTTGCACATTGTGTATTTTTAGAAATTGGCATATTTAACCCAATAAGCATTTGGTTACTGTCCCCCTTATGACGAATACAGCAGCATCTGTTTAGGGCATGTCATAATAAAATAAATATATAAAGTATATACATACTTGCTTATATGAATCCTTCAGGGGAAGTACCCCTGAACCGCGCTAAACTGTCTGTCACACACAAAAATGTTTTTGTGGATTCTTCTATTACATTCCATCAAACGTGCTCAAAATTTCAAGTGCAAACATGTCAAGCTAATAATGTTACAAGGAAACATTTGACGTCAAAAATAACAGCAACAGCCTGCTAGTTAAATCTCAGTTTCCCTCTGATTCTTGTCAATTTACATAAGCACAGAAAGATACTACGTATACCATGTAGCCACAAATAATGGTTAAGAGGGTATAATTAAGTTGTACACTCTTTGTTTATAGTCATTGAAACATTGGCGGGAGTGTTGATTTACAGAAATTCTTATGCAAATATTTATATTTGTTTTATATGAAAATTGACCAAATAATATTAAATATTTTATATTAACTGAAATATTAAAAAGTAAATATTCATACATTATTATTTTTTTCAACAACAATAATTGTTTTTCTGCACTTTGTTATTTACTTTCATAAATTTTATGAATTAACTAAGTATGGGGATAAATAAAAATGCATATTTAATCATAATAAATTTAATTTGTTAATTGGTTTACGCTGATTAACCTTTAAACGCGTACTCAAATTACTTTAGGCCGCTATTAAAATGTCGAAATCTCATAATTGACTTTATCATTTTATATAGCTGGCATTAAATTGTTCCATATTTACTCAGTAGTCATATATTTTGAGTAAATAATTTTTATACATTTTTATTTAACGCGATTTAATTGTTTATTATATTACAATAATGGTTTTATAGTTTTAAATATAGAAACTAAAATAATGTTGATATGCGTATTCGGCGAATATAGTTATATTTATTCTGTATCCTTAGACCAATTCTATAGTTGGTATTATAATCCCACTTGTTAGCTGAAGGCCAATAAATTCATGTGTGAGGTATACTATTTAATAAATAATTCATTTTTAATTATAAATAGCCTTTCATGCATAAACTCTTGGTTTGGTACTTTGAAATTCAATGAAACAATAAAATATATGTATGAACAAATACATATATGATTCGGAAAATGTTCTTTCCGTTGAGATTTAATTTTTAATACAGTGTAAATAATTGTATCTACTCCGAATTCAGTTAAGCTTCCTGTTTCTGATTTCTCCTTCGTCATTCCGATTCGGAATTCGCAATACGCAGGAGCGCATGACAGGATTCATTTGCCCCTCTTGAGAGCGTCCTGCGAGCCACCATAAGCTCCTGCTTAAGCCTTCACATGCGAATATAAATTAAAATTAACCACAATGCTAATGTATATTAATAAATTCATTCCGCAATCTGACCAGAATTTCATAAAATTTTAATAAAGCAAACCGAAGGAATTGCAATCATAAAAATTGCATTAACGCTTCTATTTGTTAGTGTCTATTTCTACATGCATAATTCATTTAATGCCGGTTCGAACGGACAACAAGTTCGCCAAGGCAATGAACTAACTTTTGGGTATAAAAACTTTTTTAATAAACAATAAAAGCTATACGAAAAGAAACCGAAAATAAAACAGTGATTCCACCAATGACCAGCATCAGGTTCAATAAAAAAATAACGAAACAAACGAAGATCACAGCGAATGATTAATGTTGAAAAAATATAAAATGTGTCAAGCGATTAAAAGGCGGCCTTGCTTGTAACGCGTTTTATTTACGGCAATCATTTATCAAATCCAAGCCGGACAGGCTGTATGGCACATGGACACACGGCGCACGGCACGGCATACGATATCGAAATTGCTTTACTTCCAACTCCAGCTCCAGCTCCAGCTCCGGTGGCCAGTGGCCGTTGGCTAGACGGGATATGTGATAATGCAGAAAAGGCCCACGCACCTTTTGAAGTTTCCTACACAGTAAAAAATATTGCATGTATTCGATTAAATATAAAATACTTATATTTTTTACCTGATAAAAGATAATAATTAAAGAAATTTCTAATTGATTCGGTAAGACATTATTTTGGATGAATGTAATTCTTCACTCGAGTCAATTATATATACATAATTAATTCATATTGTAGAAGAAGTGTGTTTCTTAATATAACAAGAAGATAATACGGCTTCAGTTGAGTTTTTCTAATCACAAAACTATATAGTATGTATTTCAAGTTGTGATTTAAATTGGTTTTTTTCGCTTTGTGAAGGTGTGTGGGCAGATGATAAAATATACTAACACAAATTTCAACTAAGTAACATCCTTCTACTAATCAGCTGACAAATTTTTATGCAAACTTAATTGTAATCACAAGTTTTCAGTGTATGTCAGCCAAGCAGACCTGTAAAAAACCATACAATTATTTATTTTGCTTTTTGATTTGACTGACCCAAAATGAAAAGGCAAAACACTGAGCATCGAATGGCTCTGCACCATTGTGTTATATAAGAAGAGTATATAAAAAATGAAGGCAAAATCAAGAACACAACAAATAAAGCCACTGACTGAAAGCGAACATCCATCGCTCCCAAACCCCGATAGCTCCCGATTCCCCTTTGCCGCCTACACTCTGGTTGACTGGCACATGTCAATCAGACAACAGAGCCATAATCTCCGCTTGACATGAACTTAAAAGTATTATGACAAATATTTTGCAATCTGTTCGTTCTCTGGTCTCTGTTCTCTGTTCCCTGTTCCCTGGAACCACGCAGCTCTCTGTGCATACAATTTTGTATATTTTATATACATATATGCACATATGAACTCTTTTGTGGATGGGGATGTGGATGAGGATGTAAATGAGTGCGTGTGTTGCAGGTATTTTTATTTTTGTTGTTCGACAACAAGGACTTTGGGGAATGGACGCCGGCCAGATCGGTTGACGCACATTTCTGTTTAAATAAAAATCATTTCGTTGCAAATACCTTGTGGCATATTTCTGTTTTTGACATGACCTTTTTGTAGTTTGCATCAACGCCAACAAGCACGCAGTATACGCATCTGAAGGCCTTTCACTTCTAGGAAAGAAAATTCAGACCATATTTTCGCTTTCGGCCAATATTTCCTTTTTCATTTTTATTGCACCGGACATGCCGTAAATCAATTTTATATTTATTATTTTATGAATTCCAATGGCTTGTCTTTTTTTAATTTTACCCACTTAAGTACGCATCGTTTGCATGCGCGGCTGTTGCCCCATTTAATTTACTGTGTCGCATCTGCGCCTCCCACCCCAACGACACTTTGCCCCCAGCTTATCGCTTAATTGGGAATGTATGTGCGGCAATGTTGCAACGTGGCACGTAATTTTGTGGTCGTCAGAACGAACCAGGTGGGCGGGCATACCTATCTGGCCTTGCTTAAAGGTATGCTAATGCAATTGGTATTTGTTTAAATTTCAATTAAGTTTAAAACTGATTGAATAAATCCTAAAGTTGCAAGCTAGTTAGCTTACATTATACACTATTATAAACAATTATTTAAATCTTATTTAAATCACGAAATTTCTGTTAGTATTATATCGATGTATTGCCTAAACAGTCTTACATTTAAATTACAAAGTTCGGTTTGAATTTAAAGCTATAAATACAGAGTATAGCTTGGCACACGTATACCTAATTGAATTACATTTCATTATAAAGTTATCACACTCACACTGCGAAGCTATTATCCTACAAGTATTCCCATTGCCGGGTATATAACCAGAGCTATGCCATACGATGCGTGCAACCCATTGTCGAATGCCGCAACAAAACTATTAAAATGTCAGAGGATCCTGCGAGTGGGCTTAGAGGATAGAAGCGAAATGTCTATTTGTGTCTGTTTAGCTTGTTGTGGTGGTTGTAATTCTTTTCAGCTTGGTGGAATTTGGGTCGCTGACATTAAAAGCAGCATTTGGCGGCAAAATATCTCATGGAAATTTACAAATTTTGTTGGGTTGTTGGGTGTGCTCGGCCGCTTGGCTGTTTGGCTGCTTGGGTGCTTGGCTGCTTGTTTGTTTGACAATCGGGTAAAGTTGTTATGTGCACACATTAACAAAATTTGCATATTAATTAAAAATTAACGAGATTAAACAACCGAAAAACAAGGCTCTATGTTGTCAGTCGTCCGACAAGAGCCACAAAATCATTTGCATGCGTGTGAGCTTTTATTCCGTCTATTGGCTGGTATTGACATAACTTGAAGGACCAAAGGTCCTGATAAATGCTTGAAAGCACTCCTTTATTAAATTCCAACTACAACACATTTAAAATCCACATATGTATGTGTATGCATGTGTGTGGTTTTTCAAGTTATAATTGGTTCAAAACTTTGGATAATACTTTTGCCAAACGCTGTCGATTTGCTTGCCGATTTGGTTCCTCTTGTTGCAATTTGCTAAAGTTGAGCAAATCCAATTTGCAGTTTTGAAATCGCATCTAATACAAACCAAGCCCCTGTGTGATAAACAGGGACAGCGAGAGTATTGAAAGGAGACAGCAGATATGTATTTGCGGTTAGATCCTTGCATGAGCATAGTAATTGGCATGAGAAGCAGGACGGCAATTGAAATGTGAGGGCAACTGCAATTCCCCCGAGTCAATTGAATAAAAAGCCAAAACCAATCAAAGTGCGTGAGGCAACAAAATGCCCGGCGTTTGGAATGCCAAATCGGCTATGAGAAACTAATAAAATGTAAACTTCTCAATGCAAGAAGAAATGTCAGTTTGTCATGGATTTATATGTCGAATTTAATAATTCCTGTGCCTGGCCTAGGCAGTTAAGTAATTTGTCGGTGAATGCTCGGTTTGAGAACTGGCAATTGGCATAGTATTTCGCATTCAGATGCAAACTGTTGCAGTTTTGTGCAAACCAAAATTGAACTGACAACAAGGAATGCATACTTGCAACGCAGGTGTACTCTGGACCCCAAAGCAAACAAAGCGGCAACATCCTGCTCTGCAGCAGGTTCGTAAATGTAGAATATGAGGACAACACAGCTCACATTCAGGACATTTGAATTAATTGCCTTATGTTGTCGAGCCAAGTCAGGGCAAAAAGAAAATCCGTTTCCTAATAGTATAAATACAACATAAATATTTATCTACATAGACACCGACAGAACCAAAAGTATTCTGCAAGAGAAAATAAAATTCTGAATTCGAATGCAAACGTACAAAATGCTTAAATGTCAGGGCAATAAAAATGCACTTTGCAAGTTTAAGAGGGAAGAGGGGAGAGGGAAGAGAACAAGAGAACAAGTTTCAATATTGCACTGGTATGGGCTCAATTCTGGTGCTGGCACAACTAATTACTCGACTAATATTTGCTTTCACGCACACACAGCCTCAAATTGAGGTAGACACTGACCACATAAATCTTGCCTTGTCCTCATTAGGACTCTCTCTGCATCTGCTCAGGCCCAGAGCACACAGAAACCCCTTCCACACCACAACACTCTCATCCCTCCCTTTCCTCCCATAACTCCCATAACACCAAGTTAAGAGCCGAGAAACGCTTGTGCATATTAACAGAGCAGTAAGGATAGGACAGCTGCAGGATAGCGCATTTTATGTATGACCAGTGCTGAAGGACGACCAGACAGATATGGACACATGTTCAACTGATTGATGGGCCTATGGGCACGACCAGAGTTGTCTGTGTAGAATAAATCGAGTGTTTTCCAAGCACCTCAGGGAAGCATCTCGAGCGCTAATACTGATTGATAGGCAAACATTGGGCCGACAATTAGCGCATTGGTAGAGCGCTAGGAGAGGAGGGAGGAGAAGGTTTTTGGGTAAACAGAAAAGTTGACTATTCATGCAAAGCTCTGAAAACTAAGCTGACCTGACAATTGTAATGAAATTTTCAACAACAATTTGTGCAAATCATTTCATTGCTTATGCTGACGGCCAGAGAAAGATAAATATTAATAACTCAGTTGGCCAGTTCACAAAAGGTGAAGGCTAAATCTCACCGCTCACCACACACCACCCACCACCCACCACCCACCTCTCCTCCGAGTTGCAGTCGCAGCAGTTTCTATATGCGGCTCAGTTCGCACGGCAAACAAATACCAAGCGTTACTATAACTAAGGGTAAACTGAGACGGAGACTGAGTCGGAGGTAGGACAGGCAGATACTGGAGCCTTTTAAATAATAACAGGGGAAGGCGGGGTGTAAAAGGAAGACCAGTGAATAGACAAATAGTTCTGTTGTTGATGACAATACAGAAAAATGTAAGACAGGACAAAGCAGAGTAAGCAGCAAATAGCCCGGGCGCATAATAAAGTACAGCCAGGACGAAGAAGAAAAAGAAGAAGCTGGGGGTGGAATGCAAGCAGAAATGAAAATGTTTTATATTAAAGTATGTATGTCTGTAAGCTATACACTATACATAACATAACAGTCACATATTAAATGCAAAGCCAGTCAAACCACAGAGCTACCTAAGCAGCCCCGTCCTGGCCACACGGTTTGGCTAAATATTAAAATTCATTCGCCCAGTTGTACGGCCACAACACTTTTGGGCCCCGGCACTGACGAAAACGGAAAACGACAACTACAACGATTTTCATTAGGCAAACAGCAGCACAGCATATTTTCCATAAGGCATTTCAGACAGAATGGGACAGCCCAACTGAAACAATTGCACAATTTATGTGGCATTTATTTGCACAGTACTCGTATTCAAGTCCAAATAGCCCAGTTATAGGTGCGACTTTGAGTTAGAGAGCATTCGATAATAACACCGATAGAATCCACACTTTCTATTCAGGCCTAATCAATACTTTCAAAGGAATATTATTACTTGAGTTTACAGCTTACTTTAATATATGAATATCTGAAGTTAATATTTTATGAATATCAAGAATAGAAACATGTCTTCTAATTTATACTCTCTATGTCGTTAAGAACTTTTCAAACTTTGTCGATACTATCGAAGCTTTAGTGTTACTAAACTGTCGATTGTTTTCCAGCTCTAGTATATGTTTAGACTGCTGCCAGAGGAACAGGGCTCCGACAATTCCATGAAACGAGCCGTTAAGCATTAAAAAAATATATATACAGGTCAGACACTCACTACAATTCTTTCTCATTCTCTTCCCCATCGCAGCCCAACACATGCTCGACAACTAAACTGCAGAAATATTACAAATTCAAAATGCTAAATGTGCATTTAACTTATGTATTTATGTAAATCCCTCGAAATTATTTTGTCCGACGGCCAACAAAGCCAAGGAGCTAGGAGGGGCCGGGACAGGTACCAAAACCAGCTGCATGTCATTTGATGTATGTGTGTATGTATGTATGTATGTGCTTTAGTTATCTTTTTTACCTCGAGCTGTCCACATGGACAATTTCCTCGTCTTTGCTGTCAATTGTCACCATTTTGGATTGATGGCATTGCATGGACTTTTCCCTCGTCCTGCACATCCTGTGTGCTTGCGGTCGATAGAGTCCTCGTTGCCGTTCTACTTTGGTTTGCCATATTTTTCGCTTTATTTTTATTTCATAACTATGCAACCACTCTGTTACATTTTATGATCCTTTTCAGGTATAGTCCAACTGTGCTGCATATTTTTGCCTTCTCAATAAATCTACACAAAGTACACATATAGTATACATTCCCTGTTGTGCATACCACAGGTAACTGTATATATACACACAAGTTGCCTTGTGTGTACACATGGATTTGCATTTATGTACGTACAGCTGGACTCGGCTTTATATTCGATATAATTTATTTATTTGGAAGCATCAAATAATTTCCAATGATGCAGTTAGTCCAAAGTGCCAAATCCGATTTGGACACCAACCCAGGGCATGCAGTAAAATTTGCCTTTACAAATGCATATAAATATCTAGAAGGGAATACTAAATGGTGCCATAACCTCTTGATTTCCAGCAATTAAAGTTTCACAAATCACAAGCCACCAAGCAATAATTTTTGATGCCCTCTGTATTGCATGCTACGTTGCATATTCATATCAGTTAACATCCATCCAGACGGGCAGACAAATAAGCCTTCAGAAAGTGCGTCATTCTCCCATTCATTCACCCAACCACTCACTCACTCACGCACTCAGTTACTCACTTAGGCATTCATTCAGTCAGGCAGCAATCATTTGCTTGGGGCTTTGGGTTGAATGACTTAATTCTTAATCCTTTGCAAATCGCCAACGCATTATCAGTCTGGCCCGGCGCAGTATGATGCCAAGAGAAAAACCCCGAACCAAGGGCCAGACAAAGGACCGGGGGCCGAAGTAAACGCCGTCTAGGCTATTGTTAATCAATTTTATGCAAATCGCCTGGCTGGCAATATTTTTTGGCTGTTATCACATTACCGGCATAATTTCGTAATTGAATTAAGTTGGCTTTTCAGATTCAAAAACATTTTTAAATTTTAAATTTATAAGCCCGTTCGGCGATGTACGGTAAAATATGCGTGCTTAGCGCCTAATCAAATAATTAAAATCTAAAACTATCTCGTTAAATGGAATTCGCTTTTATGTATAACTGCATTAAGAATCAGATTTTTCCTATCGAATAACTGTTTGCCAACACAATATGTATCAGAATACGCAATATAAGCTAGTTAATTTTTTCCCTCCTGATATTTTATTGGCTGCAGGGCGAGTTTTTCTAATGATTTTCTTTAAGCCGAAAATACATTTTGATTCTGAATGCACACACACACACACACACACACGGACAATACAAACTTTCACTTTCAGAGGGTATCAAGGTAGGGGGGAGACAATTGAAAATGATGCCGTTCATGGCCTGAGGTCGGTTAGGCCTACCATACATATATGGCAAGCCGGCAAACACAACCAGTGGCTCGAAATAAATCCGATGCCGTGGGCATTCTACAACTTTGTGAGCCAGATTTTAATTCAATTACATCTGTAGCTGCAAGTCGTGTGCAAATATTTTCATAGGACAAATTAAAGTGTTGCTCGCACTCACCCACCAAACCCACCAAATACTTCACAATAGAACATCAAACCCACCAAACAACCACCCGAAGCCCCAGGCACATGCGTGAGCCGCTATTTGCACTTGAGACTTTTATTTTGGGAGCAAACAAATTTGGTCAAAAGCAACGGCAGTAACAAGGAACAAACAGGTTAAACATTTAATTCCAGAGTGCTTTACTTTGCGATACCCTGTTCTTTAAATTAAAATAATAACACAATAATTTCTTATAATGCCATATATGCCATCTTGTATTTATTTATATATCTTATTCGATCAGCACAAAAAATGTAATGGGTACTTGGTGGTGAATCACACAAAAGATTTTCAACGACTTTTGACCTGTTTTCGCATTATAAGGTGTTGAATATTGAACTTACTTATACACACTTGTTAGTAAGTATCACAATACTGATATTTAGGGACAAAAGAAATATACAATTGTCTTTTAGCCTCTCCTTTCCCTGCATAATAATGAGTGAAAACTGTCGTCGACGTGGCCCTCTTGAAATATTCTACCTTTGGCTAAAATGTTTTACTTATTTTCATGCAAATGAAACTGATGTTCGTTCTATAAGGACAGCAAATTTACCTACTCCCAGCGTATTTAAAAATATTTGTATGCAGGGCCACATTTGATGTGCGGGGTTGATTTATCATTATCTATGTTTGTCATTTGTTTGCCACATTGAAAGCAGTCGAAATACATTGTTACAATCAACAAACATTGTATACATATTCAAAAGATTCTTAATATTTATCAAGAAGAGTATTGTTACCCTGAACTAATGCTAAGAGTTGGCACGAGGCAGCCAACAATTTACTTATACTCGTCGAGCTGAATTTCAATATATATTCAGAAACACGTGATAATCGCCGTAAGGTATTCAAATTACAAGAATCGGAATAATTAAAATTAAGACAAAAATCGCTTACCAATAACCCGCAACTTGGTCTGCCCGTGAGACAAGCAATAAAATCGAAGGAAAACTTTGCGTTGGAATTCGTTATGGGGCGAAATCTGACGCGGAAATCGAAATTTGTTAAATGGAGCAATCGATGAATGGCGTTGGCTCTGAAGTGCGCCACGCCCCCTCTAAAGTCCAGAGTCCAGAGTTTGGTTTTACATTTTATCGCTTGTACGTTTGCACCATTTCAATTACAAACAATAACAATAAAATGTGGCAGAAGTGGGTGAGGACGGACACGGGCCGGACACAGTCGTTAAAGTTCAAGAAAGCGCGTTGGCAAAAAAATAAAAAATAAAAGATAAAAGATAAAAGAGTAGTGCCAGGGAATTAGTTCACACGGAAGTGGCTGTCAGTAGGTACATATAATTCCCCACCGGTATCCAGTCCTTGGATCCTATCTCATAGCGTATATCCAGGGAACACAGTGTCGTTCGTGCGGAAGTAAGGTGCCGAAGCGGGAATTGTAGGTAAATATTATTGCAAAGAAATTTAAATACAGATTTTTTTCATTATCTTTTGCTAGTCCCTTGCTTTTTTAACGCACATTAATGAAATTCTATTTTCTATTTTAGTTCTATTTTCGCTTCAATTGAATATTAAAGTGCTTCAACAACGTTTTCTTGATAGCACTTACGGCTATATAACTACATATATGTAATAGTACCTTTGCTTACCAGGTTTTAAGGTTTTCCTAATTAGAAAGCACACATCAAATACTTTTCACTTCCCACCGCACAACATTCAGCCACAAAATTACTATTTTTATTGGAGAGATACATTTCTTTGCTTGTGTTGCGAACTTAATTCAAAATTTAAATTGGTCGCCTTCAGCGCTTAGAATCTCACAATGAAAATATAAATTATTTCTGTGCTTATTTTCTTTTTATACGTTTTCAGTATAAATATTCAAATAGAAGAAGGCTGCTAGAAAACATTTAATATTTAGTATAAAGATTCATGTGTGTACTCTCTAGAATTCTATTTTGGGCTTTATTGAGTTCACCATGAGAATTATGACAATTGAAGCATTTAATATCTGCATTTCCGTTCAGTGACTTATTGTGTTTTTATTCAATTGGTAATACTTCAACACACGGCGCGTGTCGAAATTAATAAATCAGCTTTAAGATGAAGCAATTCAAGAACCATTATAACAAGTTGCTGGGCAAGCAAAATAAATAAGCAACATATTTTTTTTTTTTGTATAATAGGTTGACTGAACGCATAGCAATAGAAATAAAATCTTACAACTAAAAACTTATTTCATTAGCAATTTTCATCAAAGCCAAATTCAGTCACAATGACACTCGTAGACTTAACGCCCGCGGGAGGGGGGGAAATGTGAGAGCGGTAGTTGTATGCCTTGATGCTGTGCTCAATTAAATTCAACGCTAATAAAACCTCCATAAAATAAAATTTGTAACGAATTTAGTCGTCCTTGGCAATGACTAGGAACGACCATCATTGATAGTCGTGGCGTATACGTGACAAACGGCAGCCATGTGTTAATCTGGACTTGTCCAAGCACTGTACAGGATCAAGAACAAGAAAAGGACAACAGCTACAAAAGCAACAAAGAAATACACAAAACAAACAAACATAAACTTCGACATAAGTAAGGAAAATAAAGCAGCAACAGAAAACTTTATGGTCAACATTTTTAGTTGCGGTCGAATGAATACAAAAGTGTATTTCATGAACAACACACATTAATACAGCCACTCACTCGCACACACAGATATTTGTATACATATACATATTTAAACATATGAACATACACTGAGACAAATAAATCTGTGGACAAAGCTTGGTAAAATTGTCTCCTTTAAAAATGCGAATATGACAACTGGTTTTCTGGTCGCAAATTGTATAAAAAGATGATTTCCTCGTGCGACTCTTGGTTCCTTCGGCCTTTTTTGTAAGTGTATTCAGACTTACCGATGCGCACAAGGGAAGGGGGAGGGGAGCTATTCGCTGCCTTGGCAACATTTATTATATCACAAGTGGCCAACTGTATCCCAATGATGGCTCGATGCCCATTGTTGGCTCAGCTTCTCAGTCCCACTTTTATTATTATTGATGACAATTTTGAGCAGACAATAAAATGAACAACAACAGCTCTCCCCTGTACCTTCTGGCTTTCCTTCTGGCTAGTGCGTAGAAACTAAACATAATCCAAATAGGAAAGCAAACTAGGTTCAACTCAGATGCGGACTGGAGATTTCGTTGAGCACACTGAAGCAAATGCTTAGTTGCGGTTAAAAAAAAACTTTGTTGGCTCTGAAAATTCTGAGAATTTATGGGCACCAACTTTGGACATTTTGTTAATAAACGACAATGCAAAGCAGTATTGACTAATAGTAATAAGGAAATAGAAGAAAGCAACAAAATAAATTAAGTTGCACAAGGAAAAAAGCGGCTCCAGGATAAGATGTACGAAAAGCAAATTTCATTAAGTTGGCAGCAGCCGTCACGCGAAACTGCGAAAAGTTAAATATAAAAGTTTTTTTGCAGAAGTTTTTATTTTCATAAAGATATGTGAAAGCAGTGTCTTAAAAAGACTCGACAAGTCGGAATAAATTACCCAAAAGTGTATACTATACAAACATCTCGTCCTGAACTGCAAATACTCTTCTGTTTACTCTCTATAGGTTCATTCTCCTTTTAAAAAGTTAAACTAACTCCGATGCAACACATCACAAAATTTTTGGTAATTTTTGCTGCTGTTGCGAACAAATGTCTGACAAGCACGTGCTCCATCAATTTAATACTTTATACTCCCTGCCTATATAGTAACCCTCACACACACACTAACTCACACTAACTCACACTAACTCACATACACCTACACACACTACACACATATCGAGCTGACATACTCAATTGATTAACCCTAGCCACAAGCTGAGGCAACTTTGAGCAGCCCGGGCAAAACCAGCGCAGCAAAGTTAATTTTGAATCGTTTATCAAATGGCGTAGACTGCAAACTTGGAATGCATGTGCTACCAGCTGCCAGCTTCCAGACTTATGCCGGAGGAGGAGTTGGTGGGGCATGCCTCAGACCTCAGACCTCGGCTGGGCGGGTGGCGGGCTGACTGGCTAGAAGCAGATGCTGCCAGCCCATAATGCAAAATATCAAAATAACGGAAAAGCAAAAACTAGATTTCAGGCATACGTGGCACAGGTAGCATAGGTACAAGCATAGAGCGGCCAAAGGGGCGAGCATCTAATATGACGCTATGAAATTCGTAGGAAGAACGTTGCTCAGCTATTTGTCAAATTTGACTTTGCCCCGCTCCTTGGTGAAAATTGATGAAATGAGTTGTGAAAATTCGTGCAACAATCAAGTCGAAACTTGGCTCTGGGCTGCACGAGGTGATGATATCAATCCGCCAGATGAAAGCTTGTGTCAGTGGAGGTGAGGTAAGGGGACACGGCGAGGCGAATCAACAAACAAATGGAAATATCTGTGGGAAAAGTATCTTCACGCTAACGTATGTCGACAGTTGGTTAGCAAAAAATTCAGTGACAGCTTAGAATGATAAATACGTTTATTATGGCTAATTAAAGAAAAACTGAAGGTTCAATAAAACGAATAAAATACGTATTGAAATTATTGTATAAGTGTATTAAATAGTAGCATCAATATCTGTCACATATATATTTTAAATAATTATAAGTCTGTTATTATTTTAGTGTATACTAAAAGCTTATTTATTTACGATATTTTGGGATATTCTATCCTATACTAAATATTTGTGTACCATAAACTCCAAAATCTGTTTGAGCTCTGCTATACACATTATCCAGCCAATTTGAAGGCACTTAAGAAGCTCTACTCCACTTACTCCACCCTCTCTCTGTCTATTAACGTTTGTTTTCTGATTGTGCAATCGGCGCATAAGTGAAAAACACTGCACACTGCACTCGACCAACATGAGGAGATTTTTCATGAATTATCCTTGACACGTATACGCCTTGTGGCAGTGCAAGCGTTGCCACTAACTGCTCAGGTGTAAATATTTGCCGCTCGAATGAAGCGCCCAATGAGGCGACACAGGCAAGTGCATAAAGCATACAAGTGGCTCGCACCACAGCCACTACAACCGCTGCAACCACATGTGGCTGACAAGGTAAGCCAAAATAAATATTTAAAAAAAGGTCAGAAAAGGAAGGAGAGGATACAGCTAGACATGGCTGAGACAACAGTGAATGCCCTTACAAAATTCCATGCTAATGGAAGATGCCAAGCCTGTTGACTAAAGATAAAGATAATAACTATATTTTGTAGTGATAAATATCAAGGGAAATACAATTTTAGAGTGTCACTATTCAATTTTCATCTCTCATAATGTAAATACATGTGAATTTCATAGTACATAGTACAGGCTACCCTTAGTATAGTTGAGATATGTAAGGTCCTTCTATAGAACCCGTTAAACAAGGCGTCCGTTGTTAAGTACGCGTATTTTCCGATCCATTTATCACAGCAACAGCAGCTTCTACAACGGCAATTCAAACGCCAGATTTTTAGCGATATTCTGGGCAGCATTGCAGTGCATTGCATTGCAGTAAAGATTGTTGTTAACAAAGCAGGCAGCCTAAAGCCCATTATAGTGGGTTTGTGTGTAGATGTGTGTGTAAAGTTGGAACCAGTTAACGGAAAAACGCAATAAATGCAGCAAATGTGTTGCTTTGTGTGGCTGCTGCTGCTGCTGTTAAACGCATTTTTATAGAAATTGCATTCATGCCACAGCCAACGCCCATTTGTATGCAATATACATATATTTATATATATTTCTTTTTTCACTTTGTGTGAATGGCTTTTATTATAATCGTCTGCTCTGCGAGGCAGCAATAGCAATAGGGCTCTTTAGCACAAATTTCCATCACAAAACGGGCCAATTAGCAAGCGTTTAATGCAAATGATTTCGATGGCAAAATAATCGCCGGCATTAAAGATGTTTTAGAGAATTTAAATCGTTGAAGCAACTAGTTAACATTTTTTTTTTAAATATATAATTATTTATTGAGGCATACGGGGAACACCAAAAACCCCTTTGTGACCTTGTCAGTCCATTGATTCAGCCCACCGGCTAACCCCTACTTTTTAGCTCTTTTAGTTAAACAAATGACAAGTAACAAATAATTACAAATATTAATAGCAACAGATTAGATTCTTGTACTGGACTGGTTGTTGATTTGGTGAAAGACCGTGATCAAGTTCCAGTCTCTATGCAGAAGTGTTTTCCGACTGTACGCATACCTACAGAACTGAAAATAATTTTATCTTCAATTCGTATAATATTAACGATATTGTTAAATTCTATTCTATAAAACATTTAATCAAATATCAGCATCAGAAAATATCGTTGAAATTTATCTAATATAAAAAATTTTCCCCATGGTCCAACAAACCAGTTTTTATTATAATGGGTAATTCTATGAATTGTGATCCAAGTTTTGATGAGTATAAAACTCGTTGCGAAGTGGGACTATTAAACAGTATGCTTAGAAACATGGAATCATTTGTAAGTTTCGGAATCATACTACAACAATCTAAACAAGTAAACAACAAATTCTATCACTGCAGATTCTCGTCGTCATTTTGTTGGGATGCTCTTCACTCAATGCACTGCCTTTGGATAAGATGGATATAAACACATTGAATGCTACGATATGCAATTCAAATAAAAATCAAAAGGATAATTTGTTTTTAATGTCTAGCACAATGGCTACTTCGAAAGAAGTTCAAGTGGATCAATCCACAACCATACCAACGGAACAAATAACAAAATCGATAAATAACGACAACGATGGAAGTGATGCAGTTACAGGAATATATCCCAAAAAAGAAGTTACAGTGGATACACCCAAAACGATTCACTTTAATACAAATTTAAAAACAACATCAACCACTGAAGCATCGTTATTTGACAATGGTAAAAATTCCACGACTGATATGAATGAATTGGAACCTCGTCCCACTGACATTGGGACTAGACTCAGCGTCACACTTTTAAAAGTGCTTACAAAGTCAAATTTAGGCTAATTTAATGCCAAAAATCCGGAAACTGAATAGAAATTCGAGCTCGAATAGGAACATATGTTAAAATTACATTTGATACTACACATCTTAAATAAATTTTAACTTTTATACAATTATGTTGTTTAACTCAACGATTTATAAAATTATTTTAATTTATTTATTTATTTTAACTTAACCTAGGCTTGAAACATGTTCCAGACATGTATGAATATCAAAATCGCAATTAACGTCAAACTCAATACCAATACATTTATTGAAAGCTAGCTGAATGGGCAAAACTCGTTTTGAAAACTCATCTCCGATATTATCTGATCTGTCTATTACATATTTCTAATAAATGGTACTTAGTAGCTCATTTAGTTCTTTCGAAAAGATTCCCTCTCAATTGCATTGTGGATACCGGTTTAACTTGTTCGTTAAGCTCTGTGCATTTACAAACTAATTTTCAAAGTACTCTTAAACATATACATAAAAAACGCAACACTCAGTGCATTTTAACAGCTCGAACCAGAATGATTCTAACATAAAGAACTTTCGAAATGATCAGTCCGCAATCGTTTACCACACAGTTGCTGTGCTTCCTGCTAGTGATATGCATTTATATACAGTAATGCCAGAGTTCAACAGAATGACAACAATAATTATAACTAACAAATTGATTAACAATCATCATTATCAGCATTCATGAAGTGAACGCCTTACAACTAACTTATTAGACTTGATCAAATGCAAATTGTGAAAAGATGTGACGTCAAAGAAATGTATCAATGAATTTGTGTATTGTGTTGCTATTTATAAACAATTGCCGATAACAAGTTTTTTATCTTTTAATCTTACTGCTTCTGACAACAAATGAGTTATCCAAGCACGAAAAACTAGAGATGAGATCGGAAAGCAGAATTGAATAAGAAGACATTTAATGAATTTTCAGTCTTGAATTACTGGCTTATCTATACCGTGAGAGTGTTTTAAAGAAACAAAAGTATCAATCGATACTATCGGTTATGTCAACAATTGTGTTTCATCTCTAACTAACACGTATGGCGCCAGGAGCTATGTCAAAGGCAATCATAAAGCGGCAGAGCCAAGGACTATTTCATGTCTGTTTCTGACTTTTGCTGTACAACTTTTATTACGCATATCAAAGCACATACATACAGGGGACACTGTAACAAACAAATGGCCAGTAACTGGCGCCAGCAACACATTTGGCAGTGGGTCCCATGAGTTGGGTTAAAATGGGTCACTGCTACCATTAACTTAGCCAGCTGGCTTCCAAAATTACGGATTAGGTGACACGCACACATATTCCAATCCAAGTGCGCTTTCAGTAAAACAGGAGACTGATTAAATTTTCCAACTCAAGAAGATACATTGAGTCTAAATTAAATTCAACTCATAGTGAAGTTGCAGCAGTTTAAGAATCAAAGCAATTTACAAGGTTGCGCTGCGAGATGCATAAATTTAAGTCCTCTGGCAAATCAAGGCAAACAACTTCTATAGCGTTTGGACCACATTCAGGGCTGACCACATTCAAATTTTGCCAGCCACACAAATCCGCGTTGAATGGATTTGCAGTGAAAACAGCCAGCAAAGCAATTGGGTAAAAAGAAACAGTAAAACTATTTAAATCTAGGAAACTCGGTTTTAAAATACCTTAGATTCTTTTGATCTAGTACACAAATAAAAATAAACCCAAAGATTGTCTACCTACTAGTACTGTAAAAATATTGCTCTCTGTTTTCGATGTAGATTTTTTTTAAATATTAATGGTAATGATTAATAGAGTTTTATGTGATTATATTAACTTTGGTTTTGATTACACATTCTTTATAATTATTAGTAGACAAACACAGTTGGATTTCTTCTACAGGGTATCAATCAGGAATATTACACAGGTTAACACGGGCAAACGACCGCAACAATTTCAACAGCCAGGCGCAACTTAATTTCAATATAAATAAATAAAAGTTTGTACCCTGGTTCTTTTGCGCTTTTTTACATGATGTTTTCACGCCGTTGCCAAGCAGGTTCTGACTGTCTATCGGGAGGGCAGTGAGGGGTAAACTACTCAGAATATTTGCAAGAGTTGCTCAGTCCAATGCATTGCGTGCGGTTGGTAGACCGCTTACCCTGACCCTGTTCACCCTAGTTCAAGCACTTTAAAAAGCTGCATTCAGCAGATATAGTTCTAAAGCTGAGATTTTGGTGCCAAGCGCCTTGAATAACTGGGCACTTGCAACCGCAAAAGCCACGAAAATTAAGATAAATTCAATTTACTTGATTTCAGCAGGCGGCACACACAAATAATCCCATTTACGTACTTATTGCCGCCACACATCCGGTCAACAAGTTGTTGGTTGTCTTGCGTCGGCGAAAGATACTGGGACAGCCTCTGCCACTGCCAGTGTCCTTGTGGCATTTGTCCTTGCCCCATAAGTAGAAATGTAAGGGAGCATACGGTGCTGGCTATGGCGATAGCGATGGCTATAGATACTGCTAGGACAACTATGGTTATACTTTTTGCCTCTGCGTTTGTGCATGTGTCATTGATATTCAATAAGGACGACTGTCCTTGCTCACATTGTAGTGGCAGAACGACAAAATCGTCTTTTCTAGCCAATAACTTTTGCGTCATTCTCCCAGTACACACTCAAGTGTCGTGGCCATGTCCTGCCGGGATGTCTGGCTGACTGTTTGCCTGTGTGTGTCTGTCTGTGTGCGATGACTTTCATTTCTATGAAATTGATTTCCGCTTATGGCACTTTACTGTTGCTTACATGTTGCGTCTGGAACAAACATCAAGAGACACGCATACACACACAAACACACACCCACACACACATATACACACACTCGCACACACACCCACAGATAATGAATATAATTTCGGTACTCCTCGTTCTCATCAGCATGTTAAACTCATCGATTGTCCTGGCTTTCAGTGCTCTGTTGTTGCGAACAGATTAGGATAATGACTTCATTAAATATCTCATTTGGTAGCAACTCCCATACTTGAAGTCATTCCATCCTAAATATGTTAACGCCATGAAATATACATAGAAGCATGTGTGTATGTTGTGTGTCTTAACTTCTCATATCCTTAGGACATTTTTTCTCAATTAAAATTTTCGCACAGTCAATGATGGCAAATTGTTCTTTTAGTACTTTTCCTTAAGTTGTTAATTGGTTATAATTGTGCATTGCATCTGCACTTAAAGTGCCTGAAAATAAAGAAAGGTGCCGCACAACTTCCTGCACACTAATTAAAGGACTCGCCCTAGAGTTAATGTGGCTTGAAAGTAAATTGTGGTACGGCTACAATGCAACTGATTGGCCTAAGAAGTTTTAGCTTCGTTGAAAACTTAATTGCAGCGCAAGCCAAAAATCTTAATTGCCCCACGGATGCGGCAGCTAATTAATTATAATTTAAAATAGCCCTGCAACTAGTGCTAGCACAATGCGGCAATTCCCAGGTCTGCAGCTCATTAGCAATACCCATGCAAATGCACTGACATCCAATTAATTACTTGCAACCTGCCAGTCGCATTTGAGCTTCATTGGCACACACAAATTTCATCGACCTTACCAGTCACGGGGCATGGACATGTGGCAGGAACACAGTCGTGTGTGGGCATAGAGGGGGGGCTGATAGGAAGACCGCTGTCATTTGCAGTTGATTTATTGACAACAGCACATCACACGCTTAAAAATAAATGGAAACATACTGAATTGAATGTATTCTGGCCACAAAACAAATGGCAAACCTGTTGTACATAACATATACAGCAGAGGCATCATTGCGTATACTTAATATGATCCTGCAATCACTCATCACTCATCACTCAACCGACTGTATTCTCGTGCCCAATATAACCGTGCTGGTGGTCGCATCTTCAATAAATCGGTGCTTTGAGTGTGCTCAAAATGGAATTGCAGTTCATTAAATAACCATCAAAACAACTCAATAAAATACTAAATTTGTAGAACGAATCCAAAACAAATTGCGGCCACTCTGCTGGGTCTGTGTGTGACTGTGGGTATAAATGTGAATGTGAATGTGAATGTGGCTGAATGTGTGGGAATAGACCACAAACTATAAAAATAAGTAGAACAAACAACGAAAGTTTTGCAATTCAGTTGCGATTACATTGCGCGGCCGGCCACAATTTTCTGGTTATACATATTTACTATCCAGTTGGTCAGTAGCCGTTTTAGGCCAGGCCCATTGGCATTAGCAATTGACAAACTACACATCTTCCACTATATGTATGTATGTGATGTGACGAATATTTATGCAAAGCTTTTAACAGTAAAGAACGCGAATGTAATCATTGTAATTTAATGAAATTCATTCCATCAAAACCTTTCCAGTCGGTTAAGGCATGCATCAGAGAACGTTTTACAGTTCCAGATACAGTTACATTTACACTTTAATGCATAATGTCCGATCTGTCAGTCTTCGTTAGTTTTCATCTCACGTGGCAGACATGCGGGAAAGGAGGGAAGAGGAGTCTGTGTCGCCATCACTGCACATTGGACCAACAAATAAAAAAAACGCTTCACGTCAATAAAAATCGTCATATGAATAAGAGTGGATTGTGAAGTAAATGCACTTAATACCCTGTATTTATATCAGCAATATAACTGGTGTGTGGATCTATTTATTTGAATTCGAAATTTTTAGCTAATTCGATTGACATATTTACACCGAGAAAAAAAGTAAAATATTCCTGCATACTTGAAGTCACTTTGAAGTCACCTCTTAAATCTTATAAGCCAAGGCAAGAAGAAACCGATTTTTATTTCTCTAAACAACGGCGGCTATTTGAATAGAAACAGTTGAAAACTAAAAAAGTTATTATCAGTTACGAATCGAAAAAATTTAATTTTTAAATCTACTTTATAACGGTAGACAGGGTATGAAATTTTCGGGCACTGAAAACCTAAACATTCCTACTTGACTACCACTGTTGAATTCCACTTATTCACTGTTCATTGATAAATAAAGCAAATTAATTAAACAAAGAATCTATGGTGAATAAAAATAAATAAATTAAGTAAGTCATCGAAGATATATTGAAAACAAATAGTAATGAGATCATCCTAAATCCACAGTTTTACTGTATAGGGTATATGTTGGTCCATAAGTTGATGATGCTGAGGTGTGAAAGTTGGGTCCTTTGTTTTGCTAACTTGAGCATTGTTTAGTTGAATTCTTTCGGGCAATATGTGGTTGTTATTAAGATTAATAATATGGCAAATAGCCACAGGGCAGTTGGCCAACTGCCCAGTTGATGTGTTTTTAATGAGTTGGTCAACGGCAAAATCAGAAGCATCGCCAGCAGCACCGCAGAAGCAATTAAAGCACATCAATTAATATTAAATATTTCAACGGCAATTAAATGAAATACTTAATTCGTAGTCGCCCATCAATCCAACCACAAAATGGTCTGATGTGACCAATGAACCACTCTGGCTTTTAGTCGAAGGGAAGAACACAGACAAACACTGGCATACAAAGAAATGAAAAGTTTGACTCTGTATGCCAAATGAAATTTTCATTAACCGAAGAAACCAAAGTGATTCTGGCACTTGCAACCCCTCGCCCCTCTGCTGAGCAACGCTGCCAAGTTTGAAGTGAAAAGTTTTCAACTTGTGCCAACTGGACACATGTTACCAAAATTCGCAAATAAATTTCTGGCGCTGCGAAACTTTCCACGCATTCGAAATGCAAATGCAAATGAAATGCGCGAGATTGTTGACAAGCGGACCTTACCGAACCATACCCTGCACCGGGGGCCAAGTGAAGTTGAAGTTGAAGTTAAAGTTAAAGTGAACAAAGTTGAACCGAGGCTGCATTTCTTATGAGCAACTCAACAAAAATATTTTCAAAAGCATTTCAATTTCGCCAGCAATACGCGTAATTGAAATTTGCATTTGTATGATGCTTCCAACCAAAAACCAGAAAAAAACACTAAAAAAAAATGTAGATAACAGAAGTAACAAAACTCAAAAATACGAAGATTAAGTACTCTTTAAAAGCTTCCTTAGCCAGGTATTTAAAAAATTGAAAGAAAACTTTAAAGTAATTAATATCTATTTTTAGGTCTACCATATTTATAAATAGTGCTTTTGATCGAAACTATTCAAGCTGTATAATAAATGATAAAAATTTCTCGATCAAAAGTTTAGTCATTATATAATATAATAATATTATCGAATTATGTCTGCACTACCAACTAAATTAAACTTAAACTGAATTAATCTTAACTCATTATTTTCAAATAAAGAAGGGTATGAAAGTAAATGCGTTGCATATTCTGTGTAAAAACTACATTAAATTTGATAAGGGTATATAAAGTAAATTTTCCTCAGCTAAGACAAGCATAGGATACTGTGGGTCGAGCGGCTGGCTGACTGGCAGGAAGACCAATTAAGCCACGCGCCCGTGCCAGAGAATTTTGATTGGGAATTTTCACACCCGCGGGACCCAAGTGAAACATTCGTATAAGGTCCTGCCAAGGTATTTCCAACAAAGCCACCTAATGCTTAATTTTCATCACATTTGAGTACTTGATATAAATTCAGACATTTAAGGCCACAAAGATATTGGATCGTATTCCTCTATTAATGTTGACTGCCAGCATTGACATTTAAATCAATTGAAATGTGCAGCAAAATGCGAGGCTAAGAAAATGAAAACAATGTGCCCTAACACACCCAGGCAATAAAAAGCCAAAACTCGCCCGTTTGGTCAGACTGCAAAAGAATTCTAAAGACTTCCTTAGACGAACAACAACAAAATAAACCCAAAATGCCTAAAAGTTTTGCTAGCCAGAAACGCCAAGGACCGCAAATTGTTTTAAACAAGAGAATAAACCGTACATACACGCGAAAAAAGCCAAATATTGGTATGTAAGTACTTAGAAAAAAAGTACAATCCTTGCGAACTTGGCATCCTCTACCGAATTGCAAATATTTAACTAGCCTGTACTCTGTAGTCTGTGCTTTGTGGCCAACACAAAGCCATGTACCGCACAGTGTACTTGGCCCAAGAAGGCAACCGTAAATTTTATTGCATGACTTGATTAAATTCGCATGCAATGCCAGCCGACAACCTTCCCTGGACGGAGGTCGAACCCGGGTCAGTCAAGCCAAGCAACTATGGCGTTGCTGGCTTCTTCCTCCTCCTCTCCTCTTTTCCTGCTTCACTTTTTTGCCATTTGAACGTTTTAACGAAACTTAATGAGCTTTCAGTGTCATAGCAAAAAACAGTCACCAGAACCCCTGAGCCCCAGAACCTCACTACCTCGTCAGTTAATGTTATGATGGATTTTCTATAGAGTGAAAACTTGGAACTTTAATAATAAATTTATAATTTATGTGTGTGTGCGATTATAAGCGCTAGATTTTCTTTTTTTTCTTTTTTTTTCTTTACATTTGCTTCGTTCGTTGATTTTCCACAGAGAAGCCAAGCCGACTTCTCCGGCCGTCCGATCGGCTGACCAACTGAAGGACTAGTGCCTTTTCAATGAATCACTGCTTGAATATGCTTCACGAAATTTAAAAGCATTTAAAGTAATGAAAAAGAAACAAATGAGAATGCACTAGTCGAGAGTGTTCGACTTGACAATGCTCTTAAATATTCAGTTCAATTACCTGAGAGAACAGCCATAAGTCAGATAGAAAAGTTATAGATAGTTCGAGCAGAAATAGTATCCTACATTCACAATTTTACAGTACACACGCTCCTATAAAAATATTTAAATAAACTAAATATCTAGAGTCTCTAAAATTAGGCAAGAAGAGAGTCTGATGGACGTCTGACAGGGTATACTATAAAATGGAACTCAGAAGCAAACACGGACAAACACATACGTACATATTATGTAAGTACGTTAGGTACATATATAAGGAGAAAGGGATGAGGGTGCTACAAGAACCCTGCGTAAAATTTAACGAAGCTTAACCTCGTTCAATGTGAAAATACACTTTAGGTGTACTTTGCGCTGTCATTTCGGGCGCAACTCGAGCAGCAATTGTGCAAATACTTTGCGCCAAGAGGAGGAGTTTGGTAAGTGGTCGAGAGAGTCGCCGAGGTCTGTGCCAGAGCCGGGGTAGGAGTGCGAGAACGGGAAAAGTTTTTAAAGTTAAATGCAAGCAAGAATGATGAATGAGTCTCAGGTAGCTGCCACGACCTTAAATGCGAAGACAAGAATTTCTATTGAAATATTATGAGAAATTATTTGATTTTTGCTAGCGTCAAAGCCAACTTATTGTCAATAACTGTGGCATTGATGGTCATGTATACATATGTATCTCTTTATATTATGCAAGAAAATATGAAACACTTTGAAAATAGAATGTCATTGCCATGTAAGCACAACAATAAAAGCGAAATTGAAAGTGCGACAACTTCATACCGGGAAATTGGTGTCATGTGACAACAACATGGTCAACGACGTTAGTGATTGGATGCCCACATGCCAAAGACTGGGCGATGCATTGAAGCATACTTAGACCAACATAAACCCTAACCCAAACCGCAAACACGAGACCCAAGCTAGTGACGCCATGTGAGCAATCAGGCATCGATATGGACACGACAGCGACCACAAGTGAGTGTGTGTGTGTGTGGGTGTGTGTGTGTGTGTGTGTGTGTGTGTGTGTGCGATGGTGTAATGTGCGAAATGTGATGCAGCTGAAGATGCGGTGTCTGCGGGTCGATTAACATGCATCTGGCAGTGATACTCCATGGAGACAGAGACGGGACCGGAACTGAGGGCGTGACTGGGACTAGGAGTGGTACAGAGATTTGCGTGTAGGTGAAAGTGAACGCAGTTAATTATACAATCTGGACGAGGCAATGAACTTGAATGTTAGCTCAAAGGTTTGGCCTCCTATCGAATTACACTCGAACAGCCACTTGGAGAGCTATAAAAACGCAAATGCATGTACACAATCTCATCATTTGAATCGCTTTTGCGGCCAGCAAGCATTCTTGCCAAGGATTAGTCAGTTCATATACAAAGGAAGAGCCCAGAGTTAACCAAAGCTTGGCAACACAACATGAAGCCGCACAGCGATGGCCAACATGCGAACAGCCCATTAATGATCAATGCATTAATGTGGCCCGGGCTGCTGCTGTTAATGTTGTTGTTATCCATAACAATGAGCCCGACAGCAGCCATAACGGCGTCGCTGCCACTGGAGTTGCCAGCAGCAGGGCCCTTGCTACACTACGCCAGAAGCAATTACCAGGAGCCGGACACAGAGGCGTTTGCTGGATTAGCAGGATATACACGAGATTACTATGGCGCAGCAACGGCAACAGCAACTGCAACTGCAACTGCAACTGGCGACCGCCAACCGCTGCATGAAAGCGTGGGCGACTCGGCAGCGGCTCCAACCCCGACACCGGCATTGGCACCAGCATTGGCACCATATGCAAATTATGAACCAGAAGCCGTCAATGGTGTTGGCAGCACAGCCAGCGGCTTTGTACAGGACTATAACAACAGACTGCAGTCAGAGTACGATGCTCGGCATGGGCATGGGGATAAAATCGATTTTGTCATTAATACGGCAAATTATGAGGAACAGCCTGCCATCTTCTATCAGAGCTATGCATATCAGCCGCGGGCCTCAGTGCCGACACTGCCTCCTCGGTCGCCTCTGCGCGATTATCATATTGAGCAATTTTCCAATTATCGCCAGCCAATCCCGGGCAGAGAGGAGCAAAGGGAAATGCAAAGGATGGCACTGCAACCACGTCAAGCAAACGATGACAACGATTTCGTTTATGCCCCCGGCAAACAGAGGGCCAGGACACTCGACACTCAAGTGAAGCGACAGCAGCAGCAGCAACTTGGAAAGGAGCAGCAGCCACATCAAGAGGATCAGCAACTGCTCTACTCCCAGGCAGAGGGCCAAATTGCCGATCTGCCGGAGAGTGGTCGCACTCGTAATACCCTGCCGCCCATTACAACCAGTGTGCATCACACCGCAACGAGCAGCAAAGCCATTGCTGGACTGCCGCTGGCCAAGCACATCGAAGTCACCAAGCACCTGCCCCTTACGCAGTATTACAGACAACACGTGCCTTATAAGCATACAGTACAGATACGTGTGCCACGTCCTGTGATCACAACCATACCGAAACCCATTCCCATCAAGGTGCCCGTTTCCAGGACAGTGGCCGTGCCCCAGATACAAGAGGTCAAAATACCAGTGGAAAAGGTCAAGCCAGTGGCTGTGGAACGACCAATTCCATTTGTGGTGGAACGACGCGTGCCATATCGAGTAGAAAAGCCTGTTGCCACGCCCATCTACTATCCGTATCCTGTCAAAGTGCCAATTGTCCGCACAGTGGTACACAAGCAACGTCCTCACTTCGCGCTATCCACGATGGGAATAGGATCTTATGGAGGTTGGAATGCTGGTAACCATCTGCTAGGATAAACATATCGAACCACAAAATTTCATGTACTATATAAACTCTAAGTTTTTAAGACTCAAAATATTAATTTGTTTATGCGGTTTTAAGATAACATTTAAAAGGCTTCTTGGTCACACCCTTTTAACCCTAGGCGTTCAGAACAAAATAATTGCAATTAGTGCCAAAAAAAAGAGTGAAAACTGCAAGGAACTCCAAAAACTTTCACCAAGGCAATTCAGCATTCAGCAGAGTAGAGCTAGAGCATTGCCAAAAAAGGCATTGAAGTCAGAAAAAGAGTCAGAATTAGGGTCGGGGTCAGAGTGCAACCTCCAAATGAAGAAAAGTAGCCAAGTAAAACTTTTTAATTGAGCTAAGATCCAACAAATGCGGCTAATAAATATGTATTGAAGTACGGCACAGCGAAAGGGCCAAAGGGGCGAAATAGCAAGAGAATGCAACGGCTAATTGCCAAATGTAACTGCAACAACAACATCAGCAACAATAACAGTAACAACAGCAACACGCAGCAGCTCACAAGAACAAGAATTGTTGTTGCAACAGAAAATAAACGCGACGTTCAACTTCAGAAGGGCGTTAACGAAACAGAAACAAAATTAGCCAAAAAGCAAAGTCTTGGCTGAGAAGCAGGGTATGTGGGTTCTCGTGTTGGCTTGGTTGTGTGGGTGTGGGTGTGGGTGAGGGTGAGGGTGTGGGTGTGTGGGGACTACAAGGCTTGGAGCTGTGGCTGATGGAATTGCTGCAAGTTATTGCCGTCTAATGAAATTAACGCTAATTGACTTGGAAGTTCTATGCGAGTCCTTGTTGTTGTTATTACTGCTGCATCCTTTAACATTTAGGTCAGAGTCCACACTATCATTCACTGATTTCAACATTATTTGTTAGGCATTAACTTTACCAATAGCAACAGATTACAGCCTCTAAAATATTCTGATCAGTCAGACCCTTTTTTTTACCCCTTTTTAATTTGTTAATATATAAAATATTTCCTTGTTTATAAACAGCAATATGCACAATCACGTTTGAAATTAAATCACGATAAATAGTTCACGGCATGCGCTCATCTCTAGTCAAAAGTTAACTGGACCACAAAATAGCTGGAAACGGCTAAATCGAAATTAAAAACCATTTGGCCAGATGAACACCCGTCTAACAAATGAACTATTGTGTGGCCTATCAATCACACTCATATATAAACGTTATATGTACATACTTATGCGTACATATTCATAGTTATCGTTATGTATGTCGAAGCAAGGACAATGCACACAAATTCATAATTGCAGCACCCGCAAAACCACTTCGTTAAGAATTCTGCGGCTAGTTTGACAACTGCACCACCGCCCCACCGATACACTTCTCCAGAACTGGCCAACAGTAAACGGCAACCGGCAAATGTAAAAGCCGCAAATTGCAATGAACATGCACGCGGTCAAATTGGCAACCACGAACTCTGCTGATAAGGCTGGTTAAACAGATGGGCGGTGGGAAGTGGGAGGTGGGAGGGGTCCACCTGTCATTGAATGTCATTTTAGTACACGTTAATTCCATTATGTATATGTACATATAAATCTGTTTGAATAGTGAACACCCCAGAGAATACTGTGGTTTCCTGCGATTGTTTACAATTGATTTGTCACGCATTCGCCATGTGTGCTAAGCAAGAAACCAAATGAGGAAAAGAGAAAAACAACTTTCACTGCTACCTTGTGGAAATGAGCAGAAAACCAAGTCAATATCGGGAAAACAGTCATAATACGATAAAATAAGATGCCTCAATGCAAAGAGCACAACAGGATTAAACCAGTGCCAGGATCCTCACAGCACGGAGTGTGAGAATTCACAGCCGGTGTCCGAGCATTAAAATGACTTTATAATTTAGCAAATGACGCCGCACTTTTGCTCAATGCGTGGGTTAAGCTGACGGTAAAGGATGCCAGTGCCAATGCCAGTGGGGAGTGCTAAACATAAACATTAAAAATTAATCAGCACTTTTACCTCAAAAGTTTGATAATTGCAGCGCGGCTATAACGACAACGCAGCCAACTTGAAAGGTTTAAACGGCCAGCAAGTCCTTTACTTTGGCTGGATTGTGTGCAAAATGGAGCGACAAGCAAAAACATTTTTGAAAAATGAAAGCCAAGCTACGCAGTCTATATACAAACCCGTTGCTGGTTGTTGGCCTTCTCCTGCTAGACCGCAGCCCCAAAACTTTTAACCCATTTCGAGGGCCAGCTTTTGGACGCCGCTCCACAGTCTACCACGCGAGCCATTTTTGTTTTTTAAATTTATGTGCGACATAAAAATTTTGACTCAGGTGGCTGTTATTTTTGATGTTCACACTGCCCTGCACTCGACTTGCCTGATAGCTTTCATTTGCAGCAGCGAAAATGGAATTAAAAACAAAATTCTTTGATTTACTTTCTGCATATATTTATAAATATAAAAACTCACTTTATGAAGTACCCTGTAGTATCATGATGATATTAAACCTGTTGGAAATTTGAAGCGCCTAACACTTATTTTGAGTCCAGCTCGCGGCACTGTGTACTTATAAAACAGAGCTTTTTTTTTTTTGCGAACAACCTGCTGTATGAGTGATATTTCATGTTTGAAAAATTATGGGATGACTGTTAGCATAGAAATGTGCATACATGTGTGTGTGTGCTTGTGTGTGTGCTTGTATTAGCCTCATAAAACCGAAACGCAGTTGGTATTATATTTTACGATTAGCATAAACTATTTACACTTTACTTTAATAATCTTCATCGCACACCACCAAAGCGTTGACAGGTACTCGTAAAATCCTTCCGTACACACTGTACAACGCAAAGGCATAAAAGGATTTATGTCGAACGACAACATTCTGCCTTTTGCTGAGGGATATTTAGGGCTGGTGTCGAAGCTCTTTAGTTGCCATGCAAACTTTGAGCACAAGCAGCTACTCAGGCGAATAATTGCAATTAAAGAGCGCAATTTAGAAGCTAAAAGACAAAATATGTACAGGTGGAGGTGGACTGCATACTTATGTAGTTAGACCTGCACTTGTTTTGGGGTCACTTTTAATAGCTTTGCTGTGTGATGTTGCCTGAATATTTAAGCATGGCCATTTGGTAAAGAGTTGCAGTTAAAACGTCGCCTTAAATATTTTACGAAGCTTTACTTCAAGACAATGACAAAATCTCAATCTAATGACTCTTCGGCTGTCCAGGCACTCATCAGACTGTCTCTGACTTAATACCCTCTGACGTGTGCTCAGATTTCAGACAGCTGTGTATTGTGTTGCATATGAGCTACTTATCAGAGACAGAGATCTATTTTGATTGACAATTGTTGCTGGATATGCATAGCAATGATTCTGATTACACACACCACACAACACAAAACACACACAAGGACAGAAAGATATGGGAGCTGCAGTTGACAGTGGTTGTCAGATCACAAACAAAATGACTACAAGCCAAACAGTTGTAGCTCATATTTCAGGCTCTGGCCATTATTGGAGTTACCTGAGCACATTCAAACGCATAATGAGCAAAAATGCTAAAAATCACCTGCAGCAGAGGCAGACACAGAAGCAAAAGCTTTAAAAACAGAGACACAAACACAATAAGCAAATGTTGCAAAATATGAAACAACTCTTGCAGAGCCGTTGACATGCTGACAGGACATTATTTATCGCAAACCAAGTCAGAAATTCAGAACTCAAGCAATATTGCAGGGCACTTGGTGCTTCGCTTAACTCTTTCAGAATATATGTGTATATATGCATATATATATTCAGTCCTGCAACTGCTACTCGCATCTCGTTTTAATAAATTAGTTAGCAATTTGCCACGCCTCACTGAGCCAAGCTGCCGTGCAAGACCTCTAGACAAGGAGTACGATAGCAATGTTCACCTTTGAGTATACACAAACTGCAGAAATATGGATAACTGTATGTGCATACATATATTCGTTAGTTACGCAACACATTCTGTAATCATTATACTAAAATCATACCTATTTGTGCACCTTCCACAGTTTTTAAATTAAAGTAGAAGTCAGTCAGGTCAAGTATTCATGATAAAATTCCTTAATATAATGCATCCGTGTTAAAGCTAATAAATTGAACACAACTCAATTCCAACACACTGCTACAAATTATAGAATCCCAATACCCGGATCTCTTTTCAAAATAACAGTAACTGCACATTAATGCCAATAACACTTTCCACATTTGGCAGAATTTTATCCCGAAACGCCAAAAACACGCGCAATGTGCAATTTTGGGAGGCAGTGTCTATTTAAGGCCATTTGTATTCGCACTCGCATGTATAAGTATATGTATGTATGTGTGCATGAAAATGTATTTGCTAGTCAACTGGTAATTGGCAACTTATTTGAGCCAAATTGGGCAATATGGCAATATGGGCAGTCAGGTATGCGGGCAAGGCGTAAATCATTTTATCCAACATCAGATATAATTTCCATATACTCTTATGTATATATACTAGAATAAGTATGTCCTATTCGTATTCTGCATCTGTCGACGTGAGCTGGCAGCTGGCTTGGCACGTGCCACGCTTTGTGGCGCTATTTCTGTATTGTCTGTATGGGCAAAAATCCTAAAAAATAATCTCCACATGCACAGAATACATCCCAAAATCTAAGGCAAATGCAGCGGACAATCAGACAGACAGCGGACAAATTGAGTGCCTATCAAGAAAAATCAGGGTGAGCCGACATATCGCTGTGTGGTGTTCTTATAAGGCAATGGTATAAGAGAGTATTTTATTGCTTTTAAAGAATCTGCGTTATTTTTCAATCAATAATATGTTCAGTACGGTACAATGAAGTTGCTGCAAATCTAATGTCCAGTCTAGAGTTGAAAGTTAAACGAAAAACATATGTGTGGAGTGCATGGAGTGCAGACAATACAAAAATTATATTTTCCAAAACTTGTGCACAAATATTTACACATATAAATAACTCGCTGAGGCAAACTTTTTGGGCAATATATTGCGTCTAGAATTTGGATTGCAGGCGTACAACTTTCATTATGCAAAAGTTTTTTAATAAAAGTACACACATAGTGGCTGAATATTGCACACACACTTTAAACTACACACATCAACATACACACACACACTAATATAATCATTATTATAAGCAACTGTTTTGTTTACTACTAAATGTGCTTATTATTGTGTTTGAAGTGTGTTCGTAATATTGTTTGTGCTTTGCCTGCTTCTAATTTATATTAATTAATTTTATTTATACACGAACGAATTAAATATTTAACTCCAGCCACAAATAAATGGCTTTATAGAAAATTACACAAAAATTAAATTTTCACAAATGTGTATAGAGAAAAAAAATTACTTTCGAAGAGTTAACGATGGAAGCAACTCCAATAACCCACACGGGAGTTTTCAGTAATACTACGTACTCGTTTAAGCCCGCTGGATGAGTACAAAACGGAAGCAACTCCAATCATGCAGTTAAGAGTTATCAGCCATATTAAGTGTGCTCTCCACATTCACACTCTTCTTCCCGGCAGACAGCGACAAGGCAAATATTTTGTATGCTAAATAAAGTGCTTCAAAAGTCACTTTAAGTGCGTCTCCCTAGCTCACTCTTCCCCCTCCTTCCCGGCCAGCATAAAGAGCGTAAAAAATGTTAAATGATAAATAAAATTTACAACCGCAACAACAAGAGCGACAGCAGCAGCGCCGTCAGCGACATGCAAAGTCACAATGAAGAGAGGGTGCGGCTGGGGGCAGAGATGTAGATGGAGGGGTAGGAGGGTTAGGAGGGGGGAGGGCCAGCATATGTAGCAAGCAAAGGAGTTTTTGCTGCCGCTCGCTTTGTTGTTGCAGGCGACATAATAAAATGCAATTTAGACATCAAAAATACACAGCAAATGGAGCAAGCGGAGAAGCAGCAACAAGGACATGGACAAGGACGAGCACGAGCACGAGCAGAAGAACCACAGACAGCCACATGACTGACAAGCGGCTGGCAAAAGCGAAGGACCACAACCACGCAACTGCGAAACCAACGTATATCAAACAGACGCGAGTCGTGGATTGAAGGACGAAGGACGAAAGACGAAGAAAAGATGGCGGGCGAAAGACCTGGCATCCAAATGCCTAAGTGTGCGTGCGAGTTGTTCAAAATGGCGGCGAAAGACTCGCAGTGCATGCGAGCAATTGAGTTTTATTTTGTCACGAATGTAGTATGAAGAATGATATATGTCCTCTGCCTGGCTCAGTCTGTCTGTCTGTCTGCCTGTGTGTTTAAGGCAATGTGTGTGTCTATTTTCAAGATGCGAATAAATTACACTAATTTAATGACAGTTTATGTACATTTGCATAAGTTAAGCCGAATACTTAAAACAACTCAAAGTAAGTCCGACAATGAGAACAAATGTGCTGCAGATCTTGCAAGGACCTTTACCAGTTTACGGCTTGCACGCGAATCCTTCTGCCAACTGTCACTGCCAGAACAATTCATGCAAACTACAAAATGACAGCAGGTCAAGGAGGAGATTGACTATATAAACACTCAAAAGAGCTCCGCATTCCAAGCCGTAGCAAGGAAACAAAGGTGTGCTCCTAATTTAATTAGAGTTTGCGTGCCGGCAGCTCCAAGCCGAGCTCCCAGCTCCCAGATAGCTGTGAGGCTTGAATTTCTCGAATTGCTCGCGGTAAGGACAAGGATGGAAGTATGTCCTGCTGCTTCAGGTCCAACTGTGGATGTAATGGTCTGGAAATAGCATTTGGCAATTTGAAAAGAACTCAACAACACAGCCGCCTAGATGAATTTCATTACATTTAACGCAATTTCATTGTGTACGTTAAAGTGAATTAAAGTTAAATAAATATAGGAAGGCAGCTATGTACATAATAAATGCAGCGTAAAATCGCAGCTAAAAATCCCCCAACGACTGAAAATGAGTTAATGCTGCAGTTTCGTGTGGGTTTCTACTTATTTCTGTATTCGTACGAATGCAAAATGTTGTAATGTTAAATGAGTCACAAAATTGGTATACAACACAAACATTTGGCTTAACAAAATGAATTTTAAAACTCGACAATAAAAACGAAGCACGAAATGTTCAAAATTGCATGACATCGTTTGTTAATCGCGCTCGTCCACGGGGCGTATGTGTAACGAGCTTATGACTAAATGAAATGTATGTTCGTGAATTTAAATAATAGATATTTAATAGTTTGAGACGATGTTCCGTTTGTTTATCAAGACGCATCTACCACCAGCCTTTAACCTTGTGCAGGACAGTCTTGAACACGGGCACCTTGACGGGAAAAGGCTTGGGCACCTTGATAGGCATATACTTGATAACCGTATAGGGCACTCGCTTCTCCACGGTCACTGGAACGTGCTTTTCCACTGGCACTGGTACAATGCGCTCGACTGGTACCTTCAACTCCTTCTCCACGTGAACTTGAACCTGCTTGGTGATGGGAATGTGGATTGGAACTGGCCGCTTAATTGGAATGATGACAGCATGGGAGATGGGTATTTTGACAGGTTTCTCGACCGGCACATGCTGTTTCTTGACATGCTTCACTGGCACATAGTTGATGATGTCCACATGGTGATGCGACTGGTGCGAGTGCCCATGACCTTCATCGTGGCCACCTGCTTCAGCTAAAAAGTTGGAGCTGTGTTCTTCACCCGTGCTGTGTTCTTCAAAGTCAGTGGATCCGGATCCACTTGCTGCAGAGCCAGAGCCAGATGTTCCCTCCTGAGGTGCGAAATAGGAGTCGTGGTCCAGCTGCTCCTGTTGCTGTTGCTGATGATGTTGCTCCTCAGAGTGATGCTGCTGAAACGCTTCGTACCCTGAGTTATGATCATAATGATTCAAAAAGTTACCCACTGATATTTTGTCATAGGCGTAATGTTGGCCCGCCTGTTCCTGGTGCTGTGCCGCCGACGAAGGCATCCAGCCGCCTTGGTAACCTGCTCCATCTGCAAAGTTATATATCCCCGAGTGGAGACCCGCACTTGAGTGTTGTTCTCCGCCACCGTAACCACTGGGACCAGCAACGGCATCGCCATAACTGTTCGCTGCAGCCGCAACCGCTGCTGCGGCTCCGTCGTCATGCTGCTCCTCGTGAATTGGAATCTCCTGTTTTGAGGAAGCTGCTGCCAAGGCCTCTGTGTGAGTGGGCGCCACTGAGCCATAGCCATTGCTAATGTGTCCTAGACCCGAGAGATTTGTGAGTCCATTAAGTATGGCTCCCAGTCCACCAGCAGAGGAACTGCTTCTGTAGCTGCGTCGTTCTCCTCCGGCTGCCCCATCCTGCTTTTGGGCATAGCGTTGCAACATGGCGGACGTGCTTTGTTCTTGCAGCGGCAGCCACCGATTATCATGCAGCGACGCGGCTGGTGCCATATTATAGCCATAACCTTGTGTGTATTCGGATGTCTGGCTGCCGACGTCCGTCAACTGTCCTGGCATCTGTCCTGGCATTGATGAAGCTTTCGCCGTTGCTGTCGCCGTGGTCGGCACGACAATGCACACAATTGCTGCTGCCACAATGAGCGGTATCTGGTGTGAGTGGGGCAAGATTAAGTAGAGGACCATGAAAATATTTTTATTACGCCAAATTCTCTTTGTCGCAATGTTAGAAAAATTTAAAAATATTGCTCTTTCGTCTTACTCTAATGCGTTTTTAATAATCGCCAATTCGGTTTAAATTTTCTTAAAAATATGTTCTGAATTAAACGGGATTTATCAAACATTTAACTGGTCACATTTTGATAGTATGATATCAAGATAACATTAAATATAAATTGTGTGATCAAAACAAAAGACTGAGTTATTTATAAATATTACGGATGAAAACCAGTGTTAATTTTATTTAAAAATGATTTTTCTTCATCGTTTCTAAACTTAATTCCATATTTCACTCACCAAATTATTGCTGGCCATTTGGCTTGGATTTTGAGGTTGACTCGTAAATATGCTCCTGCTATTGGTCTAGACCAACAGACGATTGCAATTGAAATGTGTGCAGTTTTCATTTGAGCCACGTTTTTATACTGCAATACTGCAGTTCCACAGTAGGAGGACAATGCAAACAACGTCCAACGTTTTCCTATTACACAATCTGCAACCTCAGTCCCGTAACAGTTTTCTTTTTTGTTTATAGAAGGCGTCTGTTGCAGTCGTTGTCGTGGAGCTATCCAAAGTGAGTGTATTGCATTTGTTGACCTGCCAGATCCCTCTCGCTTGTGCCCTGTACCCTCTGTGCTTTGAAGCTAAGAGACAGCCATGATATGATGCTATTGCTATTTCCATTTTCTCACCCATTTCTCTCTTTCACTGCGCATTTATAAATTAAGTTATGCGATCAATTCAAATCATAAAAACCCAAAAATATATAATATTGCAGCTGAAAACCGGCTAAGGCGAACAAAAAAACACCACAACAGCTAAATCTAGTCAAAATCATAAAGTTCAAAGTCATTTTCCATTAAACATTTTCATAGACAGGCGGCACGCGCCAAGTTAATAATGAACAGCGGACTGAACTTCATTATAAACTCGGCATGATCACGATTTGCCCGACTGCGCGTTGCACAGTGGTGCACAAAGAGACTCTAGTCAATTTTTATGCCTAGGAGGTATTCAAATTAGTTTTAGGTGTTTTAAAGACCCATTTTAAGTTTTTTATGATTTTGATATATAACCAATATTGAGAAAAATCTATCAATTTGGATAAGCTATTTTATTTCAAATAGACGAATTTCAAATTCATTAATTCACCAATAAATATATATATTTTTTAATCACTAGAACACATCTTCTTTCGACTAGAATCAATTTTGGGACCACTGTGGGTCATGGCCTTCATAAGCAAAATATCGTCATCTATGTCGACTACGACGTCATCTGCGATTCAAGTGGCATAAGCGGCCCGCCAACTGGGCTCAGAAGTGGTCCAGCAACTTGGCCAGGAAGGCGCCCAACAGCCTTCAACTCGCAAACGAACGGTTCCAAGTGGTGTGCACTTGATGTAAGCTGACAAGAGCTGGCTGCTGTGATTTTGTTGTAGATTTGAGGCTTTCTGGCGGGTTCCGTTGGTTTATCCAACTTAAATTTAAAACTTTGTAAATATTCATTTTTATTTTCATTGTTTGGCTCGGCTCGCCTTCACCTTTTTTGCATGCGCCTTGTTTGAATGCCCGAAAAGGTTAATTTTAATTGTTTTAAGATTTTTTATTTGGCCATTGTTCACATAATGTTTAATGCTGGAGAGGCTGCAGAGGCTCGATAGTGGGCAGGGATAGGAGTCGGGGCAGAGGTGCGGCCGAAAAGTGAACGCCTTTTAAGTGCACCTGCAGACATGATGCTGCTGATTATATTTTTCTTGCCAAGCGTAACAGCTCGTTAGTATTTTCAAGTGATTTCCACTTATTTTCTTTGGCCCCGCTCCACTCTTCTTGGTCCACTTCAGCGACAAGGCGAAGGTAAGCGGCAACCCAGGCTAAAGGAAGTGTACTGATTTGAAAGGAAACAAACATTTTTGGTGGAATCGCAGCTTGCCTGCCTGGCTGCCTATTTTTTTTCTTTATTTCTTTATTTCTACTGGCCGTCACTTTATTTTACTTTTATTTTTATTGTAATTTACGCTTACTTCATTTCAATTACAATTACATGATTTCTTTCTCCAGTTTGCTTGTGCAATTTAATGGACGCAATCGCAATAATGCAAAAATTATGCAACTCAGGTTAAGTTTAAAGCCAGGAACTTGTATTTAATGAAAACGAAATCTTCTATTTCGAGTTGGTTTCCGGTTTGACCGCGAACAAATTCACAAACTGATATATTTGATTATTCGTTTGTTTAAAGAACTTACATCTATAGAAGCAAATCGCTATCGATTTCATATTTTATCGCCGAGGCTCATACAAATGGTTCAACCATACATAAAATACCTATCTATATAAATGGAAGTGAATAAATGAAATGAAATATTTTATGGCCGGTAGTTTGCCTTTAAGCCGTTTCAAAATTTTATAAAATGCTGTGTAATATTTTGAGGCCCGTATTTTTGTTCAATGCTGAACTATTTCAATGGATATAGTAGTATTACAATGAATATACTAGATGTGGTTGTGTGCACATGAGTGTATGTGTGTGTGTGTGTGTGTGTGTGTATTTGTTTTTATGGATGCATTTGAATTTCGCTATTGTTTATTGCAATATTGCAAAACAATTGTAAATTTGTACGAAATAAAGCTGGCTATAAAGGACAAGCTACAAACGGCATGAACTATATTTATTTATACTAGTATATTTATATTCGTCCTTTGAGGGCGTTCCACATGGCGTATGCGGCATATACCTATTTAACGTAAATTAGCTCAAGCGGCTTTAGAGTCTACAAGGGTTAGTAAAAACGGAGGAGGACTGTTACCCAAACTAAATGCGGCTCATGTAATACAAAATTAACTCTATATTATACTATATGAAGTGCCATAAGTATAAGTTGCCACACATTAAAACACACACATACACACACACACACTTACACTCACATATATTCACAGATCGCTGTTCCATGTCAAAGGTCCCTATATACCCGTGTTGCTTTGAGGCCAACCCAAACACTTTTTCAGTCATGTATTTAGCGTGTTTTACGAGTAGTTTCGAGTCGTATACGTATTCTGAACAGTGTATCCTGTAGTTTTGCTTGGCCTTTCATAAGCGAATAGCTAATTAAGATAAGTGTGTCTGATTTTCATATTAATTGCACACAAACAAACCCATTGCGCTGCTCTTATCTCAAATGTGTGGAACTAAGCAAATCGTCAAACGTTGCCTGGTGACCAATGTGTGAGCAATTCCGGATAGCTGTAAGTGTGGCTGTAAGTGTGAGTGTGAGTGTCAGTGTGAGTGTGAGTGTGTCTACGGGTCTGAGTGACTTGCAAACATGAGCAGCTAGCATAGCGAGCTTTTGAAACGGACGTGGCTTACATGAGCATGTGTTTTTAAGCCTCGTTGGGCACAAAACAATTAATTTTACGCCACGCCCACACAACATGCGCTCGGCACGATTCAGCCTCCTGTAAAATGTGAAGCATAAAAGCACCGCAACAACAATAACAACAACCGGAAACGGAAGCGCACAACTCTTTGCGCGAATTAATCACACAACAAGCAGCAACACAACAACAACAACAACAACAACAACATCAGCAACTACATCAACAACTACAACAGCAACTACAACAACTAACACTATAAGTACGACACGGGATGGTCACGCATAAAACGTTTGCCTGGACGGCATCGGGTTACATTACTTTGGCCGTACTCGGACGGAGTCCTGGATTGAGGTTCTACCTTGCTCTCCGCCTGTTGACGTATGAGAGTATGGTATGCTGGTCTGGTTTGGGCGGTCACTCGGACGCGCCCCCAGACGACAGCCCTCTGCCCCTTGAGCTCATTAATATGCGTGCTTAACCCCTTCCTTCGTCCTGGGCTGCGCATACCCCGCCGGGGATTGCGTGACTTGCTCAGCCATGATGTAAGTAGTACTAGGGCGTAATTTAAATGTCCTCCTATGAGGGAACGCGCTCGTCATTTACTCACATCCATGGGCCCATTTCGGGCATATTTGTCAATCATTTTACGTTTTATTGTTTTTAAAACGTAGACGAGGACGAGGACGTGGACGCGGACACGAATGCGAACGCCGCTGGCATCCAAGTGAATTTAACGAGCAGCCTCGCTTTATAATGCAAATTAAATAAACATGATTTTATATGATTTCGCTGCGTTGCGACTTGGCTGCATTGTCTGGCAGTCCGACCAGTCCAACCAGGGGCACCGATCCTGGGTGTCCTCGGTGTCCTGCCTTGTTTTGCCGTGCGAGCTCGCGGTGTCAGTTTTATGGGTCGTCAGCCATTTGCCGAATGCGACATCTGCAACGCCTTCGAGTGTAATTTAATTGAATAATTAACCTTTTTATTGCTGCTGCGTGTGTGTGTGTGTGTGTGTGTGTGTGTGTGTGTGTTTGTGTATATATGAATATGCAAAACGTGTCATTTTAATTTACGAGCATGATGTTTCTGTAACCGCGACCACAACAGATAATAAACACGCGCAAAAATTAAGTATACTCCCGTTTATAGTTTACGTTCCTTTAGTCTTTAATTGAAATGATTTCTCGCAAGTGCAGCAAAGTACTTAGTAGGCTTAAAAGCTTAAGTTAGTTAAATGTAAGCTTGAATTTTGATAATTACTCAATTCACAACAAAAAGTTTATGTAAATTCCGCTTTTAAATAATCCTTTTTTTTTTTTTTGAAATGTTAAATAAATTCTGTGCCTTGGCTAAATTCTTCTTCCAACAAGTTTTGCTTAACTATCTGCCAATTCTCTTGTAATGTATTTCAACTCAGTTTTTCTATCAATTTACACTTTAAATTATTTGCAGAGTATTCATCCTTTAGTGAGGCACATGCATATTCATATGTTCAGATAGATTTCAATTTAAATGTCAATATTTATTCAGTACACTATATTTTGGTTCACTTAATAAAAGTTTCATAACTGCTTTAAAATGTCCTTTTATAAAATTAAAATGTTAATCATGAAAGGACAGCCCCTTTAATGTGCTTCCCCCTGCCCACTGCCATTATCATTCATGTGCCTTCGATAAAAGCGTTTAAGTTGAGCGGATTATTCGCTTCGCTTTTTGTTTGTATACTATGGGGCTTCCAAGAACCAAGCAATTGATTTAAAATGTATGTAACTGCCGGTGGCCTAGGCCACGTTGTAGAATCTTTAATGCAATGCAATTGTTTTTATACCCTGTACTCAGTAAAAATGGAAAACAATCAAACGAAAAGGTATATCCGACCCAATCCAAATTAATATCAGGGATTTTAAGATATAGAGGCACAAGTTTTGATATATTCTCCTCAAATTTAAAAGGAGTAATGAAAACAATTTACACCACACTTTTTTGTATAGCTGTGTAAATTAAGGTTACTTCTGACCTGAATACAGGATATCTGCCCAGTCGCCCGAGTAAAGTATTCTTACTTGTTTACAACAACCCCTATGGTAAACTACGCCAATTATGGTCACTTTAAAAACAAAACATAAATTATAAATTGATTGATTTAAAGTACAACCCAAGATTACATTTTGGCGACTTCAACAACATCTGACACTGATCAGAAAATCAAGTGTCGCGTCGTTCCAAATAGTTGCAGTTGGGAAACTTTTATCCCCCGTGACAATTTGAGTTTGGTAAAGCTAAATGCTACACTTCTTTTTGTCGTTCTGTCGTTGTTCGGGGCAACAGCATTTGGCAACTCCTCCATTCCTTGGCCAAATGAATGCCTAAGCTCTATTTAAGGATTCAACGAGAATGTGCGTTTTTTATGGCTATATTGTGCGTATTTTTGGCACAATGTTCCTAATATCTATAAACGTAATTGGATATGTGGCTGACTTTGCCTGGTAAAACTTTGGATTGTGGGAACACGCCGCAAGCCTTCCCTTGCATTTCGAGACCAGGGCGAAGACTAAACACACGTCTACTCGGGCGGAAATTGCCAACAATTGTAGCGCCCCACAAAATGGCAACCATAAAAAGTTTTATGAAAATTTCTAAACGCGCCGCGGTTTCCAAACTCCCACACACACCCATCCTTGTGGGCTACTGGGGCATCAATTTGCCAATTACTCGACTTGACATTGAGTGCATGTAATGTGGCATTAGGCAAGGCATAGCTATGGATAGAGCCGAAGGACCTATTCAAGCTACTCAAGTGCGTTTAAATTGTTTCTTTTATTTGTCGAGGGTCTGTGCAACAATGGGGAATGCGGCATCAAACATCAGATTGTCCTTCACTATTGTCCTTTGGCCACTTGATTGCTACTTCTAATTGCCATAATGCCACAACTCAGCCTTTTATGAAGGACGTCAGTTTGCTTGGCTTTCCGCTTTAACTTTGGTTACATGTCAAGTTGGTCAGTTGGCTTCCGGTTTCGGTTCTTGGCAATGCAACAGCTGCAGCTACTGTTGTTTTAAAGTTTATAAGCCCAAGCCCCCCTCCAGCTGTTGTACCTTCAAACTAAAAATTAAAATGCAAATTCGTTCATTAAGACTTTTGAAATCTGCAAACTCTTTGCCAAAACTTCACATTCTTTTAAATTGTTCAATATAATTTAACAGTTTCTGTTTAAAGACAGTATTTCTTTTGGGGGGACAGGTCTTGAAAGTGGCCACTGGGTGCTTGGTCCCAATATTTGTGCATTTCGTGGGCCAACTCAGTTTCCTTCGACATGCAGGAGCAACAACTCGTAAGTATTTTGCACTTAGCCGCAGTTGAAGCATAAAATTGATTTTTAATTGAAAATTGTTTACATATTTTGTGGAAACACCGTTCTGAGGTGTGTGTGCTTGTGTGTATGTGGTGTGTGTGCGTTTAAATATTGAACAGTCCTTCGGTTCACTCATTCAAGGGCACTGCCAACACCAGCAATCGAAAAACGAAAAGATATATAAATATAAATAAAATATCTAGTTTGGCGGGTACAATAGATCGTCGGTTATTTGCTTTTTCTTCGGAGTACCTTCGGCACCTCAATGCTGTAGGATTTAAAAAAGTAGGAAGATAAATTTAAATTCCCCAATTCTAAGGGAATTAACTTAATCAAAACTTTAACGATATCCACATTGAAATTTGATTTTTTAAAATAATTTTATTTCGCTTGGTGCGCAACATAACATAATAATTTCTGATCATTAAAAATCATCCAATTCGTGAAATCTTAAACGCTTTTGATCTTTATTCTGTTAGAAAATGCAAGTTCACCAATTTCCAATTTAAAATAATGAAATCTGCATTTGACGTTTTCAGGTTATTATAGACTTATTAATTTTTTAAATCAAACAACGTCACAGCGCATCGAGGCGCCCCAATACAAACAAATAACAAACATGCAACAATAGCTGCGCACATCCAACCAAAAAAGCTGCCAGAGGGGCATAAAAGCGAAGCGCAAATAGAGGCCAAAGCGAAAAACGTGCAACCAAACAACCTGCAGCCAAACAACCTGCAACCGAGCTGTAACCAAACTGCAACCAACATGTTGAACTAGGTCAGGCTCTAACGGGGTCCGTGTTAAGTTCGCCGCAGCAGGAATCCCCTTGCAGTACTTGCCTGCCCGCCCAAAGGCTTGAGCGTGGGCTCGCAGCTATGGAGCATGCGCTACAGATGCGTGGCGCCACCAATTGGTGCCCCTTTCGGCAGCAATTCGCCGCGAGCAGTTCGCTGTGGCTGTAGCTGTGGTTGTGGCGCGTTATCAGGCCGCCTCTTGCTGGGTGTTGCTGTTGTGTCTGATTGTTTTCTGCAATTTCCCTTTTGAATATCAATTGCATTTTATTATGTGAGCTTTTATTGCTTTGTTTTGTTTTCTGTTAGCAGCCGCATCGCGTGTCCGCAGGCCAAACAGTTGATGCCACTTGCCACTTTCTACTTTCCACTTGCCACAGCAAATGCAGAACCCCAAGTCCAAAGTTGACACAACAATACCAACAACAACTATAACAACATTTACCAGAAGTTTTCTTGCCAGTTGCCTTTGTCGTGTCGTGTCCTGACATTGCCAAAAACCACAGAAAAGCTCGTGCAGCGGTCGCCCGTTCCCATGTCCTACATCTCCTGTCTCCTGTTCCTGTCTCCAGTCATAAACAGCGCTCCGTTCCGTTCATGCCTTGCCGCTTTGTGGGGCATGTGCATGTAATTATTTTTGCAAAATTATTTCAATGCAAATATTGTAGGCCTCATTCGGCGCCATATGCATACTTTATAGACTTTTGCTTTTCGTTTGACAGCCAAATGTATGTGACCGAGTTTTTGAAACTGGCGCTTTGGCGCTTCTCGCGACAAAGACGTCAACTTTTCATTTTTTACTTTTTACTTTTAACTTGCTTTTTCAAGTAACAGTTATATTTCCGCAAATTAAACAAAATTTTAAATTACATTTACCAAATTCCACAACAGTTAAACAACAACAATTCCATATGCAAATTGATGTCGGCACTCTAAACCAAATGAGCAAACTTAATGGGCAACAAATGCGAATCGAAAATGCGAATGCCAAATGCGAACCCAAAACTGAATTTTCTGAGCTAAATATTTGCTTTTCAAGAGGCAAAGGCTTATCACAGTTAGCTCCTTGTCCCTCCCTCCTTCCTCGTCCTGCTGTGCAAATGAGAATATGGGGTTTGGCTTGAGCAAATGATAATTATCACATACACACAAACACACACAATCACACATACATACTCATATAAATATTTGAAAATATCTCTGCGTAATTTTATTTTCCAATTTTAAGGCAAAGCTAAGAAACTGACACAAGAAGCAGGGACGAGGCAGAATTGCCAGGACGAATTTTCACGCCCCTCCGCAACTTTTGCGCTTACATTATTTTATTTAATTAGGTAAATGTATGCGAACGCACACATATCCCAACAAATACATATGTACCTACACACATACACACACATGTGAGTATGTACATACGTTGCCTGAAAGTGGCACAACACATGTTGCAATTACAACAAAGTTTAATAAAGCTGCCTGCCTACTGTGTTTATAATTGTGCATATGCCTCTGCTATGTACTCAGAGTGTGTGTGCCAAGCCAAGGAAGGAGGGTGTAATTGTTAATTGTTGACTGTAAAACTTTGAAAGCATTAATTTTGAAAAATTACGAAACCTACTTATACATATGAGCACAAGTGTGCCTTAGCCTTCCCTTTTTCGACGTATTGAGCTAATTGAAGTTTTGGTACAGTACTCCTATTACAAAAAATTGGTCTGTCTGTCTGTCCATCAGTTTTCAAGTCTTACTTATGTATTTAAGTAAAAGTAAACATATACAATGAAAATAGCATCGAAATAACACCAAATACGCAAAACTAAATTACATATTAATTACATTTAATAGTCAACATAATAAAAGGAATAATTTCTCAAAGATCTCGACCCTAAGAATCTCTATAACCGTGATTGAAGCTCCTAATAATTCTACATACGCAGAAATTTACACTAAACACAACTTACATACTAAAAATATACGAATAATAGAAATATTAAAATTTGTACTCTATTCTAAAATATTTTAATTACAACAATTCACAATGCGTGTGATAACGGCTTGTATTACAATCCGGATTGTGTGCCATATCTAAAATGTCATTAAAATAGTTATAATTATAAGTAATAGTTATATATTCTATAGTTGTAAAAAAGTAATTTTATTATGAATACTTTATATTTATTTATTAAAACTATAAAAACGAATAGTTATCGCAGCAGGCAAATATTGTTGAAAAACAGCAAAAACAGACTTTGACGTTCCATAGGTGCGGTAGCAGAACCGTAACAAAGTGACAGAGCCACCACAATAACAACTTTAATTTAAGTGTAGTCTACTTTTGGTTGCTTTTATATATTTATATATTTCTATATTGCTGTTTGCCTGCTGCTAAATTAAACTAAAACCCGTGACTTCTATACAAGTTAGCCAGACAGACTTTACACACCTATAGGTTGACCAAAATTCATCCGAATTTCATTCGAAATGGCGTTTTGATTTTGCCTGTAACTTGATTTCCCAGCCAATTTTAAAATATTAACTTTTGAAGCCCTCTTAGGTATTTTTTGAACCGTGATTTCTATACAAACAAGCTAATCAAACTTTAAACACTTGTTAAGAATTCATCCCATTTTAATTTGGAATGGCGTGTTAATCTTGGTTTGTCTTCTAAACTGATTTTCCATTCAAATCTAATATTTAAATAATTTGATTTTTCTTCGGTATTTTCTGATCTTTGTAATTTTAATTTCTGTTCGTTAATTTAAGAGACTTTGGTGCCTTTTGCGCCTTTTAGGCACAAGCACCGCAATTTTGTATAATGGATCCAGGACCATGGAAAAATGCATGGCCCATGCCCACCTGTACTACATGCTAACATTTCCGTGCCCAAGGTATTGAGGACTGATTTTTAATGCTCACAGTTTGGATTTTTCGTTTATGTAAATTCACGGTTGCCGCCAAGCTGATCTGCTTGACAGTCGACTATCTAGTACTGGTTACTTACTAGCTTTACTGTTTCCCTGTTATTGGGGCCATGGACGTTCCATATAAATTTGCAACGCTAATCTCCTTGGAAATCGACTATATTAGTGCTGGTCACATACTAACATTTCTGTTCTCCTGGTCTTGGAAGCTGTTCACAAATTAGAAATTATCAAATATGAAGTGGCGGGCGTTGCATGAATTCAAACCGTAATTGGGGTTTATTATTAACAATATTACTATAATTTGATTTTGATAATACTTTTTTTTATTAATATCTTTATTGATTTTGTGTTTTATACATTTTTTCCTTGCTCGTTTTATTTTTAGGTTTAATATATAGTTATTCTTCCCCCATATCTTTTACGTGATATAACCCTTCCGCAAATACAATATGTCATCTGCTTGTACATAAGATATACAATAAAAATATTTTTACAATTAAGGATACAAAAGTGGTTAACTTTAAGCTTAAACTTTAAATGATGTCTTCCAGTAATAAATAGCAATAGTTTTGCTCTAAATAGATAGAGAAAGTACAAATCATAATAGGAGTAATGTTAGTTATTGCGTATATAGTACAACGAATATCGTACAATTTGAAATCACTTTGAACTTAGACTAAGCAGCAAAAGCAGATAAAACCAAAGTCTCAGCATAAAACTCATTTAACGCAAACAATTTAAATTCATTGACATTGTGACTACCAGAACATCAAAAGTGGAAAGCTTTTTTAATGTCACTCGCTAATATATTTAAGGCAAATAATTTTCGCACTGAATAAACTCAAGTATAATAAAGAGGCTGAATTTTTTGATTATTTACGAATATAAGTTAATCAAGAAATCGTTTCTGAATCTCAATGCAACCGCGGCTTAAGCCATTACCCATACATTTTTGAGCTTTTCATATTGACTCGTAAAGAAGTTATTTGTTTGTTTCTTATTTGGATGTCCTGATGTTCTTGTGTACTGTATGTTTAGTATACGTACATGTATATAATATAAATTTGTGTGTCGTTAATATTTCGCCATATGCATATTTCGGTATCTTTGATTAGCTAATGGAAATAACGTTTATGTATGTGTGTATATATATGTACATCAAAATATTTCTTTAATTGCGATCGCATCTTGGCATATACTTTGCTTGTATAATTGTAAAAAAGAAATTTAGCTACCTTCCGCTATTGCTCTTGCGCAACTTAAATCAATCAAAAAATACTAGCACTTGCGACTGACCACTGGCCGAATTCTCTTTTTCTCACCTCTTTCTTTCTTTCTGTCAATTTCTCATTAAGTTCTCCCAACTGATCCTCTCTAAGTATCACTTTTGGGGCCAAAGCCAGCAACTAAGCAAAAGAGCCGCACAAAGCCTTAATCTAGATTTTTACAATGTTTCATTGTGGTTTGTTAATATGTTTGAGTTTGGATTTTGGTAATCGCATAATGCGCTCGCCGCCTTATGTCAGCTGGGTTAACTGGAATCGACTTCTACGCCTCCAAAAATCTTTCGCTTTCTTAACGCACTTTTGAAGTCGGTCTGAAAGAAAACGAGACGTTACTGAGATGTACATCATGATGTATAAATTATTTAAGCTCACCTGGGTGACTGGGCGACACTCTGGCGCTTGGGAGTGTTCGGGGCTGTCACCGCCGATCCAGCTCGACTAGTTGGAGTGCGCGCGCGTCCAGCTATCGGCGTTGTCGATGTGGGCGTGACGGCAATGCTATACCGCTTGGGCTGCACGATGCGACTGGGCGACCGAGTACTGCACTTGCCACTGTTGGCTGCCTCCTGTGCGTTGCTGACTCTGCAGGTTTGTGGAGAGGAAACATTAGAGGGCATACTTTTACTTTTAGTGACAGTATTGGATGTGGCGCGCGCGGGCGAAGGATTGCTGGCACTGGGCTTAGGACTTCTGCAACACCCACACCCATTTGACAGATGACACAACATCATGCAAAATCATAAATTTTTGCACATTGCAGAACCAAAAAGAAAAGAAAACCAAAATAGAATTTAGCAAAGTATTCCAAAACCAAAATTTTAGTTTGTATTTTTGAATTACGATGTTCAATATAGTTTTATTGAATCGCATCATTAAACGACTTCGCAACTAGATGATTGATAGTCACTCTAGTCTAGTTCACTCAATAGAAAAAAAAAATAAAAATTATATTATAAAATTATAAAAGATGAAATTCCTGGAATAGCTCCTATTAACTATGAAACTAACATTTTAAACTTTATTTTACTTATAAATATTTCAACATTAAATCTTTAAATATTTTATTAAATGTATTTCTCAATTAATTTTCACCAAATGTTTAACGATCGCTTATTGAACTTTAATGTAAATATCTGCAATATTCACTCACCTGCCCGCAGGATAGCTCACTGGCCGTGGTATGCGTGACTTCTGTGCCGAATTGGAGGTCCCGGAGTTGGCCGATGTTGGTGTGGAACCCCCACTTTTGGTGGCCTGCTCGCAAGCCAGCTCTTTGAGCATGCTTGAGTCTTTGCTCATTAGTTCCCACTGAATTTGAAGCCGCTTGAAACGATTACTTTCAATCTTGCGCTGCTCCTGGACATCAAGGGTTTCACGTCGCTGGAGCGCCGCAATGGAAATGTTTGGTGAATTGGGCGGTGTAGAAAATCGCTTGGAGTGCTGCTGTTGTTGTTGTTGCAAATCAGACTCTGCCGCAGCGGCAATATCGGTAAAGGACACCTTCTTTTGTTGGCTGAGCACGCGACTGACCTCCTTCTTCAGAGCCGCCGCATCGTACAGCACCTGCTCACCGGAAGACTCTAGAATGGCCGCAATTTCTGCGTAATACTTGAGCTCAGAGCGTGGTAGGGAGGACAGGAAATTCTCAGCCCGTGCACGCGCATCCAGATCCTTTCGAGAAAGCCGCTGCTTGACTGGCTGCGGCTGCAATGAGTATTCCTCCTCCTCGAAGACTTCAGCTAGTTCGTCCGTAGAGCCCAGCGAGTAGTTGTGTGGCGGCTCCTGCAAACTGCGGCGCTTCTCCAGCTTGGACAGCTGCTGCGTCTGCTTTGCCTCGATCATCGAATTGCGCTTGCAATGCACCCGTGCTGAATTTGCCTTGCGCAAGATACTCCGTGGCATGGGCTGTGGCGGTGTTTGTGCAGTGGCTGACAGCTGTCGGCTGGCCGGACTCGTCTCCACGCCTGAGTCCATGCGCTGTTGTTCATATTGATAGACATACATTTGCTTGAGAGGATCAGCGTCTGCCTCCGAGTCGGTTAACAGCGTTGATGAGCCACGGTAGCCAGAGCTGGGAGGTTGACTAGAACCCGAGCTGGTTGCCTCATCCAGCTGCGCCTGTGTCTGCTGCATTTCCTGCAAGTTCTTAGCGCAGTCACAAACGTTTGCTCGTCCCCGACGAATGGGTGGCGTCATGCAGAAAAGAGGACGCTGTGAGAGTTCTGCATCTAAGCGACCAGAAATCTGGCGAACCTCTGGAATGTGTTGCAGCCGCCGACGGTATTCCACGGGCAGCAGCGTGGCAAGCGAGTGCCAGTCGGCAATGTGCTGATAGTCCAAGTTCTTGAACAGCTCATTATCGTTAACACTCTGACTGCTACGCTGCTTTTTCAGGGATGCCGTGGAGCTGGATCCAGCGTTCTCCAACGTCATCTTGTAGTTGAAGGGCGTAAATATGACGTCCGTGCTGGTGCTGGTCTTCACGAAGCCCAAGTCGGGCAGCGCATAATTTGGATAGATGACGTAAATTGGCGCCTGACGCTGTTCGCCCAGATTATGCAGCTTGGCCAAAAATGAAGGCGGGACACATCTATAACGTTCACTTAGACTGCTGCGAGTGGTACTTAGCGAACCGCACGACGTTTGCATGGAGCGCGTTATCATCTCTGAGCTAGATGCACAAGACAGCGGACGAGTTGACGCCTTAGCCTCCATCGGTATCTGGGTCAGTTGCTCCGAATTGCTAGCTTCCGACGACTGTTGACTTGTCTGTGCCTGCGTCTGTGTTTGTATGTTGGCGGCCAGCTGATAGAGCTGCGGATTCCGCAACGGCATACTACGGCGGCGATGCGCAGGCGAATTGGTAGCCGTCAATGATCCCGTAGAACTAGAGCTGGCTGCGTCGTCAAAGAATACAGCATCGCAGCGAGAACGAAGCTGCCGCTTGGGCGTCAAAGCCGATCCGGCATCCTCATCATTTTCGTCTTCGTCATGTCGACTAACGGCAGAACCCTTGCCCGAGTCGTGCATACTCTTTTTGCGCAGACGTTTTTCCAAGGATCCACTGCTGCAGCTGGAGCCAGCGGCATCGCTTGAAGGCCAGCAGCCAGATGAAACGTCCATGGAGGTGAGAGCGCAGGCCGCCTGAGCCTCCTCGTCCTGGGCGCAGCTGCTGCTGCTGCTCTTTTGCTTAATGAACAGCTTGACTAGATTGAACGCGGCCGGATTTGAGTTGCCTGACGACGCTGAGCCAGAGATGTGAACCTGGGAAGCGGCAGAGCAAAAATTTTGGCTCCCTTGAGTGGAGGACAGTGTGCAGCTGCAACGATGCTTGTGGCGATGCTGATGTGAATGGTGATGATGATGCTGCTGGGTCGTTGGCATGGCCATAGGCATGACTTCTTTATGCTGTTCATCCGTCTGCTGCTGCTGCTGTTGCTGCTGCAGTCGCTCTGATATGGAAACACTGATCGAGATGGGCATCTGGCACATGGGAAGCAGGTTACGCGATCGCGATGTGCACGATTCCATTGTTGATGTGCTGATGGCCTGCGACACATTCAATGGTCCCGACTGATCCTTCTTCTGCTGATGTTCATCTTGGTCCTCCCGCTGCATCGCTATCTCGCTCTGAAGGTTGGGCAGGCTGCTACTCTTTCGGATGCTGCATTGTGGCAAATGGCGTGTGAGGGTGATAGTTTCCGTGCCGTCATTATTGTTATTTCCCGAAGGATACCTGCGCGACACGGGCGAGAAAAGGAGAAGCGAGCGTCTTTACAAGCGCAGGCAGAAACATCGAGCGTTTCACATTACATTTTGTTGGTGGAAAGTCTGCGTATTGATTTCTGGCATTTAAAGCATTTGGAACGCATTAGTTGCGGTTACCCTCCTCCCTTTCCCACTCCATTTTCCTGCACTGGGTCTGTCCCTAGCTACCTGACGGCGTCTGAACGGACTATTTGCATAATGTTTGGGTTTTTTGCTGGTCCCGCAATAAAAGAGCAAAATGACTCGGACTAATCTCGTGATATTCGAGGAATAGGGATAGTTAGGGTACCATATGTCTGCGACATGGCAACTCTGATCAGCCCCAGTTGAGATCTCGTCACATCTTTCACATTGAAAAGCAAATTTGTTTAGTTCGTAAATGAAGCTTAATTGAGCTAAATTGAAATGACCGCACAGTTGCATATGAAGTAACCAGAGGGAGGGGAGAAGGGTGTAACAAGAACATCCGCACTATGATGCTGGGCAGCCAAAAACCAATCTGCGGCATTATGTGTGTGTGTGTTGGGGTGTGTCGGGTCTTACCGCTGCAGCTGAGCTTTTGTCTGGGGCTGGTTCTGTGTTTTGGGTGACTGAAACTGAAAAGATTGGGCCGAGCGTGACATGGATACCTCCAGGGCCTTGTTACGCTTCACTATATCCTCCAGATTGCTGTGCAAGTTGATGCAGTTCTGTTTATTTTTGGCTGCAATCTCACATGGTTCTGCTGTGTGGAAGAGAAATTACGCTTTTTAACCAAGGTTTCAGTAGATATCAGCATCTACTTACCATAGAAACTGTCGTCCGAATAGAGCACGCTGCCCTCAAAAGCAATTGTGTAGTTGTCCTTGTTGCACGTGAGTATAATATCGCCCTCGTCTAGGTAGGCGTCCATGTCCAGCGAGTCCACAGATATATGCGACTCCTTAACAGGCGAGAATAGCAGTTCCGACTTGCAAAACGAGTTGTCAATGAGGTCATTGGTAGAGGTTGTTGATGTCTGTGACATATTGTGTTGCATGTTGGACATCATATTGCTGTGTTGCAGCTGCAGCTGTTGTTGCTGCTGCTGTTGTTGCTGTTGTTGCTGAAATATTAGCGATTGCTGCAGGCGACTATTAACGCCACCCAGACTCTTACAATAGGCCGGCAACTGTGACAACAGAGAGTGTATGTCTTCAGCCCGAAAGCTTTCCATATCCACCTGAGCGAGATTGGCGTCCAAATTCTTGGCCAAATCGTCATAATATATCAGATCACCCACTGCATTGTACGAGGCTGACAATGAGCTAAGCACGCTGCGCTGCATGCCACCGCAGCCATCCCGGTAGCCGTAGTCCAGAAACCACTGGTAATCGGAATTGTCGTGAGTAAAGTCTTGCGACGAGGCCAACGAACAGTTGAGATTATTGCCACCACCACCAATGCCACCAACCCCACCACCAACACCACAAAGCATACCACCTACCCCGTGCTGCTGCTGGGCCAGCTCATTGCTACCGCTGCGAGCGCCTGGCGTTGTTGCATTGCTGTTGTAGTCTGACTCGGGTGTTGCCACTGCCGCCACATTAGTTGCCGCCATTGCGTGTCCCGGTTGTTGCTGCAGAAAGTTGTTGTTGTCAGCCTCGACAGCTACGTTGTCGTCGTGATTGCCAATAAAGCTGTCGTCACAGAGCAAAAGGCTGTTGCTGCCGCTGGCGCTGATGTTGCTCACCTGCTCATTCAATATGATGCTACGCAGCGCGCTGTTATAGCGATCCAAATTGCTCAAAACAATTGCAACATTCTGCTTAAGGCTTTCTTCGCTCAGTTCTTCTGCGACAGCTGCTGCGTGGGCATCCTCATCGCTGTTGTTGCCGCGCAGTTGCAGCTGTTGCTGCTGGCAAAACTGCAAGTGTTGCTGCTGCAGCAGGCGATCGTTCAGCTGTTGCTGCTGGTACCGCTTCCCGGCCGTTGCATGCAATGGCGCGAACAGCGAATTGTTGGGGCTGTTCAGGGGCTTCCTGTAATGCAGCGGGGATTGCGGGCCGCTGGCCAAAGGTGTGTTGTATGCAGCCGTGTTGCCGTTGTAATGCTTACCACCAACTTGCAACGTTTGCTGATTTTGATTCTGTTTTAAATTTAAAGCTCTGTTACGATGCTCCTGCACTAAGCGTGAATTCAAATGAGATGGATGCAAATTGGGATTAGTTTTGGTGTATGGCTGGTGAGTTGTGGGTGAGTTTTGTAGCGGTTTATTTTGAGATGTCAGTTGATGGTCGATGTGGCTTTTGATGTTGCTAATGTTGCTAATGCTGCTGATGTTGTTGTTGTCGTTGCTTGTTGAGAATTCTGTCATACCACGTCGAAGATTTTGTCCTGCAATTAGGTAGAAGAGTACAAGAGATTAAACTATTGCAATCATTGAGTGAAATTCAAGAATATAATTGCCGCTAAACTATTAAGTGCTTTTTTCATCTGATGTCAATAAGTTAATCAGATTTAGCTCTAAACTTGCCTCAATTAAAATGACAGCCGTAAACCTAATACGCATTAGCGTGCCACACGTTTTAAAACAAAAAATGTGACAGTTTCTTCAGCCTCCGTACAGCACGACATGTTTCAATTAACTTTTATGATGTCAGAGCAAGACGGACGGAAAGTTAGTCACCACTTGGAGAATGTATCAAAAAGCTATAGGAATTATTTTTATACGATTTTTACGATTCAGCCCCGAGGAGAGTCGACAGCGACATCGAACCTGGCACGGCCTGTCAGCCCATAAAAACTTAAATGCGACCAAGTCGTTCATTATACACTTGCAGAGGGTATTATAATTATGTCACAAAGTATGGAAGAATATTTTCGACCCCATTAGTTATGAAAACAAACTGACAACCAATTTTCTATCTGTCATGTAAGCAAACTAAAAAATCTCTGGTTTGAACCAATTCAGATGTGCCACCAACCAATTTAATTGCAGATTGGATTTGGCGAAAGCCAACAAATTTTTTATGATATCGCTTTTGTTAATATTAATATATTTGTAATTAAGTTAATATGCAAGAGTATAAAATATGCGGAGACCTGAAAATTCTATCCATTTTCGATTTTATTTCAAATTCAGAGCGGCTTTTTACCGTTGCCAGGACAGGCAACATCGCGTTGCACATGCAAGTTAAGCAGAGTTGCAAGAAGAAAACTTATGGATAAGGTTAAAGGTTAGGCAGCAACTGGGCGATTGCGTGTTTACAGCCGCATCAAAAGAAAAAAAAATGACTTAGACAGAAAATGCCGCAGTACGATCGAATGCATCGGTTTCATTAAGAAACTTCTGTACAATATGTTAAAATAAGAATTTATCCAGCATTTTATAATTAACTTAATGTGTAAACAAACATTATCAAGAGTATACGGAAGGCCGGCAACCTCCTAGAAAGAGCGGCGCATCTTGGAAGATTTTCGACAGCATTCTTTTTGAAAATGTGCTACGATTATGACAAAATGTGAATGCGGCAACATGTGTTGAACAACTTTCCGTACTGATGACAAGTGACAAACCGTCTAAAGTTCGAGTCGCTGCACATTCCCGGGTGTTCCATATATTGGGACCAACGCAAGATAAAAGGCAAATAAAGTTCTACTATATGGATAAATATACTCTTGTGTTTACTTAAAATTACTTATGTACGACATGCCTGGAGGGTGGCCTCTGGAAAGTGCAAAGCTTTGATAATGCATTGTGCAGCTGGCAAGTTATATTTTTATTATTGTCTTATGACACGACATTATTTTCGTCATCACATAAATATTGTTTTTTTCCTAAGGAGATACAGAGTTTCAAAAATATCCCAAAATGTGTTTTCACAACTGATTTTTTTGCCATTGGCATACATATTTTAAATTGTATTTTAACTATATGGAAATGTTGCAGTATTCAGTTCAATAACACATTAAATTGCCATAACATTCAAAAGTTAAATATACAGAGTCAAGAGGTGCTCCACCTTCCACTCAAATTACTGTCGCTTTTTTTTAATGAGCAATCCATTACAATGAATTATGAGTTAATTGAAGATACCTAGAGCGTTGCTTGAAATATAAATATTGACTGGGCTTTTGCCATAACAAATATTTGAAAAGGCAAAAAAGGCAGGTACGAAAGGAAACAAACCATCAAAATTAGGTTTACTTAGAGACTAAGACTAAAGTTAACTTAAAACTGCGCACCTTGGGCCATGTTTAAGCCAACACCAATAATGTTGTTGTTGTTGTTATTGTTGTTGAGGTTGCCTTTCATACGATTGTTGTTGAAATAGTCATTCTCATTATTGTTTTTATTGTTATTGTTATTGGCGTTGGCAACATTTTGATGATGTTGCTGCCGCTGCTGTTGAATACGTTGCTGCATCAAATACTGCTGATTGCAGGTCAGTCCAGATCCTGTTGTTGTTGTTGTTGGTGTTCGTGTTGTTATGGGTGCGCCAGGCAATACCACACCCTGTTCCCGCAGCTGTTGCTGCAGGCGACGTCTCTGCATTAGTTGTTGCTGCAGTAACTGCAACTGTTGCTGCTGCATGCATTGATAGAAACGAATCTGCTGCAGTTGCTGACGGCTCAGTCCACTGTTGCTGTATTGTTCCTGGCTGGGCTGTGGGGCATAGTAGTTCTCCTTGGAGGAACTGTTGCTATCACAGCCGCTGCTGGTGCTGCTGCTGTTGCTTGTTGTAGCAACATGTTGCCAGCAACTTGTTGCTGTGTTGCCATTGGCATCAGTGTTGCTGCTGTTGTTGTTGTTGTTGTTGCGTGGGCATTCAACGCCAGCACTGGCACAGGCCGGGCAGTGTTGCTGCCGTTGCACTTTGGAAATGTCTACGAATCTCATGATGAACGCAAGCAGAAGTAACAACATCGAGTTGCAAGGCGCTCATCAAATGTTGCTGCAACAAATGTTGCCTGCCGATTTTATTTTTGGCCCGTTGGCTGTTTCGACCAACGCAGTCACAGGGCCCTATAAAAGTATATGATTCTTGTTTTTTTTTTTCTCAATTTCACTTGTTGGCAAGCTCTTGGAGTTTTGGAACGATTGTTATTTTTAGGTATAGTCCCATTTTTTTAAGGGTTTAACTCCATTGCTCCATTGATTGGTTCCACATTTTGTTTGTATTTATATTAGTTTATGTATTTCTTTTCGTTTGGCTTTTCTATGCTTTCCACACTGCACTTTTCATTTTGATTTCTTGGTATTTTTTTCTATTTTTAAATATTGTTTTGCTTTATGCGTAAGTTTCTCTCTGCACAACACGGCCACTAGTTTATACTCATCTATGTTGTTTCTGTTTGTATGTACAGTCACAAAGTTGTATAAATACATAAGCACATACATATTTATTTATACATTCGTCGTATGTATGTGTTTTGTGTTTCATGCCAGAGCATATAAAACTAATTTATGAGTTTTCTGCAGTCAAAGTCTGAGAAATAAATGTGCATAAAATTTATGCTTTTGTAAACTTTTTGGTTCAAAATAAAAACTAAATCAAACAGCTGCTATTAACTATCTAAAGCACAACAGAGTCTTGCCGCTTTCAAATTGGGTCTTAAATTTGCGAATTTGCATTGGGACCTTTCTGGGGCATAACATTTGAAAGGAAGTCTACTTGGTATGCATACAAAAATTGGCATTTTGCAAAAATGGAAATGGAATTTTCCTGCACTTATTTTGGCCCTCGTAACCGTATCGTTTACAACAACACGTCGTGGTCCGCTATATTTAAACCAGTCCAAGCCAAAATACTTGGCTAAGTTCATTGTTAACCTGACAGCCAAATAGCTAAAGCTGCCCAGCAAAAGAAACTGTCACAATATTTGACTATCCGAGCATAAACGAGGTGCAGAAATTATTTCGATGAATATACATGTGTACACACGCTTAAGTGAATAAATATACTCAATGTCACAGCAACGTGCCAACAAAACAACAAAGTGGCCACAGTTTGGCCAGGTGCTTCACATTTTTGATGACTGACATCAGAATATATATATATGTATTATATATAAATATCTATCGTAGAAAATGCTTAAAAATTGCAACGTCTGATACAGATACTTTGGGGAAAACTCAAAGAAAACGGACAACGATTAACGTCCTGGCATTAGACACGCCCATTTTGGATTCAGAGTCACTCGAGTCCTGCACCCACAGGACACTGAACAAAGCACAAGACGTATTCGATATAAAAAAAAGCAAGAAAAAAAAGAGAAAGTCAGGTCCAACAAGGAAAGAAACATGACTAGTCACATTAACGAGCAGCGCAAACGCAACGAAAACAAGGAATAAAGCGCTCCTCGATAAAGCTAGACTTGTGAAATACCCTGTATCTAGATCTAAGTAATATAACAGAGATTTAGAGTTTATCCAAACATGTAAAAAAAGAAATTACTTTATTATGCTTGGAACAAATATGCTTTCAAATATTAAAACTTTATTTATCGCATTTGCAGTTGTTCCCTCGATTTTAATCATCTTTCCAAATTGGCATTGGCAAGTCGGCTATTTCTTTGTTTGTTAACGGTTGCAGGGTATAAAAAGCTTGCAGCAAGGACCAATCTCATTATGCGTGGCAGCAACAACAATTGAATACAACCAGAAGCAAAATGGCTACCACCAAGACACAGACAGAGGCCAGATGAGTGTGGCAAGTGCGGGGTTGGGCCGCCTGGCAGTTTGCCAACAGAAACAAAGGAGAGCTCTGAGGGGGAATGTGGTAAAGTGGGGGCAAGCTAAACGCTAAACGAAAACAACTTGAAACATCTTGCACTCAATCGATAAATTGAATAGAAGCCGCAGAGTTGCTGCGATTCGCATCTCTTGATGCATTTCAATGCAACTCAACTCATGGCATTCACGTTGCACCTTCGCGATCAGAACAAGCTGGAAATAGACCGGACGAAGCGAATTGTAGTCAGTGGCAAGTACAGCTACCTCAAGGTATTTAGTTGCAAGCACCGCCTGTTGGCAATTAAAATTTTAAATTCACATATGCACACACACACGTGAAGTTCAATAACATTTTGAATTTTTTCCTAGCCAAAGATGCTGTTCTGGACCAAAGTGGGAAGCGTGACGCACTGTTCTCTTATGTAGTACATCTGGTCAAACTATCAGATACTGTATCTGACGTCAGACTCCACTGCAGACGCTACTATCGGGCTATGCATTCGTCAGGGCTCGACGAATTGGATGCTCTATAAGTATGGTATAAAATAAAGAAATAAAGTTCTGGCGTGCTGCGTTTTAGTTCAACGCACTTGTTGGCCTACATTGCAAATGCAATTGCAGTTGCAGTTAAAATTGTGGCATTAAAATGTGCATACTGCAACTCTACCCCTGCCTCTCTCTATCACTCTGTTGCTGCTGCTGTTGCAAACAAGAGACACAATTAAAAAAAAAAATAAAAATAAAAAAACAAGCTAGAACGTAAGTATGTACATAAGTATAAAAGTATCTACAGATGCAATTCGTGTTGTTGCTTCTATTTTCTGCCAATTGCAATTACGAAATCTTTGGCCCAATGCGGAAGTTATTTCAAACAGAGACACGATACATTTTTCAAATGAAAACATTTTACGAGTATCAAAAACAAATGCAACACCAGCTTATCACTAACGTTTCTGATTTATCGCAGATATGATAAGCAAAGCCCATACTTTGGCAAGAAAATGACAGTTTTTGATAATGGCATTAGTTTCTTTATCGAGACGTCGCATTTAAGATGATCTCATTTTTGACTGAAGAAAACTCATGTACGATGTAGTTATTTAATATGTCTAGAGCACTTTGTATTACGTTACCCAAGTAATCATTTAAACATTATAAAACAAAAGTTATTCATCCAGCGCAGTAAACAGATAATGTTGTAAGGTCTTTTGTATATATAGAATACACACACTCTATAACACAATTGTAGGTTGATGAGACAAATATGTATATACTTATATGTATGTACATATACACTTTAGGATGCCAATTTAACAAGTACTCGTATCTGGCGGATAATGAAACACAGTCTGGTGTGGCGTGATGATTCGCCCACGCACATTTAATGTTTGCGATGATATTCTTTGATTAACAGTCGCCCCACAATGCAAAGGGGTTAAAAGTATCTGCGGGTTGTGCTGTGGCAACAACAAAGAACGCGTACGCAAATTGAGAGCATCTTTAAAAGTTTAACTAAAGATACATATATGTATATATAATGTACATATATGTAAATAAAAAAAAGAGCACACCGAAATCTTATTCACAACTTAATCGACGCGCCGCACATTTTCACGGTTGCACAAGCCCAAGGAGACTGAGACTCGAGCTACGCGAGCGAACGGAACGACGAAACGGTAAACCACGAGCGACGTTGGCGACGACTACAAATACAAATACAAATACAAAGCGACGAGCAATGGGCAACGATGTGTGGCAATCTCTCCCGGCTCTATATGTATATGTGTGTATGTGTGTGCTGCTTGAGGCGTCTCCCAGTGTACAATGGAGAATGTTTTGTGGCATACAATACTTTATAAAACTTTTGTAAATAGCGCACTTGCTTATTAATTTATTTAAAATCCGGGATCCTAAAGTTTAGTTTTATTATTTAAATCAGATCTTTCGATTTCTTATTTAATTAAATTAAAAATTTCACAATATCAAAAACAACCGTTTTACTAGAGTATTTTTTTAATATTTATTTGTAACAGAAAACATTTTAGTATTAATTTCATTCTTTTACAATACAATTCAAATTTTCCAAAAAGTTCGCTTTTTTATTCAGTGCATAATTATCACACAAAAAGCGCCTCTTTTGCCCACTGTATTTGGTATGCTGGTATGCGTAAGTGCATGTGAACAGAATAAAAAGCGAGCGAAGTACCCGAAGTCTCAGAGAGTTTTGAGTAACATTTCATGATTATACAATGTACAGCAGAATTAACCCCAAATAAGTGGAAAGTGAAAATAACAACGATGGCCGACAATTTCCTGCAGACGGTCATAATCGCGATGAAGTATATACCACGGACATAGAAAGAACTTACATATTTGTAGATAAAATGAACTGCAGTTTTATGCCCCCGGCAAATGAGACACTCGATAAACCATTCGTACTTAGATAACACGCAGATTGCACTCAAGTGGTAGTCAATAAATGTATATACGATTACTCTGCCAAATGAAATCTAATGATGAGCACAGATAACCGAACCCTCTTTATAGGCAGAGAGTTTAGGGTGCAAAGTGCTCAGCCAGTGGCTTCCGGCAGGATACCACATCTTGTCGCATATGTGAGATCGTGATCTTTGTGTGCGCATGTGCACGTGCCGCGACTCAACAAACATCTGTATCGAAGACACTTGAATGGGGCAGGCAACAGAAGCGGGTGCAATTGGTTCATTAATGATGAGGGGCGAGCGGACTACATAACATACTTTTCTTAATAAAACAATTACAAATGCGCATAAATTTTAAAAGAAATCCAATAAGGGCATAATATTATGGCATGCACGAAGTACTCATTGGGAAATAAATAAACATGAGAAAACCCAGTCCACTATTCACCATTCAGGCCACCATGTCTTAAGTAAAACAAATAGCTAGCAATAACAGCCCTAAACGGTTTATTAGACCCACTGAGCAACTAATAAATTGTTTGCATAGACAAACATATCAAGTTAGATAGAATTGGATAGATAACAGAGATATACGAAAATATATTTATATCTCAGTTTCAGACAGCAACAGGTTAGAATGGATGCCCCAGCGTAGGCATAGGGTTCTCCCATATTGAGGTCTTATTCATACAACACATAAATTTAAATATTTAATTACGTACTACACACAGCAGTCAAACAGAAACGAGAGCAGTTCATTTACTTTATTGTTTTGATTGCATTCGAGCAAACTAGCGAGAAGAAGTAACGAGACTAAAAACGAATGAAATCTTTCGTAGCATTCTTTTAGGTGCCATTAGAAATGTTTAGAATTAACGTATAGGCGGGAATTTTGCATATTTACAAAGAAAAAGATAATTAAAAATAAAATTTGTTATAAGATGATTGCATATATAGTAAGTATTTGTTCTATTTTTTTCCCCAATTGTGAGCGCAGTCGAAGCGTGACTCATTGCGTGCATTTCAAAGTCATCTATGACACAATCATTCTCATCCCCCCTGCCGCTCTGTGAATTGGCGACAAATGGTAGCAAATTAGGGGGCAACTTTGCAACTACCCCCAGCTTGTGGCCTCCTACCTCTGCCACTGTTTTAATTGCCTCGCGCAAAAATAAATTTAGCAAGTAAACAAAGTAGAAAATAGAAATTGTGCATCGCTTGGCGCCTCAAATTCTTTGCGGTGGGTCTTCGCAAATTGAACTATGCTTCATCTCTATCTCACCATTTCCCCAGTGGGTTATTTAAATATATCTCTTTCATTAAATGTCAAGGGTTTAAATTTACCAAACGGTGCTTGATAAATGATTTAATACGTTCTGCCCATATTTCTATCCACATAAACATTTAATGGCATATTTAATTTCGTAGTGGCCTGCATTTTTCATAAATCACAGACTATATTTCAAGTGATCTATGCAGACATCGGAAGAGTAATAGCGTGAACTGCCCCACCAGACAGCGCCACATGTGGCAAGAAGCTAATTAAAGATATAATAGCATGCAGTTCAAGCAAAGGGTCTGCTTGCTTGAAGTACTAAACAAACTCATCAACTTGATATTACGTTTACGATTCTTGCTAAGAAGTGCAACAAATCGATACAAAACTATTTCCTTGCCCCAACAGCTGCCATGCCTCAACGAAAACAAACTGATAACCTCGTTATACATACATATGTACTATGTAAATGTCAGATGGTTTTTCTTAGTTGTTAGAAACGCTTGAAAGTCTAAGGGCAAATGTTGCAACATTGCCTGACATGTGTCTGCCGCTTGCCAAACCTCAAAGTGGAAGAGCCACAGCACAAATATGTCACATGTCAACTAGTATATTGTCGATATGCCGATGATCCGAATACGCCACATGCCACAAGTTCCAAGCATTTTTCACATCAACAGATTGCGTCAAGTTTTTCTCGTATCAAAGTGAAAGTCATTTTCCATCAGAGCAGTGCGTAATTACCGGGTACAGGGTACATAAATGCGGAATAGTCTACGCAGTCCATAAGATAGAGCTAATCAATCTGACGCGCTGCGGGACCAACGCAACGAGGCACTGCAAGTTGACTAAGCAACTCAGAGACATGACAGGCAACAAACCCATGCAACAAATATGCAACAACTGCAGCATCGATTGTCATTTAGCGACATACATAATAGCCATGCCAAGCTATGTTACGATAAATTGTTGAATATTTTTGGTGACTATCCGAAAAACACAAAAAACAACAGCAAAGTATTTCATCAGACTTTCAACAGGTTTTCAAAATTTTAACGTTGGGAAAAACTATTAAAAAAGTGAAGACTGAATGCATTCAAAATGCATTGATACCAAGGAAATACCCATCATAAACAACGACAAAAACTTGTGAATTTCATTTGAATTTGAAATAACCAATACGTCTGCTACCATTCGATTATTGCTTACTTTTGCCATTTAAAAATACATTTTTACTAAAATACAAAACAATTGCTATCAAATAAATATATATACCGATTTTCTTTTAGCATAGTTAGCATAAATGTACTTATCTATCTTGTAACAGACTGAGTCGTGCATCATAAACTTCTGATGATGCAAATTCCCAATACTGATAAGAAATTCTCTATTAAATTGTGGAATAATATTACCACCTGTGGTTGCAGCATTAGTTTGCATCAAATACAAGTTATCATTTGATTTATAATCAGTTACATAGCTCGCGTGATAAGCTCGTGATCCAAAACACGTTTGTGACAAATCATTTATGGTTAGGTATGACTGCACTATCAATTGCTTTTCAGATTTAATATGTATTTTTACTGATTTGTATTAAGAAAATTTAGCATATACTTCTCTTGAATGCAAGATTCATAGCCATCAATGTAATATGAACATGATGCAACAAACCAATACTGATAAGAAATTCTTTATTAAGTGTACTTCCACTTAAATTGTTGGATTATATGGCCACCTGTGGTTGCTGCATTAGTTTGCATCAAATACAAGTTATAATTTGATTCATGACCAGTTGCATAGCTCGCGTGATAAGCTCGTGATCCATGACACATTTGTGACTAATCACCTAATCATTTATAGGTAGCTAGCTATGGCTTATACAAGCTCGACTTGGCAATTAAATGGATAGACAGACGGACGGTCTGAGCGGGTAGCACGAAATACCTGTAGATCCATTTGTCGGCAAATGATGTGAGAATTCTATTGAAATGCAAAGCTGTCAATTATCTGGTTACTATAAATAGTTATCAATTAATTATAAATACTTATGAATTACATGGGAAATTTCGAGCTTGTTTATTTACTTGTCAGTTGGCAGGCCCCCAGGTTAGGTTGACTGACCTAGAGCAAAAATGTGCGAGTATTTGTCGTTGATCATACTTTATTACATAGTTATTGTTTAAAAAATGTTTGACTTAATTTAGGATTTTTACCACTGACTACTGACAATGAGAATTGAACTTAATAGACTTTAAACTTAAGCAGTATTAAAAATAAAAACTCAATTTGTGTCTATGCAGCGCAGTCCCGCGACTGGTAGAACAGAATGTAGCCGGTTTCTGAGGACTTGTGTATGTCCGAAGTGAGGCCATAGAAATCCTCGATGGTCGAAGCCTCTATTTTGTCGACCATGTCATCGTCAAAAAGCAACCAAAGTCCGTGACTCTTCACAATGCTGATGTAATGCCCCCGATTCGGCCCCGAACCACAGTGTATAACAACAGCGGTCAGGTCGTACAGCCTGTCCGGATTGACCGCATCGTCCGAGGTGTTGAACAGTCGGAGTTCCAGCGGAAAGACTACGCGGTGTGAAACCTTGATGTGACGATTGAATTGTTCCATGTACTTAAAGCGCTTCAAATGCAACGCCAATATCATGGGCAGCTTCTTAACCCGCATTCGCTTCTGTGCCTCCTGGTAGCTGCAACAGTTGTCGCACTTAAACTTGTTGTCCGAACATAACGTCTCAGTGTTGCTAAAGCAGCGCAAACAGTGCGTAATTGAAGTGTTTTGATCAACGTCCACCTGTAGGTCGAAGAAATTTTCATCCTTACTGCTGACCGTCTCGCAGTTGAGACATCGCGTCTCCGATGTCAGAATACCCTGGAAGATCTCATGTACCCAGGTGGGCTCCGTGTTAGCCCCGTTTGTCTGCGTTATAGGTGTGGTTGTGGCAGAAAGGCCACCATTACCATCCAGCACACTTGTGGTGCCGCTTAACGAGCCTGTCGAGTTGGCATTGCTACAGTTGCCATTTGTTGCAGTCGAATTCGAGGTCGAGGTCGATGTGGAATTTGATGAATTGGAGTTTGAGTTAGAGTTTAGCTTGGTCGTGGTGCTAGTACTGTTGCCTGCCACAAAGCTACTATTCGGTGCCACTACGCTCACACTGCTGCCACCTGTCTTGGCCGTATTGGTGGTGTTCCCGCTGTTGCGTTCGGCCAGTATGATCTCGTTGATGTGATTGATTAGAAAGTTGAGAAATTCATGCGCATCTTGCTGCATGTAGTTATCAAACTCTTCCTTTTCCTTTCGCAGTCGAGTTATAAACTTCTTGGGCGCTATCGAGCCAACTTTCTTCTTCTGGGTGGCAATACTATAGAAGAGATCTGCCAGACAGGAGAGCAGCGTCTCTTTTGGCCGCTTGTTCTTGGCCTTGTACTCGAGAACCTTCTCGCGAAAGGGCTTGCAGAAGTAGAGCGCCTGCAGCACCGAGTTGCTATAGCACGTATTCCCAAAGTTAACCAGCCCGAAGTAGTGCTCATTGGGCGGGAATAGGTCTGAGCCGATCTCCCGCTCCAGCTGGGAGACGTTGGCGCCCATGGTAGCTACAGGGGCTGCCGCGGCACAGCGGTACAGAAAACCCCACACCGTGTATGTTTAGTGTCGATTGTTAGGCGAGTTTTGTTATTCGAGGATTTCTATCATTCGTAATCGGAATTTAAGGTATACGTATTATTATTACGTTATACGGTAAATGGTATTGTCTATAGTTATTGCTTAATTTGGCTGGCTGATGCGCAAAACACTTTTCTATTGTCTGAAAATAAATAATTTTGAAGAGGGGATACACGTGAGTTTCTTTCGCATAACACAAACGACAAAAAATTAAAAATATAATGTTTAATGTTTTACTTCGCTTTTCTTTCAAGCGTTCAATTTGAATGTTTTCATATTGAATGCATTGCGACATTTAAAGCTAAGCAATAAACTGATAAACAAAATAATTATAACTAAAAGGGCACACGATAAGAAAAATTATTTATTTTTTTTTTTTTGTATTACTAACGCAACTATCCCCTCTCCAAAATATTTTCAAACAATGTGTTTCTCTTTTCTTTCCCTGACGCGCAGCACTTTTTAAGCACCTTAAATAATTCAGAAAATTTTTTATTTTTTTTTGGTGATAATAGATGAAATATAACTTGAATTGACAACAAATTGTGTTACAAATTTTTATGTGTAATAAAAAAATGAATAATATGTATTAATTTTTTTTAAATAAATGTTGTAATTTATGGTAAATTTCTTGGTGACACATAGTTCAATTAGATTGAACTTGGATTCATCATACCTCGCCATATGCAAGTACCCGATGCAAGTAACCGATTATCTTATTATATCATACATTGAGTTCTGCACAAATACGTAAGGTAAATTAGTATTCTCGACAAGGAAATACTCTCTCTCACTTTCTAAAAAATTTAAAGGCTCGGACTTTTTTAGGTATTATAGATCGGTGAATTCAAGGAACCAATAAATAACCTAAGTACTTTACAGGGTTAATATTTTCATATGTTTGTTTAATGAATTAATTTAAGAATTATACCTTATGTATTTAATATTTTTAATGTGAATCACCCCCAGCAACAAGTTATCATATTTAATATATTCAAACGATTTTGCATCTTGAAATGGACCGATAACAGTAAATCAGTATTAGATGACACTCGGAGCTAAAAATATAGTCAATTATATGGTAGTTAATCGGTCGGTTTGGTGATTTTTTTTTAAGAGACCGCGAGAAGTGTGCTGGGAAAATTCCGGGAAACTTGAACGAGGCGTTCTGACGTGTGCCAACATTACTTATTGCAACTTGTCGTGTGCCATGGGCAATGCACTCAATGCTAGACGAGAGTATAAAAGCGTAACCTCAGGTTTCGATAAACATTCAGTACCAATTGCAAGCCAACAGTCAAACACAGTACACAGTACAGATCGAGAAAACTAAGGATACCAAGTGGAAGAACAACCAAATCCTGAAGTATTGGATTTTAAGTGTCATACTTAAGCCTTCAAGACACTTCAAAGAGCTACAAGTAGCCTTGCTTACTACTCAGTTCTTAGACTACACCAAGTTGGAGAACCATTTCATAGCTACCACTGAACTTCACGCCCTGCTCCAGAACGGATCCAATTGGAATATTAATGCAAGCCCACGATATCCAGTGGAGCCAGTAAACAGCCTATCGGGCAAGTTACTAAAGATTCTGACTTAATCTTTGCGAGATTACTACAAAATAATTTAATAATAAGTATAACTTTGACTGTTAATATTACCATGTTCCTTGATCAACTTCACCACAAAGTATGTTGATCGTTATATCTTTAATTGTTTCGAATAAGATTTAAGTTGTAATTTACTTTTAAGTTTAATTGGAAAACTGCCAATTTAAGAAAAAATTGCCAATTTAATAAAGTACTAAAACTGTATTTACATGAAGATTTTTTATTTCCACGAAGGGTATAAGTACGTTTGCCGTTCATACTTTCTAATAGTTACAAGTTTGAAGTTAAATTGTTCGTTTATTTTTTAATTAATTACGTCAAAAAGATGAATCAATTATTTGTGTATCGTGTTGCTATTTAAAAATAATTTCCGATAACAATGTGAAAAGTTATTCAACCACTACAGAAACACATTTTGGATACCACTTTGTATTGTTCACGAAATTGTTAAATTCTATTGTAACATATTCATCGCAAAGTATTGTAGAATTGAATCTACTATAAAAAAATTTTCCTCACATTTTAATAAATAATTTTTTTACTTAATCCCAATATCCCAATAAGGGATGGACATTTCTAAAACTTTTCACATTTAATTGCTCTCATTTCCTAACGCCCAGCAAACCAGTTTTAATTATAATGGGTAATTCTATGAATTGCTAACTAAGTATCGATGAGTATAAAACTCGTTGCGAAGTGGGACTATTAAACAGTATGCTTAGAAACATGGAATCATTTGTAAGTATCCGAATGGTAATTCAACTGTCTAAACAAATAAACAGTAAACAAATTCTGTCACTGCAGATTCTCTTCGTCATTTTGTTGGGTTGCTCTTCCCTCAATGCACTGCCTTTGAATATGATGGATATAAACAAATTGAATGCTACGATATCTATGTCAAATGAAAAGCAAAAGGATAATTTGTTTTTGATGTCTAGCACAATAGCTACATTGGAAGAAGTTCGAATGGATCAATCCACAACCATACCAACGGAACAAATAACAAAATCGAAAAACAGCGACAACAATGCAAGTGATACAGTGACAATAATTTATTCCAAAAATGAAGTTACAATGGATTACCTCAAAACTGTTAACTTCAATACAAGCTTAGAAACAACATCGACCACTGAAGCAACTAAGCCTACAAAGAGCAACAACGATGGAAATGATGCAGTTACAGAGATATATCCCAAAAAGGAAGTTACAATGGATTCCCCCAAAACTGTTTACTTCAACAAGAATTTAAAACCTACATTGACCACTGAAGCAACGATATTTGTTAATGGTAAAAATTGCACGACCGATATGAATGAATTGGAATCCCAACCCACTTACATCGGACCAAGACTTAGTGCCACACTCTTAAAAGTGCTCACACGGATAGGCTAAATTCTGAAACTGAATGAAAATGGAGCACATGTTTAGATTACATTTGATATCAACAATTTTATATTAATTATGAATTAAATACAAATATTTTGTTTAAATATACGATTTACAAAAAACAGTTTAGACTTTTCCAACTTGTTGAACCAGTTACAGATACATAGGACAGCATTCAATATAATATCCCAAACAAATTAATTGGGAATCCTAGGCTGCAGATTGGCTACAGGTCAGAGTTCATCAGATAGATTTCATGCCCAGTTAGTATATTCAATTTACACGTATTGTGAAATAATTATCTACATTCTATATACGTTTTGAAATAGAAAAAAAGTTTTTCAAAAGTACACAGTGATTTTCCCTCCAATAAGATCGGACGTGCTAAATCCCATAGCATGCTACAAAGGTGTTTTTATTGTATGCTAATCAAAATCGCAATTACCGTCAATCAGCATTGCCGGTCAATGCAATTATGAATTAAATCCAATACCAATACATTCATAGAAAGATAGCTGAATGGACAAAACTCGTTTGAAAACACATCTCTGATATTATCTGATCTGTCTACTATTTATAATAAATGGTGCGAAGTAGCTCATTCAATACTTTGGGATAGATTCCGAACCCCTCAATTGCATTGTGGATACCGGTTTAACTTGTTTGCTAAGCTCTGTGCATCCACAAACTGAATTGCAACAGTACTCGTAAACATCTTATCGCATATATCAAATAAATATAGAAATCTCCACACTCAGTGCATTTTTACAGCTCGAACTAGAATGATCAGAGCAAGCCCGCAGTGAATATTACTCATTTTGCCAAATTCTAATAAAAAGAACTTTCGAAATGATCAATGCACAATCGTTAATTATTCGGTGCCAGTGCTTCCTGTTAGTGATTTGCATTTATATAGAGCACAATCATGCCGCCACCAAGGTGCTCTACGAATTCCAGTAAGTTTTATGCCAGAGTTTAGCAGAATGACAACAATAATTAAAGAATTGATTAAATTAATTAAAATTCTCAGCATACGCGAAGCAAACAGTGAACGCAATGAGACGGGCGCACTAAACATATCGAGCAATAGTCAGGAGGAGCCCGAACTGGTGATTACAGGAAGGCGAACTTCGCATTTGATCCTGCCTGCCAAGGACGCAAATTCGAGCAACAGCGTGTTTAGGGAAACGTCCATTTATACGGCGGATGACAGTGGCTACCATGTCAAATACAATATTAGCATTGAACCACTCGAGCTAGGCACGCGTCTGAACGGAAAAACTCTCAAGGTGATCGTTGGTTAACCGCTAAACAAGTATTATTTGATCAGTTAAAAATAAGTGAGAGTATCAAGTAACTGTAACAACAGCAACAAATAGACTAATATATATTCTACTAATTAATGAAAAATAAAATAGAATATGCCAGAAAACACAGGCAAACTGAATGAGTATGATCTGCATAACGAGAATCAACATCCAGTTGAGACGCAAAAGCCAACGAATATAAAATATTAAAATGTGCGAAAATACTTAGATATTGATTAAATTCTGTGCATAAACACAAAGTGAAAATAAATCGACCATTAAATATACAATATATAAGGAAATCATAATCCTTACCGTTTACGAAGTTTCCTTTTGTTGCGTTGTTGCCCCCGGGCTTAGGCCAACTCCTCAATCAATGCTTGTGGCAATTTCAAATCAACACTTTCAGGCAATTAAGATAAGCAACCAGAGTCAGATGCTTTAATCAAAGATGCCAGCTATTTAAAGTGTAGCAGAAACTAAGAAGTATCTTTTCCTGTAATGAAAGGAAACAAGAGAATAAGGGATTCATTAATTAATTATGTACTATATATGAAAAGAACAAACAACTTAAGTGAGGAAAACACAAATTCTAATTAGGTATGTAAACATACACATACAGATACACAAGACGAGTTAAAAACCGAGAGTCATTAGCTCATTAGACCTGAGAGACATACATTGAGAGATCCCCCAGCAAAAACGTGCTACCTTGTGGGTCAAGTGCGCGAGAAAAACAAATATTTTGATGCTGACTACATGATAGAATTGGGTCAGACGCGTAATTGAAGCGGAGAGCAAATTTGTTGCAACGATTAATAGAACTAATTGATTAATCAACTGCCAGCTGGCTGGCTGGACTGGCTGGGGATGACGATAAGCCTCCGCCCAAGTCAAAAATCGACGCATCGCTCAATTTGAGCTCAGTTCTCTTTCGACAACTAGACGAAACATATCACGCTAAAATCTCGCTAATACAATGAATCTCTGTATGGGCTGTCTGACAGGTTTGACGCTGTTGTCGATTGTCTGGATCAGCAATGCCTCGCATCCTTTGGGTACCAATTACACCACCGACATACTGCGCCTGGCCAAGGCGGCCCACATCAAGGCCTATTTGACCACGGGAGAGCAGAAACCGTGCGACAACTTTTATACCTTTGCCTGCGGCAACTGGCCGCGTCTACATCCGTCACGGCTGCATAATAAGAAGACCAACTATTTGGAGGAGCTCCAGGAGCTGTTTGTGCGAAAGAGCGCCGATATGCTCAAGACAACAATGTCGGGCGCAGACAGCAGCGCCGATCGTCTGCTGAAGACCTTCTTTAGCTCCTGCAGCAGTCAGGCCAATGATACGCGCTCCGCACTAAAGACGCTTCTGCAGGTCACAGATTTTCGTGGTGGCTGGCCAGAGATCCGAGTGCCCTCCTGGTACCAGTACGAGTACGATTGGTTACAAGTGGTCGCCACGCTTAAGCGCAAATTGGGTGTGGACATCCTCATTGGACTAGACGTTGTTCTCGACTACAAGGAGCAGCATATGCATCGGTTGAAACTGGGTGCACCGCAACTCCCATTGGGCCATCGGCGGCAGTACCTAGACGCTGACTTCCATGATACTCGCGTGCGTTACCAAAGGGCCATCGCAGAGAAGCTTCAGGGCTACTTTCCGGAGCAACCGGAGCGCTGGCACATCGAGGTAGCCTATCAGGTCGTAGAGATTGAACAGCAGCTGGCCAAAGGATTGCCGCACAATGCGGCACTTACGTTGGAACAGACCACACGGCAGCGCACCGCCGCCGAAATGAAATCAGCCTACGGCAGCTTCGTGGATATCAGTCGCTATCTGCAATTGATCTTCAACGATACCATCTACGTGGAGATCTACGAGACGCCAGAGGATTACCTCTACAACCTAGTCGACGTTATCCGAAACACGCCCAAACTACATCTGGCCAATTACACCATCTGGCGCACATTAGATACCCTGGATCAGGCACGTGTTCCCCAGGCTGCCCAGTCGAGCATTTGGTGTGTGCAGCTGGCGCGACAATATTTTCCACAGCAGCTGGAGAGCCTGTTCCATCGCAACTACAACAATATGCAAATGATTAACGAGCTACAGTCCACCTGGGCGGATGTAAAGCGTGTCTTTCGCGAGGATCTGCAGGCTTCCACAGATCTGCATTGGCTCACGCTCGACACCCGGCAGAAGGCCATCGGCAAGCTGGAAGCACTGGAGCTGCAGTTTCGCAACCACGACGATACCCAACTTATAAAGCAAATGCATGGCCTGAGCCTGCGCCAGGATCATTTCTATCAGAATCTGGTGAATGTGTTGCAATGGCGTACGCAGCGACAGCTCGCCAAGCTGGTGGAGGAACCGCAGCTGACGGATAAAGTATACAAGCTGCCGCATTACGAGCTGACCACCAACAAGCTTCTGGTTCCTATAACATTTCTGCAGGCACGTTTCTTCTGGGATCCTGCCTATCCCAATGCCCTCAAGTATGGTACGCTGGGCGTTCTTTTGGCTCGCCAGATGCTCCATGGCTTCGACGATGTCGGACGACGCTTCGATCGTCATGGTTATCGAAACAACTGGTGGGATCTTACATCAGAGACATCCTTTTCCAGACGTGCACAGTGCTTCCAGGAGCAGTACGCCGTATTTGTGCAATATAGGGAAAAGCCAGTCAAGGACAACGGTCTCTTAAGCCGAATTGTCGCCGACAACGGCGCCCTAAATATCGCATATCGTGCCTACACCAAATGGCATCAAAACTCTGCTGAGATTCCAGGCGTCTATCAGCGGGAGAGGTTGCCTCTGCTCGATCATTCAAACAACCAGCTCTTCTTTCTGGCCTATGCACAGCTCTATTGCTCCGACTATCCAGAGTCCATCGAGGTCTTTGACGAGCTGCCCGAACAGCTACGCGTGAATACAGCACTCTCCAATTCGGAGCAGTTCTCTAATGCCTTCGGCTGCTCCAGAAGCGATAAATTAAATGCCCGCTTCAAGTGCAGCCTCTATTGAATCGCGAATAGATTATCCTAGCAGCTAATTAAGCACTAATACGAGTACATATATCTATTTCTACGTATGTTCAATAAAGATTTGCACATGTTAACTATATTTTGTTATTTTCAATGCGATAAAAAAATAACCACACTGGGGTCGTCAATTGACTTCCAAATGTTTCAATTGGTTTGACTGCTGTAATTTCTTTCCTATATTATAACATTGTAAGAGTTTGCATGCAATCTATATTTGAATTTTACAGCGATCTACTCTCAGTCTGGTCTCTCTGCTCTCTGGTGATAACCCGGAATGAACTGTGCGCTTATCAACATGAACACAGTGCGAGCTGCGATCTACGAGCAGTTGACAGTTTAGAGAGACAGTTTGAACTGATCCAAGGATGCAAAAGCATGTCAGAATCAAGCGGGACAAAAGTTTTTATATCGGTGCTCCTGTTGATCGCACGCCTCGGCCTGGTGCCTGGCGAAAGCGTTGCCTTTCAGCGCGTTTTTCAGACAGAGGAAACGGTGCGGAATAACAAGGCACAGGAAATGCATCGCCCAATAAACATGAATGCCAATCCATGCACTGATTTCTACGAGTACGCATGTGGGAATTGGGCAACAAAGACAACGCCGCAGTCCGAGCTGGAAAGGCGCACAGATGTTGATTTATTGCGGTTGCTGGACGAGACAGCAAATCGCAAGGACAGTGCATTGGCACGCCAAGCCAAGGATTTCTACAAGTCCTGCCTGACCGCACAATCGCAGAAAAGCCAGCAGCAGCAGTTTCTTAGTGAGTTCATACAGGCGAATGGTGGCTTTCCCGCTGTCCCGGGCTCTACTTGGCCGGTGTATCATCAGAACTACGACTGGCTGCAGGTAATTGCCAAACTGCGAAAAAACTATGGAATGGAAATCCTAATCGGACTGCGCGTAGACCACAGCTTAATCAACGTGCAAGAGAACAGCATTTATCTCACCGAGCCCTCAACTTTAATACCTCGGGAGCTGTGCAGCATACGACGCCTAGATATTCGAGACTCGGCCTACGAAGTCATCGAAAGGCTGGTGGCGTCTCAACTAAAGGTCTGGCTGGCCATGGGCAATGAAGAGTCCGACCGCCTAGCCGCAGATATTGTTAGTTTCGAGCATGAGTTATGCGGTGGGATGCATGAGCTGGAGCCATGGGATGCCGATCTGCAGCTATACAAAGCAAACTTTACACGCAAGACGCTACCTTACTTTGGGGAGCTCTATAAGTTGGACTTTGAGGCGTATATGAGCAGCAGTTATGGCCAGAGCATTTACAGGCCGGTCTACATGGCATCTCCGGACTACTACAAGCAGCTGCGTCGCACCTTGGATGCCCACAATGACACTCAGGTGGCTAACTACATCATGTACCGTGCTGTAGCTGCACTCACATTTCCCTTGGAGGACAAGCCGACGCACAGACCAGCATACTGCTTGGCCAACCTGAAACGTCTGCTGCCGGCGGCTCTGGGCGAATTGTATTCCCGTCAGTATGCTAGCGATGAGAGCAGACAGCAGCTGATTCAGCTTTACAATAATTTAAAGGATGCACTGAAGCAGAGCGTAAGTGCCGATTGGCTGGAAGAGGGCAGTCGACGCATAGCTCAACACAAACTGACTAATCTTCAAATTATGCTGCCATCCTACGAGAAACCTTTGCCGCCAAGAATACAGTTGGACCGAACCAATTACTGGCACAATCTGCGCCAGCTGCTTGGCGAGGTGCAGTCCAAGGAGATAAATCGACTGTCTGAGGAAGGTCTGCCCGTGCCTGGCGATCCCGTGGAAGCTTATGAGACACGCGTCCGCTACCGCCCAGTACACCGCCGGCTGGAACTGGGCTGGGCTCTGCTCCAGCCTCCCGACTACGATGAGCGGTATGGACAGGCTTTGAGCTATGCCACATTAGGTGCTGCCCTTGCAGAGCAAATGGCAAAGTCCTTCGACGAACTACATTGGTCTGTGAGCCTGCTAGAGCGAGAAAACTGGGATGGTCTGACGGCTTGGAGGTATCGTAATCGGAGTGAGTGCTTTAGCCGCCACGTGGAAGAGTATCTACGGCGTAATGCAAGCGCTACAGAGCTGCTTATAAGCCGCAGCGCAGGCCTCAATATTGCCTTCCATGCCTACCTCAGCTGGCTGGGCTATCAGGAGCCGAACAATGACTTTACACGCCTAACAAAGGAGACACTACCAGGACTCAATTATTCTAACACGGCGCTCTTCTTTTTAGCCTATGCCCAGCAACACTGTCACCCGAGGGAAGACCAAAGTGAAGACCCAGATCCATGGTCAATGTTCACGTATAGTGTCCAACAGAAACACAGCTGGACCCGACTGCAGGTAAATGGTCCATTGCGCAATCTGGCTGATTTTGCACGCGAGTTTCACTGTCCAGCCGGCTCACCCATGAATCCTGCAGACAAGTGTATTATCTACTGATAACTATTCATATTAATAAATCTTAAAAAAAACCTCCTCAACTAAATAAATCAATATGAAATTAACATGCTACTCCAAGAATCTTATTTAGGTCTTGACTAATCGAAAATCACAATAAACTCCTATTTATAATTTGTATCATAAAATCTTTTTAAAAATATTAATTTTAACTTTTTTTTTTTAATTTTTTTAACAGAGAGTTTGAGTTATTTGCAAATGTTATTTTTAATATTAAAATTATAGTGATTTTATGTTGTGTTCGGTCCGTGTGGCTTCGAAGATATTTAAATTCTATATTTAATTTTAAATTTTAAAATAAAAGTTGCAGAATAACTTTTATTTATATTGCTTAGAAATAAGAATTCATGCCAGCGATTTATGTACTCTTTTCAAGAATAACCCCTTTCTGTATTTTTATAATTTCAAAAATATTAAAAATTGCAAATTAGTGTTTAATTTCAATTCATAACAAAAACCAAGGAATATGCTATTATATATAAGGTATTGTTTACTGCGTAATTTTCGGGGTATTAATGGGGAATGGATTCTATATGCTGAATCAATTTGCAAGTTTGTGATCTGTTCAAATTTAGCGATAGTAATCTCGAAAGATAATCCTTTTTTTAACCTAGTGGTTCGATAATATTCAATTTTTGATCTTCGATTTCTCGATTTATTTAATGGTTGCGAACAGCGGACGTGCGAGGCCAAGTTTGTTAGCTTCTCTTCCCGAGAGCGCGTCGCAGTGATAAGCCCGGCCAATGAAACTGGGACTGAGCACAAACTTGACCCAAATCGTCAAGTTCATGAGCAAAAAATGACACGGCCGAACGTTACAGAGCTTATCATTCAGCTCAGAGCGAAGCTCAGTCGATTTTTCAACGCTAAGATGAAAACTACACGAGCTGCTCGGTTTTGGATTCGATTTCGATTTCTGTTTTTGTTCGCACTGCCAATCTGTATAGTGTCAGGTGTCCGCTACAACAACAACAACAACAACAATCGCATTCCGATGGGCGGCCTGACGCATGCCACAACAACACAAAGTCAAATCAATGTGGAAAGCCGCGAGGGGCAAAAAGTACGCCAGACCATGTCCACAGACATGCTTAACAACATGAACCTGACCGCCGACCCCTGTGCTGACTTTTACGAGTACGCCTGTGGCAATTGGGGACGAGACCATTCGCGTCATCTGCGCGAGGGTCAACTGGCCACCGCCCAGCACCTGGTGGAAACACGTATAGTGGAGCAGCTGCAGGAGCTGCTAACTCTGCCGCTGCCCCCGCAGCACCATCCCAACGAATATAGCGCTGCCAGCGCAGCGAATGTCCGTAAAGTGCGGGCTTTCTACGACAGCTGTGTGGCCGTAGAGGCAAATTCCGCAGAACGCCGACAGTTCCTAATGAAAATACTACGGGAGCATGGAGGTCTACGAAACGTGCCCAATTCGCATTGGCAACACGATTACCACTGGCTCCAAATGCTTGCTGCACTGCGGCGTAACTACGGCTTGGACATACTAATCGGCCTGGAAGTGGACCTCAATTTGCAGGAGATGCGCGGCAACAGTGTCTACCTGGGTGAGCCGCGTCTGACCATCATACCGGAGGAGCACTGTAGTGCAATGGTCACGCGTCAGGCCAACATGCGCGACGAGGTGTATGAACAAATCCAACAGCAAGTGGCCGATAACATGAGGAATTGGTTCGCCATGGAGAGCGGGGAGGCGGCACGATTTGGAGGCGATATTGTGCGTTTTGAGTTTGAGCTTTGCAAGCGGATGCGGGAGCAGCAGAGTTTGCCAGGCAACGAGAGAGAGGAACCAACTCAGCCACCCGTATATGGTGGACGTTCACGCACTGGGCAGGATCGGCTGCGTCAGCAGTCTGCCGGCAGTTTACTCTATCCCAGAATGACACTTACTGAACTGACCAGCAAACTGGGCAATTCCCTGGACTTTAAGTTGTTTGTGGAAAACATTTTGGAAGGCACCTATGCGGAGTATGTATACCTGCGCTCACAGAGCTATCTCGGGCACCTGGTCCGCACAGCGAAGGCCAACAATCGCTACACAATCTCTGGCTACATTCTGTATCTTGCGGTGCTGCAACTCGATCAGCCGCCAGAGGACACCCAGGCCATGCGACGTCCTGGCCAATGCGTCCAGGTGCTGCAGCGGCTTTTCCCCCAGGTTCTGGGAGATATGTACCAACGACGCGTGCATAGCGATGACGCCCAACATGACATGGAACAGGTATTTAGCGACATTGTAAAAGCCTTTGAGCAACAGCTAAAGGTTGAATGGCTGGATGAGAACGATCGGCGTGCGGCTAGGGTCAGATTGTCCCAATACCACACAATGTTGCCGGACTACCAGAGCGTGGATCTCTCGGAGCTGCATTTCCAGAAGACCGACGACTATTGGCGCAAGCTGGAGACCACACTCCGTTTCAATGCCCGCGGGCAGCTCAACACGCTGCGTGGCGATGGCTTTGGACAGGGCACAGGCCAGGAGAGTACTCTGGATGCTTTTGAGGTGCGTGCAGAGCTGGTGCCGCGCAAGCAGGCTGTGTTTGTGGGCTGGGGGTTGATGCAGGCACCCTTCTACAACTATTTATACCCCAGAGCACTCAAATACGCGCTGTTGGGCCAACGGCTAGCCAGCGCCCTCGTACGGGCCTTCGACGACGAGGGCTGGAACAGACACCCCCAAGCGACGACGCCCTGGAACGAGCTGACCATGGCCGGATACCGCAATGCCACCGAATGTCAGCGTGCCCAGTACAGCAACTACTTGTCGGATCAACCCAACGAGTTTCGCAACGCCACGCGTCTAAGGGAGATCATAGCCGAGGGCGCAGCCCTGAACGTAGCATTCAATGCGTATTTGGGCTGGCTTGAGCTGGTGGATCACAAATTGAAGCCTCTGCTATTGCGGGAGACACTGCCCGAGCTGAACTTCACCAATACGCAGCTCTTCTTCATATACTTTGCTCAAACTCGTTGCTGGGCAAAGCCGGGCGAGCAACAGGCCTCAGAGGCTTTGCCTCTAATGCAGCACACACCACAGCGCTGGGATGTCAACGGACCCTTAAGAAACTCTGAGGAATTTGGACGCGAATTTGGTTGACGCTGACGCTTATGTCGAGTCATAGGCAGCGACGTCTCGCAATCAACGTATTCCAGTCGCATAAGTTGACCAACATAAAAGCACAAACGCAAGAGAATGGAGGAGAGAGTGAATTGATTGGAGTGAGTGTAGTGAGAGAAACATGGCACATAGAAGAGCGCCTAGCGCCACTAGTGCCTAGTGGGTGGGAGTGCAATGCAAATATAATTGAAGCGCTCCATTGATGACACATCGACATTGTGATAAGCAGTGTGGCACGTAACGGAATTGTAGAATCGGAAAAGCACGGTGATTACCAATTAAATTCAGTTTAAAGAAGTAAATTCACAAAGTAACATAACATATTTGTTATAAGGGATTGGGTAATATATACATTATTTAAATTAATAAATAATTTAAAAGATTGAGGATCTGTAAAATCTTAGCATAGTGCCACGCCTGATCAAAGAGAAGGCAACTCTAACGAAATACTCACTTTGCATTACCACCAAATTCAAGGCATTTCCAATGCGCAAGCGCATTGCATATCTTACAATTGAGCATGACTTTGGTTAAGGATTGAGATATAAAAGTTAGGGGTGGCTAGGCATATAAATACATAAAAACATATACATAAATATGTAACAGCCACATCAGGTAGCTAAAATCTACATAATATGTGGCAAAGTGGCAGCCCTGATGAATCATTTTGTTGAGTTGAGGCAGACCATTACCGTTTACTTCACAATTTGTGGTAGTTGGGGCAGTCAGCAGGCATAAGTTGGGTGTCATTGCTTACTGACAGGAGCATGCCACAAACTCTAGACTGTATGACTGCGGACATTGGCAGGAAACCAAATGAGATGGGAGATAATTGATGGCTTTTAAATACCGGCAGCACTAAAAATAATAATATTTTAAATTTCAACTTTCTTTTAAAACCATTTAAACTCACTTAATTCGAATATGTGCAAAAAAAAAAATTATTACATGTTAAAGTTTACAGAAGTTAAAATCAAACAAATTTAGACTAATAAAAATTACAGGAATCTATGAACTTAAAAAGCGTCAGGGAGGAGAGGCAGTGAGAGCAGCCATAGGTCACGACTGACAAAACAACAACATAATGCATTTTAATCATGGCGTTTGAAAATGAAAGCCAAGTGGAAAACGATCATTTCGTTGGAGGGAGGGGAGAGGAGAGAATTGACGAGTACTGTTATAGTGCAAATGAAATAAACAGAGACGAGATAAAAACAAATGGAATAGGAAACACCAAAGCGCGAATGAGAGACTTAACAAAAACTGAGCAAAGACGGAGGCAAAGCGGAACGGAAACTGAGCTCAAAAGCGAACAAAACCAAATCCGAGAGCGAGTTAAATTAAATCACAGCAGCATCAACAATATCTAATCAACTTAGGGACGACCAACTGGCAACTTTTCATATGGTTTTATCAGGCAATCAGAGACAACCGATTGATGCAGCGTCAGCTAAGCATATGTATATGAAAGTTTAAATTGTATCAATAAAATTGTATAACACGAAAATTAAAAGTTCAAAACCAGGTCTAAATGAATTAACACTCGAATCTTATAAACATGTTTTCCAAACATATGCACATATATATGTACATGTATGCACATACATACACACATGAATATACACCCACAGGTTGATGGAATTTACCTCTTTTGCATTGAATTGTTTTAGAGAATTATCTCAACAAACATCTGGTGTGCTGCTGCGTGCAGTGACGCCAACGTCAACGCCTCCACCTCCCACTTTATTGCAAGTGCCACTCCTCTTGCAGTTTTCCAATGGGGCACACAACTTTCGTTTGCCAAAATTACGTTTTTTGTTTTCTTTTTCCTTTGCGTGTTGCTCCCGCTGTTCGATAATTTACTTTTGAATAAGTATACACAGATATATATGTGTATATGTTTGCAGTTATGTCAACTGTGATTGCTCTTCAATCTTCGATTCGCTTCAATTTTTTGTTGTTGCAAAATTCGTGTGTAAATTAGGGACAATGGGAATGAGTGTACACTCGCGTTACAATAATTTAACGTGTTTTCGATTGGACTTTGTGCCACACGTATAAATTAGCGTTTGTAAATTGGAATATTCGTTTTTGTTTTTTTTTTTCGACCGCAAATTAGCGTATAAAATTATTTTAATACGGAAACTTTCGACGTCGTGTTGGTTGGTTTCTTTTATTTTATTGTAGCCAGTGTGTACACACTTTCGTTGGTTGCCTAAGCCTCTATTAAAGAGCTGTTACCAAATTAGTGTGACCAAAGTGCATCACTCTCATACGTCGCTGATATGATATTGATGCCTAACTGTTGGAAATGCAACAAACGGTCTGCCAAATTGCATAGCAGTTGAGTGAGTCGGAACGTTCGTCTTTGTTTACATTTTGCTTACGATAACAAGTACAAAATAATCGATACGTTTTGGTAAATCGGCAGCCAATTTATATATTCGAAGAATGCGCAAAAATGTTTTATTTATTTTTTTAATAATAAGCATAACCAAAAGGAGCAATGGAAAAGTTGAAGATCAATGTACCAGCGCAGAGCATACAAATTGTAACGAAGCCGATCAAATCGACGCTAATCAAAGAGAAAGTATGTTGCACTGTTTTGTTCTATATACATTTATAAAACAAATTTTAAATATACATATTCGTAGAATTCAATAAAATCAGTCATCGCATACAGCATGCTGTAAGTGGCTATGTGCCCTGCAGCATCGATGTAAAGGACACCAACTGCTCATGCCACGCCGCCGTCATCAAGCGCGATCTGGCGCCCTACAAGACATCAGGTTTCAGTCGAAAAATGATTGACGACGTTGCTAAATATGGTACGAGGTATAAGATCTATGAGGGGCAGCTTTACCGCGACGAAAGTTGCATGTTCCCCGCACGTTGCCAGGGTATTGAACACTTTTTGTTGCAACTACTGCCCGAAGTGCCCAACATGGACTTGGTAATCAACACACGTGACTACCCGCAACTGCATTCCACTTGGGCACAGAATATTCCGGGTCCGGTTTTATCATTCTCCAAAACGAAAGAACATCACGACATCATGTATCCTGCTTGGACATTTTGGGCGGGTGGTCCAGCCACCAAATTACATCCAACCGGCATTGGACGCTGGGATTTAATGCGCGAAAAACTGTATAAGAGCGCTTCAGCAATACCTTGGGATGAAAAACAAGAGCTTGGCTTCTTTCGCGGTTCACGCACCTCGGATGAACGAGATTCCTTGATTATGCTGTCGCGCCGTAAACCAGACCTTGTTGAGGCACAATACACTAAGAATCAGGCCTGGAAATCGCTGAAAGATACGCTTGACGCACCTCCTGCTAGTGAAGTATCCTTTGAGGACCACTGCAAATACAAATACCTATTTAATTTTCGCGGCGTGGCCGCCAGTTTTCGTCTAAAGCACCTTTTTCTGTGTAAGTCTCTGATCTTCCATGTGGGAGATGAGTGGCAAGAGTTTTATTACCACCAGCTTAAGCCCTGGGTACACTACGTGCCACTGCCCAGCTATCCCAGCCAGGACAAGTATGAGGAATTGCTGAACTACTTTAAAAAGAATGACGCCCTTGCACAGGAAATTGCTCAGCGTGGCAATGACTTCATTTGGAACCACTTGCGTATGCAAGATGTTAAATGTTACTGGCGTAAACTTCTCAAACGCTACGGAAAACTGATGAAATACGAGGTTAAACCAGATAGTCAACTGATACGTATAGGCGGCATAGCCCGTAAGGAAGAACTTTAGATTTGTACAATCAAAATTCATAATTATTTTAAATACACCACTTTCACAATTACAAATTATATTTTCGTCTTAAATTATTTTATTTCTGTTTGTGTGCTAAAGTTTCAATATACCAACTTAACCTAAAGCTCATATTTGATTCTCTCCTTACCTTAAACTAATTATATAAACATAGTTATTAAGTAGAAATATGTAAGATAAAACCAAGACAACTTCAGCCGATGGCATAAATAAATTTATTTTAATACTAACATTCAGGAAAATTGAAAAAAAACAGCAAACTGAATAAATGGCGGTGCAAATAAAACATAATTAAAAATTAACTTAAATATAAATACGGGTTATTTGATTCTTGGACATTTTCTTATTACATAGAGGACATTTCCGAGTTGACTGCACTGCAGCTTCAATGCAGCTCTTGCAGAATACATGGCCGCAACGGGTAGCTGAAGGTTGATGCTTGCGCGCACTGTCCAGGCACACTGGACATTTGTACGATTCATTTGACTGACTATTTTCTTCAGAACGTACGCGCTTGGGAGGAGAAGGTGCAGATAGTTGTTCTTTAATCTGCAACGATTTAGCGGGCAGACTGCCCCGAATCGATGTATCCGAAGTATCCACTAGATTGATAAAACTCGGTAGGCGTCGTGGTGGTGTACATAAATCTATTACGGCATCTGGAGGTCGATTTCCAGCACTTCGGATCGGCGGAATAAACTCCAAGTTTGAAAGATCGATTAGGTCCATTGGCTGACCTGAAATCAGAAAATATAAATTAACTATGAAAGCTACAAAGCCTGAAAAGGAACTTACTGCTGGTATCTAAATGATGATTGTGTCGTGCTCTTATAACTCTAGGAGTCGAGACAGTTCCGATCTCCAAGCCAATTTGAGCCAAATTACTTTCTATGTTTTCAACAAAACGGTTTACTGAAACAGAAATCAACGAAAAATATATATTATATAAATATTATTTAGTATTATGTGATGTTCAATAAATTGTGCAAGAGAATATGTTCCTAATTATTATTTTGATATTAGATATTCCAGCAAATTGACCATCAACTGGTAAGAATGATTGCCCATGTTCCTTATAAATAACATATTCACCAAAGTGAAGAATGTTTTCACAACTAGAGATAGGTATTTACTTACTGCCAGCAATATCGCCATCTATGTCTTCTTCATTGACGAGGTATTGACCTGACTGCGGTGTTTCACTTGTTAAATCAAACACTTGAGACGTAGTTGCTTCTGCTGCAGGCTCTGGGGATAAATTTGCATTGAAACTGGGACTTGAACTGTGCGAAGTTAAGTCACTGATGTCTCCTGTGTTGTCGATGTTTGAATCCTCCATTTGTTGTATGCCGCGCCAATTTTTGTTGAAGATGGCTGCAAAACATGTGAAAATATTTTTTTTGTGTGGTCTAAATACCATACAACAACAGCCTGCATACCGAAATCCAGAACGACTCGAAATATATTCCGGAAATTATTTTTGAGCAGAATGTCCAATGAAAAATAAGTCACAAAATTAAAAGGCGATTTTTAAGAAAGCAATTGTCAAATATGTATTGTACATCGGCTTCATTGTCATTTGGTTTTTGTTATCGTCCAACAGCAGTTTTTCGCAATAAATCGCAGTGTTAACGGTGCTATCACTGTTATCGATATACCACACGTCACGTCACAATATATCGGTCGTCCCAAACGAAAAACAGCAATATAAATAATTACAAAATTGCAGTTATCATGGACAAGGATAAATTCACGTTGCAGACTATTAGGCAAGATCTGATTGATAATAATCTGCAGGCCAAAGCCATAATTCAGGTAACTCAAATGTGCAAGCAATTTACAAACATACACATGTATGAATGCATATGCAATGTACGTATTCGAAATTTCAGGATATTCTCAACAGCAGGTCTTCTATCAGCGAACTGGAAGAACTCAATGAAGCTGGGCGCAGTAAATTGACCGCGATACGCAAAAACATCGAGCGACTGGATGATTGGGCACGTGATATGGCAGACCCAGCATTGGCCATAGAGGTTGACTCGCACCGCGATCAATTCTCCAAGACATTACAAGCATTCCGCAAGGCCAACATCTCCACTATGCTAGAGATCGAGAAAGCCAATCGTGAGGAACTTATGGCCATCACAGGCGAAAGTGATCTCAGACAACGCACAACGGCGGGGACGCGGCACAATCGTGGTAGTCTGGTATCACAGGAAAACGACGTAACAGAAAAAATGCTTGCCATATCGCGTCATCTTTCAGAAACGACCCAAAAGAGTGCGGTCACATTGGAAACACTGGTCGCCTCCTCCCAAAATGTGGAGGCCACTAATGATGAGCTACACAACACAGCCGGCACCATTTCGCAGTCTGGCAAACTGCTAAAGAAATACGGAAGACGCGAGTGGACGGACAAGATTCTGCTCTTTTTTGCCTTTTGTCTATTTCTTGCGTGTGTTTTTTACATTGTGCAAAAGCGCCTATTTTAGATGATACTAGATTTGGTGACGGTCACGCGATAGATTCAATTTATAATTGTGGTATCTGTTAGTAGAGAAGTAATCATGTAAGTTAGAATATGCTATTATGTCTATAAAATGTATTTGTAAAATGCTTTGCTAATTTAAGAATTCTATTTTAATGACAGGCTCTTATTTAAGCGTTATTTCCAAACATATTTATTTAAAGTTGTAAATGTTTTTCTATACCATAAATAATTGTACTTATATTAGTAAGGACATCGGGGAACATTGCCAGGGTTTGTGAAACCATTCGTGTTAATCATGCGGCAAATATCCTTATATGACCGCTGCTGTTCCTGGGATCTCACCCTGGATCTCTGAGGTTGCCTATAGCTTTGGTGGTAGTAGTCTTTATATGCCGCAGGTACGGCTGGGTAGTAGTTCTGGCCATTAAGCCCACTTTGAAATAGTTTATCAAGAACTGTCCTTTTGCTAATGGAACTCATTATGCTTAAGGAGATGATTAAATATGTTAATAGAATCTTCATGACTTCCGCCAGCATGAAGCGCAAAACCTAATAATCTGACTCTAAATGAACTCATTTTAAAATAGATTGCCCTACTTATGATATTTTTGCAACCTTGTGCTATGTCTGAATGTTTCATGAACAGATGTGATTAGTAATTGATAAGAGAATTTATGTGGAATTGAAATTGAGCACTATTTTCGTAATTATGTGTATAAATTTGTTAATTTACGTCATTAAACAATTTTTCCTGATTAAGCTGCATGAACACGAAATTTTGACTTTGGAGTTTTTAAAAATGTTTACATTTCTTTCGAATTTGATTTAACTGTTTGTCCAAATAACAGTTCGGAAACATAACAGGAGGAGTAACATATAACGTTCGGAAACATAACAGTAGGAGTAACAGCAGTGTGATGATATTTGACGTTGCCCAACACTGCGACGCCGGTGTGCAACAGCTGGCAGCAGTGAGAGGAATTGTTTGGCTTACAAAATTTGAGAAAATATTAAAACTTTAGTTATAATGAGTCGCACCGAGCAGGCATTTGAAGACCTAAAGTCGTATTTTCGAACTCACAGCAAAATACGCGAGCAGAGGCCACATATATCAAAGGTAATTCTGAAACTGGTAAACTGCAGCCAGCCATTTGTTTGCTTTTGTTAATTTGAATAATTTATTGCTTTAGGTTCATTCAGTCTGCTGGAACGCTAGTGGATCCCACCTGGCATCTGGGTCATTTGACAAAACAATCGCTGTGTATGCCTTGGAGCGCGATCGGTTCGTTAAGAGCAACGTATTCCGCGGCCACACTGCATCTGTGGATCAATTATGTTGGCACAAATCGAATCCGGACCAGTTCAGCACGGCGAGTGGTGACAAGACGGTGCGCATTTGGGACATTCGTGTTGGAAAATGTGTTTCAGTTACCAATACCAAAGGAGAAAACATAAACATTGCCTGGTCGCCGGACGGAAAGACAATCGCTGTGGGCAACAAGGAGGATTTGATAACGTTTATAGACACACGCACAAACAAGATTCGCGTTGAGGAGCCCTTCAGCTTTGAAGTGAACGAGATATCGTGGAACAACACGAATGATTTGTTCTTTTTGACAAATGGCATGGGCTGCATGCACGTGCTTAACTATCCCAGCCTTGAGCATCAGATGACCCTGAAGGCGCACCCCGCCAACTGCATATGCATTGAGTTTGGACCCACAGGTAAGTCTTGCATTATTCGCTTTTAGTCAATCAATTGGTAAATTTATCTTTTTAGGCAAATACTTTGCGACTGGATCAGCAGATGCGCAGGTTTCACTTTGGGATGCAAACGAACTGGCCTGTCTGCGTATGATAAGCCGTCTGGAATGGCCTGTGCGTACCATATCCTTCAGCCATGACGAACGCCTTTTAGCCTCTGCTAGTGAGGATCTGGTCATAGACATTGCATATACTGAGACTGGAGAACGAGTCACTGACATCCATGTAGACGCCTCCACATTCACGGTAGCATGGCATCCTAAACAGTACTTGCTAGCTTATGCTTGTGACGAAAAAGACTCGGAGAGACGACGCGATGCTGGCAACGTGAAGATATACGGATTTCCGGAGTAGATTAAATATCATATTACAAGAAGGGTTAGTTTTTTTATTTTGCATTACTTTTATACCTTAGTAAATATTTTTTGAGACTTAGGACTACGTTGAAAATACATGACACATAAAAGTCATATTAAGTCAAATTATTACCATTTAATAAATTAGGATACAAAAAAATTTTACTCATTTGCAAACACACATTTTGAATTTTTAACGAGCAATCGATATTCTTAATTACAACACAAAATAACAGTAGCCTTCGAATGGTCTTGGAGGATTTATTTAAGATACTCTTTAAGTATGATGAGACCATTACAAAAAATTAAAAAATAAATGATAACTTCTAAATAATTGATTCATAAAATAATGATTCATTGGTACATTTCTCGCTCTCTTAAAGTTGTAAAAAGTGAATGATTCTTCCCATTAAAAAGAAAACCAAATAATCAAATATTTACGGGCCCGGTACAGATTATATTTTCGTATAATTTAGTTTAGGATTAAAAGAGCACATGACTTACTGACTACACTTGCCGAACATGTGATAATAATTTTAATTCTCACAAATTATAAAACACTGCAAAAAGACGGTAAGATTTAAGCCCAGTTATTTGCTTGTGCACTCGCCATCCAAGGGATTCCCAAGGCTATAGTTCAGTTGGGAATTTTCACTTAATGTACCTGCCAAGCACATGCACAGCTTTAGCATAAAGGCAGCAAACAAAATAAAAGCAAATAAATAATACAGAAGGTTTATAATGTCGATGACCGCGTTGTGCCTAGAGTACAGAAAAGAATCGGTCGATAATGAGGAAAATGGAAATACCAATTGGCAGCGCGCCATTGACTGGATTTAACGAATTAAAACCCGTTAATAATAAAATTGTGTTCATTTTTAACGCATGGAATGAGACGGGTATGCTGTTTGAATGCCACCGAAATGTACTTAAAATTTGTATCCTTTTTGCATATATGCAAATATGTGTATCAAGGATTTGATGGCGTCTTCTAGGACATATACATTTCTGACTGGAAAAGTATACTCGATTCTGTTAGAGTATTTATCCTGTCCCCAAGCTTCTGTTCCTGCATATTTTCTCACACAATGGATGATTTACATAAATACTTTCCAGCTATGGTAATGAAGCATTTCCAATTTAATAATAATTTAATAAAATATGAATTTTAAAATCAACTCTGGCAGGGATAGACCGATTCGACTATTGATGCTGATCAATAATATATATACTTTATATAGTCGGAGATGCCTCCTGCTACATATATATTTTTAACATAGTTTTTAACCCCTTTTACCGATTTTTACAGGGTTGTAAATAATATGGTTACACACAACCATTTTCGCTTTGTGTCCAACTAAAAATTTAATAAATAGTTTAAACCAAAGAGAGTACAAAAACATTTTCAATCAGCCACTTACCTACCGAATATCACCGCAAACTGGTCAATGACAATTCGGCTGGCTAACAGGACGATACAAACAGGATTCTAAAGTCTGCCACATAATTGAAAAGCATTGTACATGGATGGACATTAGTGATGCGAATTAAAAGTGAAGGTATTTTTGTTGTAAATTCTTTGATTAATTTATTTGATAATTTAATTTGTCCAAAATATTAACGAAAACTCACCTAAAAAGTTCTGCGCAAATTGTTGGTATTTAGTCAAAGTAAAATAATTAATAAAAAACTATTTATAAATCCTGTCGAAACATTAAATAATAACCTTTTGCGAACACAGTATATCAAATTTAAAAAAAAATATTGAAGCATTTCTTATTGAGACTTTTGTCTTTGGTAACCAAAAACATTTCGATTAGTGTTCTTGGGAAAATAGAATGGCGACAGGAAACGTCACTCAACTGACAGTGATAGAGACAAGAACAGACAAGCCCACACACACACTCACACACACACTCACACACACACATACACAGAGAGACACCCACACTCACCAGAAAATCCTCGGACGAGAATTCGGTTTTGAAACAGGCTCCGCGAATCTATATTTTAAAAGCCAGGTAGAAAGATCTGATGGTTCGATGCAATACCCTGCAACAAATGTGAATCCATAAAAATAACTTTAAGGCTAATTTTAAGAACCGCTTGCTAGGAATGAAAGCAGGTTGGGTATAAAATATTTTAAATTTCTTGTATTTTGCACATCTCTTTCAAAATTGTATAACAAATCTGCAGAGGCTGCGTTAATTGTTAGATACACAAAAGCAATGGAATAAAAACTGAAATTTTTTATTGTTATCAGGAACATTAGGAACATATAAAGCGATACAGGGTACAGAGTTGTAATACAAATTCCTAAGACATGCCCCCGTCGCTTTCGGTAGTCTAACCGAATTAATTTTGGCTAGGACGTTCGCCCAATCACTGAGGCGCTCGTAACGCTCATGGCTCATGGCTCATGGCTCATGGCTATTACAAATCCGTAGTCGGTGGCAGTTTTTATAGGCGCCTTCAATCCACTTTGTAAGCCATTCTACGGCAATAAAGGCTCAAGTGAGTGCCTCTAATATAAAATTGAATTTAAATAAATGGAGTCGAGGCCGTAAAAGCCAAAAGCACGACCCCCGTGGCTGGCACACGTTTCGAATCTGATTTGATTTGTTTGCAATGGGGGGCAGGCACTGCCCCATGCTTCTTGCACCTACTTCCAGCGAGCGTACGCCCAGCACTTAGACAAAATTTAATATGCAACAATCTTTGGCAGCACCGAAAAGGAAGGCGCATAATCAACATCATCGACAGCAGAAGCCATCAGGCGAAGGAAGGCAGCGAAGCATTGTAATAAATCGCTGTGTAAAAATGTGGCACGAAGTAGCTTTAATTTATTCATGCCACGCGCGCGTGTTGCAAGCTCAACATGTTAGCGTTGGCGGCGGGGCAGCCATTGATTAAAAATGCAAAAGACTGCACTGCGCCGATCCTTCACCACTTAAGTATGCAACTGTTTCTCCACCCACACACACATCTACATTATGCAAATCCTGTTGACACTGTTGACTGCCACTGCAACTGCCTCTGCCACTGCCACTGCCACTGCCACAATGCGGCTGATTTGGAACCTTTCATGTAGCCGCTTTTATTAATTGGATGACAGCTAATTAAGACAGTCTACAAATTGGCAGCATGTCTGGGAACCATGTGGCCAGGATTTAGGCAATTAGCAAGCAGCTTTGCCGTGATCCTCCCCTTTGGGCGCTCATGTGTGTTGTCACTCTAACAACATTGTAAACTCATCCCCTTTAGCTGTTTTAAATACTTTTAATGGCCAAAAGCTACGTGGAGCTGCCGCCAAGGGTCCTTTTGTCTTTCCGCGTCACAGCTGTTACTTCAGCTGCCTTGCTACACGTTCGCTTGTTGCAAGACACAATGTCATTTGAAGTTGTTTTACAATATCGCTGAACAAGCGTCAACAACATTTGAGAGAGTCTATTCAAAATATATTATCTCAGAGATTTGTCAGACTATGTAAGTACTTACTTTTGTTAGGCAACTTTGCGTTTATTCCCTGGTAAGGGTAAGACGGGTAAAATACGTATATCCTTATTCTTTCTACTTGATAGTTAAAGTTCAGATTGAAATACATAAATATTCAGTTTTTCACTTCCGTATATGTTGGTATACATAACATATATATGCAGAAGGATATGTTTGATTGAAGAAAGGAGACATATTCAAGGAAATAACTTCATCTTTTTAAGCAAGCATTGTTTAATATTAAATTCGAGTACATATTGTATAGTATGAGTTAGTAAAATATTATTCATAAATTTTAAATGCTTTCAAAGTGTCAAATTGGATTTTTGCACATTGAAGGTGAGGATAATCATTCATCATATATGTAAGTGTGTCAGGACAAACGCCTTATAAAGTTTAGGCTTTTATTATTTGTTTGCTTTGTTTTTTTTTTTTTTTTAGAAAAGTTTCGAAACTGTTCTCTCATGAGTGTAGCAGGCAGCTAAACTTTTTTGATTACTGTCAAAGTGTAAGAGAAAAAACAAAAACCTTTAAAAGTACCTGCTTTGTGGTCACACCATTGCAAAGTGCCGAGGACACTCTACGGATTAAATAAAGTGCTGTATACTTTTTGGGGTTGCTGACAGCTAACGAAGCTAATCAAGGATTCAACAGCACACGTATTCTGAGCAGATTAAATTGAAAATAAGAAATGTGTTAAAAAAACACAACATTCTAGAATTAAATAAGTAGAACTAGCGACAACAGCCTAAACTCTTTTTGGAAAGCATAGACTTGTGTTGATTCCCTCGTCGTTGTCCCTGTGCTCATCCTCGTCCATATCTGAGTTTTGCCAAGCGACCTCTTAAGGCGCTTCCTTAGAATTTTCTGAAAATATAAGCCGTGTTTTTGTGCGACTTTATTTATGTACGTACGGTATGTGTGTATTACGGGTGCAAAACTCATGTTATCGCACACATCGCCTGATTATCGTGTGACAATGTGCGCACAAAATAAAATCAGCATTTTCGCTTTTCTTTTCAAGTCAAGTGTTTTCTTCTCTGTGTGTGGGTGTGTGTGTGTGTGTGTGTGTGTATGTGTGTGTGTTTGTAAGTGGGCGACAGCTGTAATGGCCCGCAGCTAAACACAAGTTTTGTTTTCAACTGTTAAACACGCATCCTGCATGCTGTTAGCAGGCAACGAAGGACTGCTCGTAGGCCCATGTCATATGGCAAGCTCATTCACGTTGCCATTTCGACACGACAGACAGCCACGCCCATCAGGGCCGTCTTAAGGTTTCCGCGGGGCCATGGCGTGGATACCCGCGAGGCTTATCCAATAGATATACCAAAATAGTTAATAAGAATTCCAAAATATATAGTAATTTAAAGTATATTTCAATTAAATATAATATTAAAATGCTAATTATTGAATTAATAAAAATTAATGGCCAAAACAAAATTTGAATTAAATACTAAGTTTTCGATATTTCTGTGCACATAATTTATCAGTTTAAATTGTTTATGTGCATATAATAGCAATTTTTCAGTGAATTTATTTTACCCGTAACCCGACTTGTGATATTTTTATTTTAAACATGTTGTTTTTAAGTAAAAAAAAAAAACTCCATTCGAGACCTCAGTTGCCCCTTTTGGACCCCAGACTAATGCTTAGAACGGACCTGAGCCCATGCCACGAGCAGCTGCCAAACATTTTCTTGTTCGATTTAACTTGCTATTAAATCTGAAGTGTAAATTCCTTTAAAACGATGTATACAGAAAGTTTAATAGAACTTTCTTCTGTTTTCGCGTGAAAAGAAAACTAATGGAAACAAAACTATCGACAGTAAAAGCTCGATAAGTTTCTCTTTTGATTCTATCGATAATTTAAGTTTTTATAAAATTACTTTAACTTGTTTCTGTGAGTTTGTAAATAGTTAAGAAAGCAACTAAATTTTACTCCGTTAAATAAACTTTGACCACAAAATCTTAAGCTCGATTCCCATTTTCAGCTCTCAATATTCACACAGAATTGAAAGCCCAAGCTGCAATGCTTCGCATCTGTTTCGTACAAATCCAATTTGGCCTATTTATGTGCGGGGTTAATTTAAATACAAAGATAGGGCACAACATGAAGCGATAGAGTCCTTATATATTTGCAAATGTATCCGTACTTTAACACGCTCCACTCCACACACAAACTCCCATCCCTCCTCGCATCCTTCGAAACCTGGCACCTGGGTAAAAAGTTTTCTATTTACAGCCCATCAGGTTGGCATCATTTTTGTGGGCTTGGTCTTGGTCTTTCCACCGAAGTACAATTCCTTGTGTCTATCATACTTGTTGGCTATCACTTTTGGAACATTTTATGCGCTTTTTACAATGTGTATCCTTTTGCCGCTTTGCCTGTTATTGCATTAACAAAAGGTTCCTTGAGCACGTGCCAGACAGATATTCGAGTATATACAAGCACAATAGATATCTGTGCCCGTACCTGTTTGGATAAATCTAAAGCTAGATGACGTAATTTATTTTTTGGTTGGTATACCTTTTGGGTATATCTTTGTTGTCGAATGATTGAAAGACCCTTGCTATTTCCGAGCATCCCGGCTCTGCCTTGTGGACTGTGGAACCGCAAATGGAGGATTCTGGGTCCAAGTGGCTTAGGCCAGACAATACGTTATGAGCACGTACTCGTATGTTGGGAAGAATGTCCGAATTGGGGCAGGAGCGACCGCACTCTTAGCTTAAAGCTCCCAAAAATTGTGCAGAAATTTATTTAGCTGCGTTTCCAAGTGTCCTTGTGGGACTTACACATTTGCTCGGGATTTGACAGTTTGCACTTCATTTAGTCCGGGCCACAGTCGAGTCGCTGTAGTGTCCGGCAAGTTATTCGCACACAGTCATAAATATCCAAGCTACACAAAATTGGCCATTTGTTTGTTGCTTTTCAGGGAACCATCCTGCCTCCTGCCTCCTGCCTCCTTTCTTCCGTCTTCCTTCGTAGGCCGAGTTCCGGTGAAATGTTCATGTTGACCACAAGTTCAATTCATTTGCTTCATACAAGGCTAATGTTCTCGCTGCTCGGACTTCAGACTGTTTTCATAGGAATTTATTGGTTTTCTTAACATCTAAGTGGATCTGCTTTCATTATTATATTTTTCGTTTTCATTTTCGTTTTTGTGCTGTCATGTGTTCATGTAATATGTTGCAGACACAGTAAGATACAATTTATTTTTGTATTAAAAAATATATATTTGGTTTTTTCATGTACGACTTTAAACAACAACAGCACGACATCTTATAAAAAACTTAATTTCTATATTTCTTTTATCGAATATTGACCTTTCAATTTTAAACAATTTTATTTAAATTGATATCAAGCATGCTTATAAATTATAAATTGGATTTAATGAGGCTATTAATAACTATTTAATTTCGAATTAATGAGTCCTTAGAAGGCTAAAATATGTCACACATTTTAATTTCAACAAAGTTGGGCCAAAGTTTAATGAGTTTTGTCGTTGCCTCGATTGTCAGCAACTTGAACAAATTCAATTACTAATCCAAAGAATTGTCTCTTGACTGGCACTTGAAGCGTAAAATCAAACTAATTAGCGCAAACTCGTCATAAATATTGGAAAGTTCTATTTAGTGGAAATGTCGCATATGGTGGTGACATGGATCGATCCCTTGATGGTAATTCGATTTGAAAGCTCTTTCCTAGCTGCTACGCTCACACTATAAATTTACTTTGCACTGAATTAAATCCTGCAACCTAGTGTTACTCTCCCAGTTGTCTATTCCTATATGATTTATGCAAGTTAAATCAATCCTCACTCTATTCAATAAATGCAGATGCTTGAAAGTCGATGATAGACAAATATGTAGATACATTTATCGTATACCCACTTGTGTGTCCTTCCTGTTGCTATTGCCATGTCTAGGTATCTTTAGTATCTACGGCGTTGGCAGTCCGTGAAATCAAAGTTGTGACCCGCAACTGTAATAGGATTTTATTGCCGACGGCAAACCCACACGATGCCACAAGAATTCTGAAAGTGACTTTCTAGCTTTTTTGCACCACACAAAACTTTGCCATTCTGCTTGAAATGCTTTTAATCTAACAACAAAGTTGAGGGCTGAGGGCTGAGAGCTGAGAACTAAGAACTTGGGAGTGCTTAGCCAACTCTCAGTTAAAATTTGTGAAACGTTGTCCATTTTGTGGCGCCACAAATTTAAGTTGTCCTTGACATGTTGCCAAACCTAAAAGGATTTAGCTGTCGGCTATATTTGTATATATGTGTAGTATGCATTTATACGAAATCCCATTTCAACCAAGTAAAAATAACTATGCATTTTTATATTATTTTTTTTTGCGAAACAGAACGGTTGAGTCGTCCTGCCAAGGTACATAAGTATGTAAATCTAAAGTATTTAGCTTTAGAGAGCCGCTTTGAATAAATATCCTTTGCCTTGCTTTAGCTTTATTTAGTGCTTAGGGTCTTAAAGCATGAAAGGTTGTTTAGAAATTCTAAGCCTAAGCCGGGCCACGAAGTTGAATTAATTAAATGCCAGAAATGCCTTCGCAGTCAGGCGAATTGTAACTGGGTTTCTCTTCTTTTTTTAATTTCAATAAAAATTAATTAGCGTAGCGAATCTAAAAATGGTGGCCTTAATTATGACGCCGACATCAAGTGTAGACCAAAAAATCAATACAGCAGTTAAACCTTCTCAGCGGACCCAAAAATTTCAAGTGCCAAGTGGGCCATAAAACACAAAATGACACATAGTCAGATTTAAAATGGTTTGGGATTATCCAAGTTGGATATTTGACAAAAAATTAACTTGCAACTTGTCCTAAGCTTGCCTCTTGATCATTAAAACACTTTAAGTTCGGTTTTTAATTTAATTAAAATGGGAAATAAGTATTATGTCTGCTCCTTGGCACTTCGCAAAACAACTCAAACTGAATAGGTGGCGTTAATAAAATATTTTTGTCGGAATATTTCAGACTTTCAGAGTCAATTTGCATGCAAATTCACTGAAAAGTCATGAAGATATTAAAATTCTTGTGAGGTTTGTGCAAGATGGAAACTTTTGGCCATTTGCAGCAGGACCTTAATGGCTGCTGTGTGTCTATGCTAATCTGAACTTTTGAATTTCAAATTATTTTGCCGGCAAACCTTTTATATACATAATATAGATGAATAACGACAATTTCTTTTCTCTCTCTGAATGTGTTGTCAACTCAAAAAGATTTTGCTATCATAAAATAATAAGTAATTTCAAAGCAATGGACATTTCCGGGGCTCAATCAGTTTATCGATTTAAATGCTGCTGTCATAAAACGCAAGATGTGAAACAGGGCAGGAGGGGTAGAAGGCCGGGTATCATACTTTGGCAGTGTACCCTTTCGAGTTCGAGTTGTTGTTGGCCGCGTTGCACAGGGCTATTAACTTTTCGCCAGGGCTGGTGACCTGCCACACCGTTCCTGCCACACAATGAATGCTATACACATTGGGGCTATTATTTGCCCAACTTGAATCGTTTTTCCAACGCAGCCATCAGAGAAACCTAATACATTTTTTATACCTAATGCGAGTCATTTTAGAAATTGCGAAGCTGTGACGGTATCTTGAGCCCGTGGCAAATGTGAAAGGATATTTAAAGGTCATGGAGCGTACGCTACCTTGAATCGAATGGCGTCTGTCCGCCGTCCGATAAGCAGACGTCCTATTTATTGATTGACCAGCATTGTCATGGCATATTTTTTCTCCAATAATTGAAAATTTAGTCGACTGAGCAATTTCGAATTTAGATAGATTCATAAATACTGCAGCCAATGCGTCATGATTATGTTGTAATCAGCGATGCAGCGACAGAGGAGCAGGAGCAGCAGCAGGAGCAGAGGCTGTGAATATTTCCGGCCATTTCGACCGGCGGAAAACGTTAAAATGTACATGGCGGCACCAGGTGGCACACAGCATCTCTCCTTGTCACTCTCTCAGACCCTCTCGCTCACCCACGCATACATTAAATGATTTATTGGCCATATCTCGATGCGTGCCTTCTTAAATTTCATAAACTTCAGACCGAGGTCTGCGTTTCATGGCTAAATAAAGTAGGAAAGTTTCCTCTTTGAAGAAGTGTGGAGTAAGAGGTATTGGAATATTCAGGAATGCGGTTCAATGCGTTGCTGTAACCATTATTAAATTCTCTTTAAAAAATCTATTTCGCTATTTGAAACTCGTTTTACAAGCTACATAGTATTGCCGTGATATAAATTATTTTAAATTGAATTTACCACATGTCCATTTTCATACTGTACGCATTTTTATCTTCAATATTAAACAATTTAAATTAATTTATTTTATACATTTTCACGCCCGTCCAATTAGACTGCTCTTTGAAATATATAATTCGATTTCAATTTAACGTAGCGAAATGTAATTTTCAATTTGTGCCACTGATAATTCTGTTTCACTTGTTTGCATGGGAAATGGAATTTTAATTTAATTATTGGCCAGTCGGGCTAGATCTAGAGTGTTCTAAATAAGTAGCTTCAGCTTGAAACTGGCCAGTAGCCAAACCATAATCGAAGTCTGATCCAATCACAAAATTATACAAAGTAACTTGTACTTATTGAATGAAAGTCTACAATGTGTGCAATATGAAAAGCGTCTGAATAAAAAGTATTAAGAGTAGTATAAGCTGGCAATTGACCACTACAATGTTATCCGTTGGGCAGCTGTATAACCAACAAAAGAAAGTTCAATTTAATGTATTCGCATTTTTATGGATACTTGGGTTATGGATATGTGCAGCTATTAAGATTACACAATATGTTGCCAATTTTACATTTTCTTAACTTCAATATAGCAAACAAATAAAAGGTTCCGGTTTATTAAGTTGTTCCAATGATATAAAGACAAAAGTATGACAATGAGTTTAAAAAAGTCAAAAATTAAGAAAAACATGAAATTTTTGTGTATAAGCCAAAACAGGATAAAGTTCCATGAAGGGGAAATTAACTTTCTCATTCCCCATATGGTCCGTAACACGCTTCAGTGAACTCGCGTGTGTGTATTTAAAATGTTGGCTTATACTCGTACTCTGTTCCCAAAGGGAAAAGAGTATATTGGGACTTGCGCACTGTTAAGTAGTTTGCCTAACTGCCATCTGTTTCTCCTTCTGAACATAATTTCAACGTAATTAAGTTCAAGCAAAGTTTTAAAGATATTTTTGTTACACAAACGGAGTAAATGACAGTCGGGAGCATTTGACTGCAACATTCCGAGTCGCTTTTTTTTAAACTGTGATTTATTTTCATTTGCCTGCGCCAAAATACCGTTAAAGCATCTACAAAAACATTTCATTGAGGCAAATTTGAAATTTATGTCTTTGGCCTTAAACTCGAACATTGTTAAACTTTGTGTGTGTATCCTGCTCTTTGATTTACCGAATCGCTTTTGAGTCGTTCCGGGTGGCAGACTTCGAGCTCCTTTGTTTCGGGTTAGCTCTCATTTTCTTCGATTAAGCGTGCTCCTTCTTTCCCATGACAGTTGACAGTTAGGCTCGGTGTCCTTAAGGGTCCCTAAAGTGACACACCTTGCCAATAATTTGCTTAGTTGTAACACGTTTTTGCCTATAGTCTTTCAGGACGCCTTTAAACGCGACCGGTTTCCGTTTCCGTCTCCGGCGATGCCATTTTTCTTTTTGCCGACGCCTGTGGCTTTTGTATGTAAAATATATTTGCTTTTTTTCTGTTGAAATCAATGAAATCTTTATTAATGTGTTTTGTATGTATTTTATTCGATGTGTTTAACACATCGATTCGTTTATATCGTAAGGAGTGAAGTTGACAAAATAAAGGATTACCCGTTATACACGTCCATCTTTCAGAATGTATTTAAAGCAGAGAGCAGATCTATTTATGTATTTGTTTTGTTAATTTATTTCTTTGTAATTATTATTATTTTAACTGCTATAACTGTGCTCATAATTTTTTAATTAATTAATTGAAAATCGACTCAAACAATTTGAAATATCATCGATTTGGAATTGAGTTGCAGTTGATTTACACTACAAATGCCTTTATACAGACAAAACATTTGTATTGTGTTTGATATGCCACTCAATACGCATTGAGAAATTTGTTATGAAATATAACGCGCAATGAAGGACAATCAATTATTGAATGTGTATGTGTATGTGTATGAGTGTATGTGTGAGTGTGTGTCGCTTGCAGCTAATCGAATTTATTAGTCCTGCCATTTGTTATCAAGCTAACAAAGTGCACAGACCCTCTATCCAACTTCTAATGTCCTTCAGGCTCCAACAATAGGTTCATAATAATGTCAGTGTGTTTGCGTATATATATGTGTGTGTGTATATGCATATATGGACGGGTGTGTGTATTTTGTGTGTGTGTGTGTGCTTCACAGCTAATCCACACACGTATATAAATATATATATATATATAGACATACATTGCCAATAGCCAGCATTGTCGACATTGACGCCAATATTTATGACTATGTCCTTGCGGCATTTGTTAGCCGCGAGGGTTCAGTTCACATATAGAATATCTCGCCAGTCAGCCTTATCTTTATCCTTATCATTGTCGTTAGTAGAAGCATTAACATCAAATGCTTCTGTTTGACTGTGAATTGAAGTATATTTTAAGAGATACATATATCATTTGCTTTAAGTAAGAAATCTCTCTTCCCAGTTCTCAATATTTAATCGCAGCTAACCTGGATAAGTTTCAGTTTTTAAATTGAATTGACTTATTTACCTTTTTTTTATTGCGAAATGAAATTATTGAAGATATGTATAGACGAGGCACACAGTAAGGACCCCATAAAAACACACACGCACTCACATTTAGCACAAAGTAGACAATGAAGGCGTCATTTTCATGCCCATGTCCTGCCACACGTGTGTGTGTCCTGTGAGTATGTATGTGTGTGTGTGTGTTTGTGCTTTGTGTTGGCAGTTTGTTGTGGCCTTTGTGCCTTTTATGCTGCTCACTTGTTAGACACACAAAAAGAAACAAAAAAACATAGAAACAAAAAACAAAAAGCAGCAACAAAGCCAACTCTGAAAGCGCAGGTAATTTCATTATTCAAATGCAAAAACACATCTAAAAATGACAGGCGGATTGAATGACTGACTGACTGACTGACTGACTGACTAACTAACTGACTGATTGTTTGAGTGACTGAGTGACTTATAATACTAAATGACCGGTTTGGAGTGTGTCTGCTCATGATTTGTTTACCTTTGTCATCTTTGATGCACTTGTTTATTCGATTCTTGCCACATTCAAAGCGTCCTTCCTTTGTTGAAAGCATTCTGTTGAATGAATCCTTTATGTGTTGCATTCGTTTGCAGTTGCATTAATTATTGCCATTTTGTTGCAGCAAACGAAAGCCGCTTAGTGTCTAAAACAAAAGGCAAAGCAACTCGTTGGTATTGTTTTATTTGTCCTTTGTCCTTTTCTGGTTCCCCTTACATATTTTATATAGAACACAATGGAACACACTCTTTAAAAAGAATAATGTTTCAGTAAATTATGAAATAATCTTATTCGAAATAATCTTATTCGAACTGGGGGTTCTCTCTAAATATATTTTACTGTTGTTAGTATTATTTACTTTATTTTACTTGTATTTTTCCTTTATTCGAAAGCCCTTTTATCTATTTTTAATGGACTTAGAGTGAAAAATTGTTAACTGAGTTGATCGATTTTCGAACTGAGTCTCTTAAATTTGTTTATTGTATTTGTCTGTCGAATATCCTTTGGGACTCTGATTGCAAATTCGGGCTTCCCTTAGGGCTTATCCGCTTTGGCCTATTAGTTAATTTTAAAATTTAAGCACTCATTATGGTAATTTTGTTAATAAATTATTGTGAATACTGTAGCTTTTATCAAATTGCTGTTCGTGCCTCATTAAGCATATTCTCATTCATTATTTATGTACGCTCTCTCTCCATCTCTCCATCGCTGTCACTTTTGGCCTTTCGTTTCCTATCTCTCTCTCTCTCTCCTCCGTTTTCTCTGCCTATCAACAAACTTATTCCCTGTCTCTCTTTTGTGGCCTTGGCTGGCCATGCGGTTGCTCGTTTTAATTATTCTCATGGCTTTTGATTATTTCTGCAGTTCGATTTATGACCGAGCATTAATAAATAAATGTTGCATGCAATTTCTAAAATTTTATTAGCTGTTGAAATGTGTTCAGTTTGCTTAAATTAGCCGGAAATTGGACCATTTAATGTGTTTTTAATGGCAACAGCGCAGAAGAAGCGTAGATAAGTAAATCACTTTAATGTTTGCTGAGAGATTTGTTGCCTGCTTGCCAAACTATTGACGTAGGCTTGCCAGAGTTTCTTTAAACAATTGAAATAGATACAAACATATCTTATTTAATTATAATTAAAGGTATACCATTATTACCAAGCAATTAAGTGAAACTTACTAAACTAACCTAACTCACTAACAAATCAACTGTCGTAAGCAGGCAACCAGAAAATTCGCAATGATTGCGATAAATTAACCTCTTGACCTTAAGATGTGGAGCGTGTTACCCTTTGGACCTTTTATGAGTTTTCTTTCTCGAACATATACACAAGTAACTATATATGTAAGTAGTATATATAAATTACTCAGCTTAGCTTCATTTATCAGCTTCGTATGTGAAAGAAAGAATTGAGATTGCTTGACTACGATATATCCTCTAGCTAGATATGAACTATTGACTTTCTTTTGAGCTACTTGAATTTTAGATCTACAGAAAGACGAACTGCTTTATTGATTAAATTGTTTATTTTATTATTTCTTCTGCTACATAAATATGTAGGTATAGTATATTACCCTAGGCTTCTACAATTTATGGGAGACTTCGCACTAGCGTATAATTAGTGCTGCCATAAAATGTTTTATATGTATCACATCTTAAAATGGAATACAGGAACCCTTTACGAGTGCTTTGCATGAAATATTCAAATCACTTGATTAGTGGCAATTAATTTGCCCGTAGTTAGTGCGTAAATCACAAATGACATACATACATACTTATGTATTTACATATGTACATGTACATAACATACATATTACACTTCAGTCCCCGCTCTCTCTATCCCCAAAGAGCATGTCTGATTTTGGCTTGTGGGACTAGTTATGGCGGGTGTTAATGGCTCGTTAGCGTGTCTCGCTGCTAGTTGGCAGTTGGCAGTTGCCAGTTGGCAGTTGGCAGCTTGCTGCTTGTTCAATTTGTAACTATGTAATAGAATTGTCACTCACACATCTCACACATCTGTTTGTTGGCCGTTTCGTTTAGTTTCGCTGGCCCACATTGCCGGGTGCCATCATTCATGGCCCTCAAACAATTGTGTTGTCTGACAAGTGAATTTGTCATGCTGCGAAAGTAGAGACAAAGCCAAGGCCAACAAAGCAAGTGTGCAAAGAAATGCAAGAACTCTGAAGAGCGTATAGAGTGGGAGAATGGGAGACAGAAAGAGAGGCAGAGTTCGTCGTGGAGTGGATAACGGAATTGACAAAATTTTGCATGGTTTTTTGGTTCAGTTGTCAATTTGCGATTTGGGCAGCCGGCCAGGCCAGCTGCAGCTGCTGGGCAGGAAGTGGTTTTTATTTTGAACTGCCACAAACGTATTTCTCCTTTGCAGCACATTAAATGTCAGAACTTTGTGTATTTGAGGATTGACTGATGTTCTGTGTCTGTTTATAAGCAAACGAACCTGTTTGAATCGTGATGAAGGGAAGCCGAAAATATAAAAAAAATACATATTATCTTTTTTTGTATTAGTTAATTAGTCTCATTGGTTCCTTGAAAATAGCTTTCATTTATGGCAGTCTTATCATGACAACGAGAACAATTTGCCAATACATCTATCCGTACTCTGTTGTCAGCGACTGCCAAGTGTATTTTGCTTTTTGTTTGATATACATACATATTAATGGAAATAAGTTTCTATGTTAACAAATACATTTGTATTTTCATACTGACTTACATATTAATATGTACACATATAAACGTTATACATACATACATACATCATCTTTCAACAAATCTCCAGCAATGCGCACGCCCAACTCTCCAAAATGAATTTTTTCGCTCTCTCGCTCTCTGAAAGTGTATCGCCGCTCTGTGAGCTGTTTTGTATACGACATTGGGCAGCGCTCATCACAACGCCTCTTTAGCTCAGTGGTAGAGCGTTGGTCTCGTAAACCAAAGGCCGTGAGTTCAACCCTCACAGGAGGCATGTGTGATTAAAGTTTTTAAAAGTCAACTTTATCTTTTTTTTATTTTTATTTTTAATATCTTGATAAAAATATTAATATGAAATGGTTGTTTTAATGATAAATAATATTTTCGGAATTTTTATACTTAAATCAATACAAATTTATTATAACCTAGTGCTTAAGTGAAAACTAGGTAACTTTTATATATCAATTCATTGTAAACGTAACAATTATGTATATCAAACTTAAATAAAATTATCAATCTGCTATAAGCTTCAGATTCCATAGTCTGGTTGCGCTCTTATTGTAATTAAAATATAAATTTAAGTTTAAACTTTCAATGCGCATGTTGATTTTCAACGAATATAGTTGGCGCGATCTTTCTGGAATGCTGCTATCCTTGTCTTTCACTTTCATATCACAATCACCTTCTCAGACATGCAGCTTGTGTATGTAATTTGGCAGCGCTCTTCGGAGAGCCTCTTTAGCTCAGTGGTAGAGCGTTGGTCTCGTAAACCAAAGGCCGTGAGTTCAACCCTCACAGGAGGCAGGTTTATCGAAATCTTTTTTTTTTTTTTTAATAATATTTATTTCAGAACTGTTTAGTTCGTATGTTCTTATCGATATTACGAACTACTGTGCGATACTGCGACCTTTAAAAAGTAAGTAAAAGGGGGTATGGGTCGATTAGTGCCGACAATATGGAGGACATAAGTAGTTCTAGGGCGGTTGACAGTTATTTTATGACCGACAACCGATATATACTCACCCGTATTCAGCCAGACTCAAATAAACATATGTATATATACATTTACACATGTAGAAAAACATGAACATTACGCACGTTTGGGCCTTTAAAACTAACGGCAAATAAGAGTTGTAAATAGGGTTTCGGACTCTATATGGCAAGTGATGTAGGCGCTTGCCTCGTAAAAACAAATATGTCTGACCAATGTACATATGTATGTACATATGTATGTATGTGAGTGCGTATGTAACACGCACAATGATTATGTGGGATATTGGGTGGGAAAGAAATTAAAGCAAATGTTTGTGACGCCATTAAAACGGGAAATAAAAATAAATTCAAGCTGCCGAATAAATCAGCAAAAACAGTTTTACCTTCCACCCCATAGGGGAGGGTCTTACTTTTAGTTAATCTTCTCTGCGAGAACCTCTTTCAAGCTGCACTCTTCACTCTTTCTTCCATTTGCGGTTATTTACAATGTATTTTTACATCTTGGTCAGAACAACGAAAACCGCTCAATGCCGGAAAAAAGCAAAGCCGCTTGTGCTTGCAAATGGGTTTATTTGAGGTTTTTTTGTTTCGGTTTTCATTCTATGTGGTCTTTATTTCAAGTCATCTTTATGTAAATAGTAGATTGGGTGATGATGTGGTTCGTTTGTTCCGGAACTTATTTAGATGATGTAATTGAGAAGTGGACAAATTATGAAAATTTAATAACAATATAATAAATCAATGTAACGATACTTTGAAGCATGCGGAGGAAGCTTGAGTATGATATTGAAAAATTTGAATTTATATTCCATGATACATTTTCATTAATCATTTTGAGAAGAAAGTTAGGATATATATATGTAATTTTAAGCTTTATTTTGACGCCATTTAACCACCTTTAACACCATATACCTATTAAACATGAGTGAAAGGGGCATAACAGGCAACGTTTCAATATATTCTTGATTTGAGAAAGCAAACGCTCTCACTCCTGAGTGCAGGGTGTCTTATAGTCTGGCATATTGGACTAGAGCATTCTTATTTGTTTGATGGCGAAAAAATGCAGAAACCGCGCTTTTGACTTTTCAATTAAAAAGTTTTTAATGTCAATTAATGCGACGCGACATGGAAAATCCAAATTAAGCTCATCATGCCAGCAAAGAAGGCATCTTCCAACATCTTCCAACACTCGGCCAGCATCTTTGAAGCTCATATAAGGGCATAATTAAACGCCCATTCTTGACATTGAGCGCCAGAAACTTGCTCGGAATTAATGCGGTATTTGCGCCCCTGATAAGTATGCTTCATATTCCAAAAAGGGCTAACAAAACGGTAAATGAGAAGCTCAAAGCTCGCAAAATGCGGCGCGGCTCGTCCTCCCCTTGGCGCTAAATGAAATGACATAAATTTAAAGCATCTTGGCTCGAGCTAGGGCCTAGCCAGAGTTCTGAGTTCTGTTGTATTTATGAATTAATAAGGCAGCTGATGGAACCTTCTGTTGAACATTAGCTTGCCACAAGCTAAGTTGCGAGGCCTTGTGGCTGCAACTAATTGAAGGTGACAGTGTGACTGACGCAGTGTGAAGCCGCTTTTGCCTCTCCTAGTGTGCCTCTTGTTTCTCCTGATGCTGTGGATAATGATGAGAGGCCTAGTCATAGTCATATACGAGTACAGACCCCGACCCGACCATACCAGACTGAACCTCGTCAACTGGGTCCTCCTGGCCAAATCAAATCAAGGTAATTTAGCGTAAAAGACAAAAAGCCATCATTTCATTTTCATGCTGTCAGAAGTTGACGTTCAGGCCTATCCTGTCCCAGCCAGAATGCCTTTAGCATTCTGAATTTCTGAATTTGTAAGCATGGTATAGTAAGCTTACACTGAAAGAAAGACTACCCTAGCATATTTTAAACTTGTGTTATTTATACAATATCTAAATGGTGGCTAACGAACGCTATATAGTTAATTTTTTTTGGGCCTTATTTGTTTGTAATACGTATTTATTATATTCTAAAGGTTTGTTTTTATATTCTTTTTGGCTTAAATATTTATAATTTCTCGCAGTGTGCTTGTATTTGACTTTTAAGACGCCAGCTGGCAGTAATTTATATGTACGCGCATCTCTACATTTTTTTTCCTTACTTTTCTCCTTATGTACTTTAGTTACCCCCCTCCGCCTTTCCCGCCGCTGCACACTTTGCATATTGTGTACGTCCCGGGCCTGTAGTCAATAAACAGGACCCGGAACAGAAATACGTGAGACGCCTCAGGTTGTTGCTTAGTATGCAGGTGACGCAACCACGCCCACTTTGCTGCCCGTTTGCCTTTTTTTCAGTTTCCCTTTGCTTCCTGATTTTTGGCGCTGCACTTCTCTGCCCCTCTCTATCTCTATCTCTCTTTTTCTATTTGACCCCTGCACTTTGGCCCATTTGGGGCTAGTATGGATTTCTGTGAAGCATGCTTCAACACGCACACACACACACACACGCACACACACACACACACACACACATGGCCATACAAATAGGCATTTGCCTTTTCTCGTTTAATTTCAACATTTTTGTACTCGTCATCGTCGTCGTCGTTGCTTCTGCTGTGAGCCAAGTCAGGACGGGCAGGACGCGTGCTGACAGGACTCTTTAAGTGAGCCCTTTGTCTCTGCCCCTCTCAGCCCCCCTTTCACCGGTTCCCCTCTGGGTTTGCTGCCCCTGTTTGTAAGTAAATGATTGTTGCCTGCCTTGAATTTAAACAAATGCTGAATTGTTGTCGCTTTTTTCAGAGGTCGCCATTCATCTCGCTGCCTTTTCAGTATTTACATTATTTTGTTTTGAGGCATTTGACTGCCTCCAATATTGTGTGGCAGTCATTTCATGCACCTTTTCTATGCCACTGTTGTTTTTCCATTATTAATGCATTAATAATTCGGCTGGATCCTTTTTTAACAGCGTCATTTCGTCAATTTTTATGACAAACACACGTGGAACGTAGTTCGCGGACAGTTCAAATATTTTATGGCCCAATCAACGTCTCAATGAATAAATGAATTGCCATAAATATTTAATGGGAATTAAACAATGCAAATAGAATCCTTAGACCTTAGAATGTAAATTAAACAGTTTCCTTAATTGATTAAGCCTTTGAGTCCTTTGATGCTGGCAATAATTCAAAAATCAATTAAATTAATACATCAAAATATTTTGAATAGAATAAAGCGCAACTATTTATACATATTATAGATAATCAAGGTAAAACCTTAAATTGATTAAAAAATCATTTAAATATTATTTTTTTATATTTCTTTTATTTGCAGTATATTTTTTACATAGATTTTGTTTGCCGCATATTTATCGACTATTTGCCTTCTACATTGCGTTTATTCAGTAATATTATTACGATTACTTTTGTTAGGTAAAAGTTAATTTCGCGTTGAGTTTATAATATAATATGTTATATGTATCATTTATTTACTTCTCATTCATTTGTTGCCTCCATTAGATTACACGATAAATACTCATTGAATTTAATACTAAACATTTATAGATACTTCAATATCGACAATTGGTTTAAATATATATGTATACGAATACGCACTAGGTTTACTCAACATAACTATAGTGGGGCTTAATAGTTGCTTTATGTACTTATATATTCCCAAAAATTTTGCTATAATATACATACATCATACATACATATATAAATATATATATTTGTATATGTATATATGACTTTCATCTGATTTTTCGATTTATACAATTATCGTTGTTGCGCACACAATTTGCACAAGAATTTTCAATATTATATTAATTAGTTCTCATCCAGAATTTGGGTTAGCTTGCATGACAAACAAATATTTATATTTATGTAAATATTTATTTGTGCAAATGAAAAAACAACATAAACAAATACAAATACAAATACAAATACAAATACATATGTGTGTTTGTCAGCGATATAATAATTTCAGCAAGGCAAATATATATATTTAAATATTTAAATAATATGATTGTTCTTGTTGTTATGTTGTTATCAAATGGCAAATGACATTAAAGTCGAAACATAGATTTAAACACTTTTAGTTTCAACATTTTACTTATGAGCTTATAGAGTTCAGCAAATTTTCGGTATTTTTATGTAATTTTAATGGAAGTTCATTATGATAATATTTTTGGCAATATTTATATAAGATCGAATCAAATTGGTTTAAATATATATTTTGATATATTTGTAAAGACGTTGGCAAGATGTTTAAGAAAACTGTAGTTAATCTGTTTTGGCTATTAAGGGAACACTGTGGAAACCATATGTAAATCAAATTAATTGTTTGCTTTCTTAGATTTCTTAGATTCTATAGCCCTTTAATATAAGGTGAAATTCTGATTTGATCGGAGTATTTTCTAAATTTTTAAATGCTTTCGACCGTACGTCAGATCAACTAAATGCGCACTTTTCCCGAATAAATTCCAAATACCTTCTCTTATGTTTCGGCAATATCATAATTCGATATACATTTGAGATTCATTCGGACGACATTTTCCAACCCTCGGCGCGTGTTCAGTTAAAAAATAAATAAAATATGTTGTTCATATCGATTTTGTGTGAATGTGGGCGATGGGATCTGTATAAACTAAATTTTGTATGTTTGCTTATTTTATTGGCTGCGTTTATGGCAGACATTCATGGGTTTCCTTTATGTGTGCCAGATGTTTCCAAAGCGTGTAAGTAATTTCTTGTAAATTCATTTATCTGCTGTGCATTGTTGTTGTACTTTTCGAAAGATTGAAATCCAATTACTTTTGGAAGAATTTGAATTTATAGTTGAACTATTTGTTGAATGCAATGCAAATACTCTCTATATTCGGGTAGGCTAGTAAAACTCTAAATTTACAATCTACATTGTAAGTATGTCTGTATGTTTGCAATTACATAGTATAAGTATTTACTGAGTTTCCTTATTGACCCGTATTTAAATAGTTATTTGTGGTTGTATGCTTAAGATAGCTCATAAACGAGTATTACCATATATTATTCGATTTGTCTAGATTTGCCCTACTTACATATAAGTATGTGTATATTTTTCTCTAGATTTGTTCAAATTACTTTTGTTTATTCCGTTTTATTTCAACAATTTTATTTTATTTTTTTTCTTTGCTGCTTTAACAGTTTATAAGTTATAAGTCATTTTCGATTTGCATTTCAAAAAACACGGGAAATTCATCAGCTCAGTTATTGCACTGTTTTGTACATATATGTATCATCCAGAAATGCTCAATATACATACATATATTATTCAAGTTTAGAGGGGCTTAAGATTTAGTCAATTGGATTTAGTTAAATGGATTCTTTTCAGCTAAACAATCTTGAATTTTGCTTGAGTAGATGCTTATAGGGATGATTAGTTAAATTGTACGTTTCAAATGTTCCCATTGGAATATAAAGAGGTGGGCTTAAATCATGTCAGATTATGCTGCGTGCTTGGCGTTTCTTTCCAGTTTCCTTAAAGATAAACTAATTTCACAAAAAATATTCAAAAGTGCATTGAGATTCGATTGGTTAACTTATTGATTTAATGCCAAATGGTTTATTATTTATAAATGTTGTTGCTTTTCTTTACTTTTCTTTGACGATATGTCACATCTAGTTAATAAGTCTGCAGACAAATAATCCTGAATCATTAATTGCAATATCCCGAGCAGAAGACGGAAGTGGAAAAACCACTCTGGTCTACATATTTTGTTGGTATTTCATTGAGTTGGGAGGAAGATAATTAATACTTATATAAGTATGATATTTGATTGTATCACAAACATAAGAAGAGCGGGGGGAAACATAAGTGAACTGCCGCTGTTAGTCCAGTCTAATCCCGAATAAAAACAAACTCATTATAGTGGTTCCAGCGATTCTCTTCCGTGTCCACACCAGGCTTGGGATCTCCCGCAGAGCCTGCAGTCCCGGAACCACAGCTGCCAGCCATGCGGTAGCCGTGCTCGTGTAGATTATCAAAGGCTTGCTCGATGAAGCAGTGCTTTAGGAAGAAACGCGAAGTGTACCGATCCGGGCCTCCGTGATCCGGATCTCGCGACTCATTCAGTGTGTCGCCAAACACTTCGCGGCACTGAGCCACCCGCCCGCACACCAGGATGCGGGAGAGCTTACGGAACTTGACGTCCGCGAGGCCATCCTTGCCGAACTGGAAGCTGCCCCGATACCCAATCGTAATGCAACCAGGCGGTCGAGCATCCCTGTCCCCACGTATGCACTCCAGCATGGCAGTCAACTTGAAGTGCTCCGCTTCGCGCTGCAGCCGCTGGCGTTCGCGGAAGCCCTCGGGCAGGTTCAGCGCCTTGTCGCGCAGGAAGTCCAGTATGTAGCGGAAAAGGACACCGTCGCGGTCCAGGAAATAGCGGCCCTTACTGTCCTTGACCAGCGAGTCACGGCCCTCAGTCGCTGCGAAGAGCTCATGGAGCAGCGTCGTCTTATCCTGCAGCAGCGTTGATAGCGTCGTCGTGTAGTGGACGCCGCCAACATTGAGCTCAACAATTTCGGGCATGTCGAATATTCGATGCTCTGCTTAGGGCTGCTCTGACTAGTTGATATTATTTACTGTAATTACAGTTAGTCGAGGACTTGTAGCACATATGGAACACGCGTGATACGCACTTTTAGCCTTAGGCTTTGCCTGGCTTTCGTGTCTACACTCTTTCGTTTCTTTTCACACAGAATCGCTTTTTGTTGTTGTTGTACGCTTTATGGCTTTGGTTCGTGTTGTTATCTGCCTTATGATTTCGAAACGCTTCGACGGTTGTGTCCGCTTTGTTCGCTTTGCCCGTCCGCACTCGTTGAGCTCTCGTGTCGAACTGGCCTCTCCTCCTGTTGACCTGCTGCCTGCTGCCTGCTGCTTCGGACTCGGCACTCGTTCTCGTTGGTGTGGAGTGAAAATGTGTGTGTATGCGTTGTAGAAACTTTCGAGAGAGCGCAGCTGGTGAATGTGACCAAAAGAGAGAGAGAGAGAGAGTTGGAGAGTTGCGCACACGTTGCATTTGTTTATTTGTTATTTGTTATTGAATATTATTTTGTTTAACAAGTGGTTAAATTTTCCAATTTTGGGGCAGAGTAAACGTGTTGCAAGAGAACCTTGATTGAGTGAAATAAGTAGTATATGATTGATGAGAGCTCTATCATGACTACAACACATTTTTAGGTTACGAGTGATGGTGGGGGATTCCGCTTTGGCACACAGCACACAGCCTGTGCTATCTTCATGTGTTGCATGTATTCAACACTTATACGCACTGTGGCACTGTCGAGTACGAGGGAGGGTTGAAAATAATCGGCCTTGGTCATTAAAAGCTCGACAAGCGTCAAAATAATTTTTTTTCTTCAATTTTATATTCATTCTGCTTGAAGTTGAAGTGAAATAAATATAAATTTTGCACAAGAGAGATGCGATTTTATACTCTTCATCCCGCCCTCGTATTACGCAAGTACATGTTTTTGTGGCACACAAAACTTTGCAGATGCCTCCTTATCACTATCAGTGCCACACATTGTTGGCACATTCACTTTAAGGCCCGTACTCGTGAGCCCATTTTCGGGGCAACAGGCGCTGACAATTTGACACCTCGGCTCTGACATTTACCCATTTACCCATTTGGCCATGGCCCTGGGCAGCAAACGTGCCTCGCACGACTAAACGCAACTGGTTGGCCACTGGCTGGCTATTCCACCCCCTTTACCCTTGTTCATCATCCCCTGGCCCTGGCCAGGGTCTGTTGGCTGCCTGCCAAAGTGGACGGCATGTGGCAACCTTCTCTGCCTGGACGCAACGCTTACCTGTGGCAGCAGCCGCCGCGGCGGTGTTAACAATTCATGTGCCTGTTGACAGACACTGAACAGGGAACTGGGCACTGGGAACAGGGAACAGGGAAGACGATGCTCGGAGCATTGCCTAGGCGACTCGGACACCGACCAACAACTCGTTGAGATCCAGTTCGGGTGCGCTGTGGCACAATACGCGTATTTGGCCCAGTTGGCCAATATAAAAATCAGTCAGAACAACAAAACTAAGACTAGCACCGAATAATGTTTTGACGTAATAACTGGCTTTGTGTGTTCTTGGTCCACATTTACACGATGATGTTTTTGTTATGTATTTCCTTCTTAAACTAAAACTAGAGCAAACTACCTTAAAATTGTGAGGTTACTTCAAAATGTTTTTTTCACTTTGTTTCTTATAGAGAGTATTTTGATACCAGAATGTCTGTTCCCAAAAGGGTTAAATGGGTTTGTGTCTTCCTATGAAGTTGATATACATATATATCGAATAGAGTGTCAAGATTATCTTATTTATTTTCAGTGCAGTTGAACGTATTTATAAAATAGTTTACATTAAACAAAAATAGTTTTAATATTAAGAGACAACAGAATAAATAGAAACAAGTCCTTTGTCTTAAAGTTGTTTGGGCTTCTTCTTCAATACAAAAAATATACTTAGACAGAAATTGCAGGATGTAATTTCATCGTGTAAATGCGGACTTTATCCTTCACCCACCCAACAATAATCACACGTACGCCTCTACTTCTAATTGAAGTGAAAACTTTCACTCGAGAAAACATTTGCCATTGAAGTAGATACATATAGAAGTATCTTCTGGTGGGGTAGATGGTTCTGCTGAGACGGCTTCTCGTAGTGCGTTCAACCCGCCCAAACCCCATTTTGTGTGGTTTTCATTTGCTGTCTGACTTGTTTGCGTCCTTGCCGACTCGGTTCATTTCCGTTTCCTGCCGCTCGTGCTGCTTCTTGTGGCCAGCTCCCCTTCACGTGCAGTTCTCGTTAGCAGTGTCGTCTCTTATCAGACGCCTGTTAGGCGCGGTCACCACCCCATTTCCCTGATTCCGACTCTGACTCTGACTCCGACTCCGGCACCACCTCGTCCTAAAGCCTTTGCGGCGTAGAATTTGCGGTTTTTGGGCACACATTAAGATGGCAGCAACAATTTACGCGCCATTACGCGGCACGTGTTTGTGTATGTGAGTTAGGAAGGGGGTCTAAGGGAGAAAGACAGAGGTTGAGAGAGAGGGAGAGAGAGAGAGAGAGAGTGTTCGAGCGAGAGAATTTGGGTATTTCGATGCGATAGTGTGTGTATGAGTGTGTGTGTGTGTGCACTGCGGTCTGTGGCACACTTCCCAAAAAGCAATCGTTGCGCAATCGTCCTGCCTGGATGCTTTTTGCCAGCCTGGAAATTGATTTTGTTCCTGCCTGTGTATATGTGTATATGTGTATGTGTGTATGTGTGTGTAGGTGTGTGTACATCTGGGTGTGAGCTTGTACCACTTTGTTTTGACAACTCGCCAAATTGTTCGTTCAGTGGCAAAAAGCAACTCACGTGCTATTTTTGATTTGTTTGTTTACCTTTTAGCCCAGCTTCCCTGATCTGCCAATTTTGGAATAAACCAGATTACGCGTATTTTTCTACTTCATCCATGATACAAATATCTTGTGCCTTTAAGACAGCTAAATAGAAAATGTTGACAGCTTATTATGTTTGGCAAGCAATGCAGTTGAAATATCTTGTCCTTTTGCAAGATACAATCCAACAAATTAAATTCCTGATAGATTTATATTCCTATTTTGCCAACGATTTTAATTCAACGTGGTGTTTTGATCATGGTTTGTCCTCTTAATTGTCTTCCCATTCAAATCTGATCGCGAAATTCTATTATTTTTCTAATTACAATATAAATGCACACAAAATTCGTCCATTATTTGTATGGAAGTACGAATGACCATTTCGCATGTCAAGGCTCACAGTTGTCAATCAAATTGCTGGTGTGAATTGTGAATTTGATTTTGTGCAACGATTTTGCAACTCAATGCCAAATACCAAAGCAAATAGCGAACAGCACTTGTCAAGAACGAAATGCCAAGCCAAACAAATCGACAATACAATCACAGAAATACACGCATGCACACATAGATACGTAGATACAAATTTTGGTTCAAACAGACAGAACGACAGACAGACAGACAGTCAGACAGATACACGCCCGAAACTGTCAGCCCTTAAATATTGACACAACTAATGTAAGAGGAATTACATTTGTTGATGCAGGGAACAGGAAGTCGGAGCTGGAACCACCGTTTAGCTGGTAGAGTATCTAGCTTTTATGATATATATATTAGGAATTGGTTGGTTATCGATGAGCACAATGGCTGAGGTTGCTGTTGATGGCTGTCCTTTGTGCTAGATAACTACAGTCCCTTGTTGACGGCCAACCGGGCAATGGATAATTGCCACAAGTTGAACAACAGGCATCTCAAGGATATATGCCACGCAATATAAGCTAACAACGTACACTATGTGATACAGTCGAGCCTCTGTATGAAGTTCGTTTTCCTTTCTCCATAATGCATTTATATGCTCTTAGTTGGGATATTGAATGAAATAGTTTTTAATATTAAAAACAATCAAATATCTCTATGCTTATAACACATTTTCCCTTCGAGTTCATTATATACAGGGACGACTGTACGAGTCTATGGCAATAAGTTGAAGCATGTGCAATGTCAAACTTCTTGCCTGTGAATCCTCAAGATACTCGTATCCTGCCAGAGCCTGCACGCGCCGTTGCGCACGCGAGCAATGCAAATGTGAGCCGGGCTGCTGGGCAATTTAACACTATGCAGTCCGGGAAGGCGTGAAGGAGCCCCGGGGCTGAACAGCGAATAGTGTGGCATGTGGCGCTGCCAGTGATGCTTGCTGCATGCTGGCATGTAAATAAAAAATACATAAGTATGCAACGAACGGCAACAAACAAAAACGAGGCGAGGATGAGTTGCAGGACGTCAGAATTTATATAAAACAGAGAAAGAGATAGAGATACAGATAAAGAAAGAGAAAGTAGAAGAGAAGCTGTTGTTATTTACTGCTGACAGCAACAGTTTGGTAGTGACTCGTCCAAAGCAAGCGATGTTGCATGCTGCATGTTGCAGAGGCATTGTGTGCGAAGGACATTCCCGAAAGTACTCGTATCTGCATACTTATAATGGTTATGTGCGTATATACATATGGCCTGCCTCGTGCTTCAGCTTGTTTAAAATAGACACATTCGCTTTGCAATATAAAAGAATCTCTTCCCATATATAATTTATGCAAAGTTTTATACAAATACAAAATTCAGATGCCCATTACTCAGTCTGTCCAAGTGAGTATTTATACCAGAAATAACAGTATTTGTGGCTTACAATCTCTATAAATCAGTTTCTGCTTTCTGTTTTGGTAGTTTTTGTTTAGTTCCATTTCTTTCATCTATTCGTACATTTTGCTGTATTAAATTTCAAATTGTTCCCTAATTTTAAAGCGGTTTGTCGGCTGGATACTAGGGCGGATACTTGATTTGACGCTAGCTGCGGTAAATTGGTTCTAAATAGCTTAAGGTCAGCTAATTAATTTGATTTGAAGTTGTCTAATGCTGGGGAATCAACTTTTCCTACCCCAATGAAGTTAACTTCGCATCCACTTGCCTAATTGAAGATACAGATAATTTGTGCGCATTGTTCAAGTTTCTGAAAGTTGTGAGAAGAAAATACGATATTACTTCAAAAGTTTCCTAACAAATACCTTAAAGTTACCCCGTTTCATAGAATGAAATAAACATCAGACAAAAAATAAGTGTTTATTTCAGCATTAGAGATATCTTTGATTTAAAAGAAATCTTTGCGGCGAATTTTCGTAGGCTGCTGCAAACGTAATTTGCCGCAAATCTTTTACAATATATAAATACAGTACGATTCTAAATTCGCTTTTCGTATTCACAGTCGTGCCAGACACTCAAAATGCACAATACAAAACTATAAAATTAGCAGAGCCATAAAAACTACACACGCGTAGAAACTGTGCAATAAAATTGCAATATTCACTGTTTGTATTTAAAAGCTATTTCAGAATTGATTAATAATTGCATTTTATGAATTTCAGCTATCCAAATGCCACGCCAGTTTATTGAGAATGTGCAGAGAGGGCCTACTAGGGGTGTTTGGGCCAAGTCCCTGATGCCTCTGTGTATCTTTTTCATTCTGATGGACAGCTGTCAATCAGAACGAACAAATGTGGGTAAGTTGAATACGGAACCACTATGGAAATTCATTTTACGATTATTTCAAAACTGATTACGCAATGGAAACTTGTACTGCGACTGCAACTGTGTCTGGCATTTTACATGTGTTGTGAGTGTTAGTGTAGTTGTGTGTAGCAAATGTGTGGCGTGTATTTTTATGCCCCACCAAATCAGATGGCACACAAAAAAACATCATCAGCGGCATTCTTTGAGTGCGGCGAATTTGTCGCATTTGTTTTGGCAACGTGGCCAAAACGTAAACATAATTTGCATAGCAAAACAAAACAAAGCAAAAAAAAAATAAAAAAACAAAACAAAATACTAGAACAGAACAGAAATCCAATGAATACGAAGAGATGTATATTGATTTTGGTTTGCTTACAACAGGCCTTATTTACGAAAACACCAATCCGGATCTCGAGAAAATCTTTCACTTGGCTATTGGCAAGGCTAACGAGGAGAACGAAGAACTCAAGCTGCATGCCGTTTCCGTGGCCATCGAGCCGGATAATGCCTTCGAGACCTCAAAAAAGTTGTGCAAAATGATACGGGTAAGATATTCTCCAATCCATGAAACTATCGACATCGCCTTCGATTTAATGATAATCGATAACTTTTCCAGCAAAATCTCGTGGCGGTATTTGGACCCAGCACGAATCTCGCGGCCCGTCACGCTCTCAGCATTTGTGATGCCAAGGAGCTACCCTTTCTGGATACGCGGTGGGACTTCAGTGCACAACTGCCCACCATCAATCTGCATCCGCATCCGGCACAGTTGAGTGTGGCGCTCAAGGATTTGGTCAGCGCTCTGGGCTGGGAGAGCTTTACTATTATTTACGAGTCGGGCGAGTACTTGGTCACTGTCAGTGAGCTGTTGCAGATGTACGGAACTACTGGACCGACCATAACGCTACGTCGCTATGACCTGGACCTTAATGGGAACTATCGGAATGTCCTGCGACGCATACGTAACTCAGAGGACAATTCTTTTGTGGTGGTTGGGTCGATGGAGACGCTGCCGGAGTTCTTTAAACAGGCGCAGCAAGTGGGGCTGCTGACCAGCGACTATCGCTATATCATTGGAAATCTGGATTGGCACACCATGGACCTTGAGCCATACCAGCATGCGGACTCCAACATCACTGCGCTCCGTCTCGTTTCTCCGGAAAATGAGTTGGTGGTGGAGGTGGCCAAGGCTTTGTACGAGAGCGAGGAGCCGTTTCAAAACGGTAAATCACTACAATTTCCATTTCAATTTCACACGCTCGTAAATCCAGAATTTGTTCACATGACTGAGATTCATTTAATTGAATCTCCTGCAAAAATAATAAATGCAAATGGCCATCGAACGCCCATTAACGTTATCCTTCATGACCTTCTCCCTATTGCAGTGTCGTGTCCTCTGACCAACAGCATGGCCCTGATCTATGACGGCATTCAACTCCTGGCCGAGACTTACAAACATGTTAACTACCGGCCCATGGCGCTGAGCTGCGGGGACGACAGTGCCTGGGACAAGGGCTACACGCTCGTCAACTATATGAAGTCGGTGAGTGATGGGAGGAGAGTAGAAAGAGAAACCTTCATAAAACATGACCATTATGTATGTACGAGTATGTACAATATGTAACGCCGTAGTTGACGCTCAACGGCCTCACGGGTGCCATTCGCTTTGACAACGAGGGGCTCCGCACGGATTTTCAGCTGGAGGTCATCGAGCTGAGTGTCTCGGGCATGCAGCTAGTTGGACAGTGGAGCACCGAGGAGGGCTTCCAAATGAATCGTCCCGCCCCAGCACATACCCTCGAGCCGGATATGCGTTCGCTGATGAACAAGAGCTTTGTGGTAGTCACGGCAATTGTGGGTAACATTTGAAGCTGGAAGCTGTTGCTGCAGCTGTTGCCATTTGGATAATCTACTAAATAACTGAACATTTCTGTTGGTCCAGAGTGAACCCTATGGTATGTTGAAGGAAACTCCGGAGCAGCTGGAGGGCAATGCTCAGTTCGAAGGCTTTGGTATTGAATTGATTGATGAGCTCTCCAAGAAACTCGGCTTCAGCTACACCTTTTACTTACAACCGGACAATAAATACGGTGGATTAGACCCTAAAACGGGCGAATGGAACGGCATGCTGCGCGAAATAATAGACAGCGTAAGTGCCTGTCCAGGGAAAGGCCATAAATCCAATCAAACTTCCCAGAACCTATTTATTTATATCAATGAGCTTATGCTTATCATGCTTATCCCTTGTGTATACGCATCAAACATCAATAACATCATCAATATCATATCACCCACGTCCCCTTCCCACAAAGTAAGAATCCCTGTTGCGTTTGCTACCAATCCAAATTAACTCCATTTGTAATTGTTAATTAGAGTTATGATGGTTGAATCATTGAAGCCATAATATTTCATTTAAATTGGAATATTAAGCACTTAACTATATTTACAATCGAAATGCCAAAACATTAGAGTATACTCGACTATGAAACATCTGTACTCAGGTTCAAAATCTAGCAAGAACATTTTGTATGGATATGAATAGTCTTTATAGATTTGCGGCTCTTCACATTCCTAAAAATCAAACAATTTCCACGCGGAATATTATTTTGTTTTGAATTTACTTACATCTTTATTGAGTTGGCACGTTTTTTTTCTGAACATTTTTTTTAGATTAAAAAATTAATTGAAATCAGGAAAATTTAACTTTAGTGGTATGTGAAAGTAAACCTATGCCGGTTTTGAGAAAGTTCTGAGTTTATGTAAGAAATAGATGACATTCCTAGCTTTCCAACTCTTAAAGCCGATTTTAAATATTATAAATAATTTTATCACAATTAAATTATGATTTAAAAAATTAATTTTCATATGAATATTCAGTGCCCAGTACTTTTTCTGTCCATTTCATTGTAATTTAAAATATGAATAAAATAAATAATTAAAATATTCGCACGTTCCCTGTGCGTACTCATAATATTTTCATATCCATTTTAATTTGCATTTATAAACATTTTCCATGTGCATTACTAATCGAAAATGAAATTCTCTTTACATTATTAATTAGCGTGCTGATATGGGCATAACCGATTTGACCATGACTTCGGAGCGTGAAAGTGGTGTGGACTTTACCATTCCCTTTATGAATCTGGGTGAGCAGAAGAACAACATATGTATGTAGTATAGCACATCATATGAATATTCACATGCAGATATGCCACATTCTGTTTGTGTCCCATCACTCAAAGTGTGACTCGACATTTCTATTTTCCATTTGGAATTTTCACAGGCATTGCCATTTTGTTTCGCAAGCCGATGAAGGAACCTCCCAAGTTATTCTCTTTTATGTCACCATTCTCTGGTGAGGTTTGGCTCTGGCTTGGACTCGCCTATATGGGAGTGTCCATTAGCATGTTTATTTTGGGCCGTCTCTCGCCGGTAGAGTGGGACAATCCGTATCCCTGCATCGAGGAGCCCACCGAACTGGAGAATCAATTTAGCTTTGCAAATTGTCTTTGGTTCTCTATTGGAGCTCTCCTGCAACAGGGCTCTGAGCTGGCTCCCAAGTGAGTTGTCGCTTGTAAATATTTAATACGATGGGCTTGAACTAAAGTTGTTTGCCTTGGTTTCAGAGCCTTCTCAACGCGTGCTGTGGCCTCCTCTTGGTGGTTCTTCACACTTATTTTAGTCTCATCGTATACGGCGAATCTTGCGGCTTTTCTCACGGTCGAATCGCTGGTAACACCCATTAATGATGCCGAAGACTTGTCTGAGAATAAGGGCGGAGTCAATTATGGCGCAAAAATTGGCGGCAGCACCTTTACATTTTTCAAAGTGAGCTAAGGAATATATTTTTATAATAGTTTTTAATATTTCTTGCGTTTAGGATGCAAAATATCCAACCTACCAGAAGATGTACGAGTTCATGTCTGACAATCCCGAATATATGACTAATTCGAATCAAGAAGGAGTCGATCGTGTTGAGAACAGCAACTATGCCTTCCTAATGGAGTCCACGACAATTGAATACATCACAGAGCGGCGTTGTACCCTGACACAGGTGGGAGCACTCTTGGACGAGAAGGGTTACGGCATAGCCATGCGAAAGAGTGGGTAGTGTAGCCAAAATTCTATCAATTTAAATATTATTACACTCCATTCCAGACTGGCCCTATCGCGATGTCTTGAGCCAGGCGATACTCGAGCTGCAGGAGCAAGGTTTGCTGACCAAAATGAAGACCAAGTGGTGGAAGGAAAAGCGGGGCGGTGGTGCCTGCTCGGTAAGTGCTCACATATCCGAAAGGACTTAGCCTATTCCCTTGAGTATGAATGTGTTTGTGTCTGTGTGTGTGTGTGTGTGCGCAGGATGCAGGCGATGATGCGGGCGCCCTGGCCCTTGAGATAAGCAATCTGGGTGGCGTTTACTTGGTCCTGGGTGTAGGCGCGGTTTTCGGAGTATTTGTGTCCCTTCTGGAGATGGTGCTGGGCGTCAAGGAGCGCAGCAATGAGAACAAGGTACAAACCAAATCAAAGATTTTCTGCTTCCTAGTTCGCGTCACAATACGCTTAATTAGTTGTACAATAGTTGGCCTGTATCCCATACACACACACACTCAAGCACTTGGAGCACAATTCCTTGGCCAAGCTATGAAAATATCCAACACCTCGTTATATACATCACAATTCATCACAATGAGCACAGGAGGAAGCGGACTCGGATGCCTCCTCCCTGGGCTTTGCGAACTTGGGAGGCGTCTATCTGGTCATGTTTGTGGGCAGCTGCTTTGCCAGTGTTTACGGGCTGATTAACTGCGTCCTCAGCGTCTGTTGGACCGCACGAGAGAACAAGGTAACCAGGACGAGAAGTAGGCGATCTATAAATACATATGTATTAACAGTTTGCCAGCTCCCCCGACGCGTCGGAAGGGAAGTGTCTATGTCTATATCATGACTAAAAATGGGCATGCGAAAGGTCGATTGTAACTTGTAATTAAATAACGAAAATGTTTCATCTACTCCCACAACAACGTATGGAGCCTCGCATCGACGCTACGAGCTAACATAACATAATAATTATTTTAACTTCAACTTAAATGACATTTTCACAATCCTTTAAATAGCAAGGTGATATGCGAAAGACCGCTAATACCCTTTTACTAATAATATCGACTTTATGGCAAAATTAAAATAATGGTAATTATAAAATTAGAAAACATAAAAGTTCTGTCAGATCTAATTTATACATAGCTTTTACATACGCTTTGCATGGCAGTTAAAAGTTATTGCATGCATGTCCTTGATTTTCAAGAGTCTATTAAACTTATCCAGAGTTTTCTATACCCCTAGGTTAGCTTCAAGGATGAGCTACTAGATGAACTGCGTTTTATTATACAATGTTCGGGAAACACCAAGGCAGTGAAATATCCAAAGAGCTCTGGCAGCAGCTCGCACTCAAGCAGCAGCTCCAAGTCAAAGGGCTCATCCCTGTCTGTGGATTCGTTACCGGAGGATCAATCAGTCGCCGATGTGGAGGCAGTTAAAGAAGGACATGGCAATCATGGCAAGAAGTAGCCACCAATGAAATTTTAGTACACTTTTGGTGATTTTGTGTTTCTATTCACGCTTAATAAACTTGTGCTAAAACTTTATATTAAGCTTTTGCAAAAAGCTCTGCACTTTGTTTTGAAACCAGTAATATTTGTCTAAGCTAAAGAACGAAGCTTTTTTGAAACGAGCTTTTGCTTGTATTTGGAAATTTGAGTCATAGATGGAGAAATCCATTTGGATTTTATTTAGTTTTGAACTAGAATTCATAGAAATAAAGACACAAAGGCAAAACATTTTGTATTCTTTTGAATACCAATATATTTAATAAGTTATCATAATATTGCATGTAGTGACACATATGTAATTACATTGACAATATCTTTAGTTGTTTATTTGGTTTTCTATTTGTATATATGTATGTATATATGTATATTCACTTTCCATTTCTGGTAGACACTTAGATATTGAAAAGGTAAAATTGTACGATGTTTTCGTATATGAATAGGTCTATGTACGTAAGTATGTAATTATGTATAACCCTTGTTTGTATATTTGTATTTAGTATGTTAGCTTTTGATGTGTATGTAAATATGTATAGGTTGTATAATTCAAGTACTGAATGTCGAATGTACTTTTGTCTTTTTGAATATCCATTAAAGTATAAACTAACTTTTATGCATAGATTTTGATACATACACATACACACACACACATGTATATTGCTAATAATTTTGTCATACATTTTGATTAATGTTAGTTTTTTGTTTTAATTTCGATTTCTTGAACCTTACAGCATAAATGGATTTAATCTTTAAATATGTTTGCAATACTTAGTTCACTTTAATCTTCACTTTTAAATTCTTTATCTAATTGCCAACATTTAACTATACGCACTTAGCACAACAATAAAACAAATCTAAATAATACATATTGGTAAACTACAATATTTAGTATTTCTCATATAAGTATTTTAAGCGTTTCGTCGCAATCAAATAATTTCAATATTATAATACTATTCAATGCGTTTCACCACAGGGATTTTCAATTTATTTCTGTTTAATTGTTAAAGTGATTGACAGACAGTTAATAATAATATAATAGTTCGGAACGAGGCTATAATTCGGCCATTTGGGAGGGCAAATACTAAAGGGGAGTGTCAAACCAACAATTGCAATTGATTAAGTACAAAATCTGTGCACATCTGTGTGCCTGCAACTACAATATAATTAAAATTGTAATTATACACGCAATTGCATTTGAACTGATAGTTTGTGGTTTGGTTTATTGTAATAACAAATGTTGCAGCTGTATTTTACGCATAGACATCAATATTTAAATATTCAACTATCTGCATTGATTTATAAAATTAACTATTTCAAATTCTGTCAAAGCTTATAAACATTTTGCGATCTAATACTTATTCAATCAACTATTTGTAGTTTTGATTCATTTCAAATATTGCTAAAAGTAGATCGATTTTATTTAATATTTATATTAGCTATTTTGTAAAATATTCCTTGCGTTCCTGTGAAGTGTAAATTGTTTGTGTGTTTAGTATATGATTTCATATCGAAATCACTGCCATGTTGGTCAGTGTATCTCTCACACAGCAGGCGTATGTTCGGTGGGTGTGTCAAATTAATAGTATTGATTTAGTGGTAGTGTTGTGGTTGTTTTAGTTAGAGTATTAGTTATAGTGTTTACAGTTAGAAAAAGGATGTCGATTTACAATTTATTTCTTTTTTATGCCGGAAACTGCAAGTCCCAGGTTTTATATGTCCTATATAAATTATATTTCATTCAAGTCTCTTATAGGTATATTTTTATGTTTGCAGCATTTTGGTTCGCAAATTATATTGGGTTTTCCCTCATGCTCTATTTAGTGACTATTTCAAGCTCAAATTAAGATTAACATAAATTAGCATTTTCATATCTGCTTCTCTTTTTATAATTTTGTAAGCTCGTAGAGTTTGCCTTTGGTCTTGTATAAAAGTATTTGCATTGAGTCCTCTTATTTATTTGTAGTTTTGACTTAAGCTATAACATACATATAAAGGGCGATATTTTCGATTTGAATTAATTTTGTTTGTTTTTTGTGTTACCATTAATAACAAATTACAAAGGTCTTAAAGCTTTTTGCTAAATATATTTAATTACACAGTTAAAGCGTTTGCATTTTTGTAAAATAGTTTGCTACAAAGAGTTCGAGCTGTGGGCTATTCAGGGAACCATAACACATGATCCTGAGTTATTTTACTTGAATATAAGTAAGTATATACTCGTATGTATGTAATTAGCTATGTCCGCATAAATTTGGTGTTTCCTTTAAAGAGTGTAAAGAAATTTGGCTTTATTTAAATTGGGAACATTTCCCTGATATTGTCTAACTATATTAGTAATATGTATAAGATTATATTTAAGTATGTATATGTATGAATATAATCTTTGTTTCCATTTCCCAGTTCGAGGGAATTTTAAACGAATCATCATCTTTGGTTTTTCGATTGTTGAATGTTCTATGTAGTATACATTGTATATGTATTTGTGATTTATAAAATAATATGTTAATATTCTGATATATTCATGTAAGTATGTATGTATATTTTAACATTATATGTATAATTTAGTTTTGTTTAGTTTAGGTTCAGTGTAGTTTTTTATATTCATCTCAAAAGGTCTTCAAAATAAATGCGTTTCTTTTGTTTTTCGGTTTCTTATTGCTAAGTACCAAAGTGTATCTGTAATGTTAGTTAGGTATCTTCTCTGTTTATAGTAGTAAATAGTTTGTAGTTGTAGTTGTCAGTAGTTTACTGCTATGGTGGGGTCTGTGTATAGCTTTTAGTTACTTAGTTATTTGAGTTGCCGTTGCCTTTTGCTTGGCTAAAATTACCTAAAGATTTGTATCTAACTATTCAGAAGTTAACATTTCTTTTCCGGAACATTAACGAATGCATTTAAAAATACTAAACATTCACGGAATGACAGAAAGTCGCATGTGAACACATATCCTGCTGATGTTGTATTGTGTGTCCTCCTCCTTATGTGTGGCCCTCTCAAATGACACTCATGCGACGCCTGCCATTTCCGGAGGCCTCGGCTCAGTTGGAGTTGGCCAGGGTTTCGTGACATACCTCCATGTAGTCCGGGTCGTGCATTATGCCCTTTATCATGTCCTTGAGCATTGTGTAGCGTGGAAATATCGGATACATCTTTGAGCTGCCGTACTCTTCCTGTTAGGATACAAGCAGAAACACACAAAAAATGAGAAGAGAAGAAGAGCAGAGAAACATGTCAAAACGTTTCCCAGGAGGTCAGCGGGACTGTCGCTTCTTGCTCACCTTTAGGACGCGTATCAAATGCCGCAGGCCCAGATACTTTTTCAGCAGACGATACAAATCATTAATCAGCTGTGTGTTCTCGAGCTCGATTTGTGCCGTTGTCATGTCTGTTGGGTGTTGGGGATGCTGTTAATCACTGTTCATGTTCACTGTTCTAGCCACCAGCTGGTCAGCTGGTCATCTATTTTGACTTACGTTCCAAGCGCTCCATGCGCTCCCTGCGCTCAGCGGCCTCCTCCGCCAGCCTGGCCGACGTTTTGACGCCCTCGCCGGACTTTTGGGTCTTCTCCATGATGGAACATGCTCGCATTACGTATGAGGGTACGGTTTCCTGCTTCTCCTGTCGGGGAATGTCAACCAAGGTCCAATACTGGGTTTCCAACCGTATGACTTCCTATTAATACAAGTAATTGATACATAAATCTATTTTCCCGCATCGAAATTAAGATACCAACTCGAGATAGAATAGGCAAAATCTGGATAACTTTTATCTCCAAGACTATTGGGGTCAGGAAACTATCTATCTAGGACAGGAACATCTATTACCAACCTTTATCATAAGTTTAAGCATGGGATAGCGCTGAAATATGTTACGGTGGCTCTTGGAGTCACCGTACTTGTTCATTAGGTTGATCAACGCTTTCTTCACCGTATCGTAGGACTCTTCGAGGCGCAGGCGAAGCGATCTTAGGCGTTCGTTGGTTTCGATGACCTCATCGCGTGTCATGCCACTTGGTGCACCCTCATCCTTAACATCTTGAACGATGCGACGCACGCTCTGCGTGAATTTGCCAACAAAGTTTGTGGTTGCTAGTATAGTAGAAAAAAGATTCTTTCTTTCAGAATTATTTACATACATATACGTAAAATATTTACATTAAACGATTATTGCATAAATAAAAGAAAAATTGTTCGGAAATTGCACGAAACACTGTCATTCATTATGCAAATGTCAGTAGATACGCGCATTAACCTATTTTAATCTGCGATTCATGCGGAAATTATTCGTCTATGGAAAAGTCGAACTATTATGCCATGATGATTCGCATTAAAATGCAATTAAAAATATTATAATCTGAATTTTATTAAATGAAGTGTTAACTCCGAGATTCGAACCGCGATCTACAGAACACACGTTCCGCTCCTACGCACAGCGCCATCCCCATATCAAAAAGTTGTGTGTCTAGTTTACGTTTTCTTGAGCTCAAGAGATAATATTAAAACGTAAGGCGTAAGGGCTAGCGAACGCAGAGAGCGGAAAGAGAATGTAGAGATTGTAACTTTTGGAAACCGAATTTTCAACCAAAAAAAAAAATACTTTAAAATATTGCAGGGAGAACCATAATATAAAAATTTTTTTTTAAACTGAAAAATGAGATTTTCCACTTAAATTTCTGTAAAATATTAAATAAATTTTAATGACCCTTGTATTTTAAAAAGCTTTTTTATTTTATTACCAAAGTTTATTAAACAATGTTTAATTGAAAAATAAAAATCATTTTAATATTAGTCATTCATTCGACTCAAAAATTAAAGATCTTATGAGCCGATCTAATTGTACATAGATATTAAAAATAGCACAAATAATAATACTTGAGATACACATACTATAGAGCACTTACAGTGTGTTATAAATTTTATGGCCACATTGTTTTGTTTATCTTTTTGCCTACTTTTATGTTTTAAGTGAAAACTTAACTCAAGTGATTTTTAAATGAGATATTAAAAGTTTCGTCATCTGGCTTTTAAAGTTCATATAAAAATAAGGTAAAATGTAAATTGAAAATATATTATTACATTACATTTATATTCCAAGCAAAGCAAATACATAAAAGTGTATTTCATTAATGGAAAAATATCTGAAAATATTTGCAACTCGTTAAATGAGTTAACTGCAATTAACATTCATCATTGTGTCGTTAAGGCCAATCTATTTGAATTCATGCAAAACGTGACATATTTCATGATAATCAGAGTTTTTGCCTCAATGTGCTGACCATAATTAACTGGAGGGAGACTTGGGCAAAATAACACTCTGTACAGCTGCCATTATTTATGCCTAAGACAATTTATAAAGATTTTTTACAATCTTTGCCAAGCCCCTTTACCCTTCAATTAATATGAACAATTGAAGGCAGCTGTTGTTGTGAACTCATAATTTGTACTCTATATATTGCAATTCATTGTTTGGGAAATTTGTATTTGTCATATTGTTTGTAGATAAAGAGTCTGTATTGTGTTAAACAAATGAAAGATCATTTAGACCTTTGATCAATCGATCGTGTGACGTAAGCAGTTCTCGAACTTTGAACCTGATCTAAAGAGATTAATAATTGGAAATCCTCGCAAGGTAATACTCATACCTAAATGATTTTCCACTATCGGACTGAGAGAGAGAGAAAAAGAGAGGAAAAGAAAGATCAGTTAACAATTATTTCTCACTCTTCGCTTTTACGATCGCAATGTGCGAATGACTTGTGTGGGCAAGCTTATGAGAATATTCAATTATATATTATTCTTACGCGCGGGAGATCTCTTCAGTCTCTAGTAATATACGGCCAGCACACGACGGGCAGCACAAGTAAGAAAAATATGCAAAAACAGCAACAAAATAAAAAGCGAAAACGAATAAATATGACAGCAAAGCATAAACAGACTTTGGAGTAAAAGAAACATAGGAATATTCGAACTTGTACAGAATATATATATACACGATACATATATGTATATTCGTATATAGTATAGTGTTTGTACAGAGAAACACTCGGGCATAAAGCAAATGCAAAGACAAAACAAAACAAAACAAAACAAAAAATAACGATCGGCTGCTTTATTGAGTTTAATTGCTAAAAAATTAAATTATAATTGAAAAACTGTTTACAGATAAAGTAAAAGAGCAACGAAACAATACAAAAAGAGAACGAGACTACTCGAAAGAGTATAGAACGTTTGTTATCAGGCAAGGTAAGCTTTATTATCTCTATAATTATTTGTGAGTCGTGTTTAAAGTTAGATAACATAGTTGTACTATATATATATATATATATATATATATGTGTGAAATACTACATGTTCTCTCGCTAGATAAATAATCTCTCAGATCTATGTGCATAATTGCATTTGATTTCGCGTTCTTTAACATTTAACCTTCTGCTAGATGCCGTCTTTATGATTTGCTGTTTATTATTTATTTATTTTTTTATGTGCAATTATATTTCCATATCAAAATGTTGCAATTAATCCGTGTTTGTTTTGTTTGTGTTGAGCACGATTATTGCTGGTTTTTCATGATTCCAATTGTTTGATTCTATATTTAAGTATTGTATGTATATAGCTTTTTGCTGGCTCTGCATAATAGCACACATAAGATACTATAACATTTTGGTCGTATGAAATCACATTTTATTTTCAGCGCTAAAAAATAAATTCTATTATATATTTCAAACATATGTTAATTTTGAATGAGTCTTAAAATTCAAATATCGCCAATGGTGATATTCTCATATATTCACAAAAATACCTTAATCTCTTAATAAAGATTTTTAATTAAAGAAGAAAGAAAGAAATAAAATAGAAATATATCAGGATTTAATTCCCAAGAGTTTTCAATAATTCATTAAGTGTAGATTTAAATAGATTCTACATTTATCGGTCAAATCTCAATGCTGACGTCAAAGTGCGTAATCTGCCTATAAGTCGGGACTAAACAAAGGAGCATACGTCAGTAGAGTACTACTTATCGGTGTATAGCTCTCCAGAGGTTAAGTTATGGGAGTGTTATTATTGTAAACAGCTTTAAAAAGCTCATTATTATAGTGTGCCCCTATGGAATGTTTAATTTTTTAAGGGATAGCCTTGTAGTTTGAACTTAAGGCGCATTTGCGAGGCATACAAATCAATAATTCGAGCGAGTAAATTAAAAGCAGACACTTGAAATGTCATTTACGATAAAACCCGTGGAAACTGGTGTCGCTTGTTAAACTCGTTTCCGTGCGAATCTGGACCAGTTCCAGACCAGAAATGAGACTCCAAACAATATACAACAGATACCAGATAATTAAAAAATAACAAACAAATTATTTAAATAAAAATGTTTTGTTTTGTGTTTTGATTCCAAACTATACTTCTTTCAAACACCGTTTTTATGTGAAGAATTTAAGTAAATATCATGAAAATTATATTTTTGCCCACTGTGCAGGCAATTACCCGTGCAAAAATGTATAGATTTAGATACTCGTCGCAAACATATCTTAATATTCCATAAATAAGCCATTTGTTATGATACTTAGCCTGTTGGCATCACATGTACGCATGTAGTACGTGGTTTGTTTTTGTTTTGTTATCAAATGTGCGACAAATTACCGTTGATTAACCGCTCTCTTTCTCGTTCTCGTTCTCTCGCTTTCGCTCTCTTTCTCTGACCTTGTTGTTGCACCCAATCATGTTTGACAGCGGCTTTTGCTGCTCTACGCGTTTATCTCATATTGAATCGAGCTCCCACGACGGCAACTAATGAGCAAAGCGGCTTTTGTTTACCTTTAGATTTGCTGCTCCCACTTCCCACTCCCCATTGCCCACTCCCATACCTCACTCCCCGCTGCTCTAGCCCTTGCTACCTCGACGACAACCAGTGTAAACCGGTTGTTGCTAATTTGGCAAAAAACCAGCAACAAAATAAAAGGTGAGCATTGTACGCAAAGTTTGTTATTGTATTGTTGGCCGCAGCCTAATGTATGTATGTATGTACAGTCAGCAAAAAAAGTTTAGGTATACTCGATTTTGTTTGAAGAAAATGACACCAAATGGTTTGGAGTTGGGTTAAATTATACATTTTTTAATGTATTAAATCAAGATCAAATAAACTACTTGAAAATCTAAATATACACTATCTCTGTCATATCTGACCATCATTGTTTGGTTTTGGCAATTTGAGACACTATGGTGTGCGTAGAGTTTTTTTGCACACTGTGCATACATGTGTACATACCTCGTACATGGCAAACAACAAACTGAAACGAAACGTGTCTCCAGTTCTTCCACCGAGTCTTGGTCTTCGCTTCAGTCTGAATTTGTAGCTGAGTGCCTGCAGTAGCCGAAGTACTCGTACTGTGAGTCGAATAAAAAAGTATCTTAAAGATAAAGACGGGCGGCAACTTTTTGCTTATTGTGTTTGTGTTCTACATAATTAAGGCTGTGCACGTGTATTGCGAATTTTGAATATCAACGACTTATACTCGTCTGAATATAAGTCTGAATATCTGTGAGTGTATTTGTGAGTGTATTTGCGAATGTATTTGTGAATGTGTGCTTTTGCCCTTTTGTGGCGTATTTCAAGTTCAACCTTCTGTCATAATGGTTTTTATTGGCCTAAACTTTTCTACAATATGGTAAAAAATCCATAGAGCCGCATTTTGTTTACATTTTATCTTCATTGACGTCGGTCTCAATGTTTATTCGGTTTCCCTTTTAATTTAGCGATCTGTTTTTACTCGTAATTTCGCTGTTTTGTATTTCTTTCAATTTCTTGTGTATCTCTTTACTCTTTACTCTTTCTGCATACGAGTATTTGCCAAGTAAACTTTACTCTACCGTGACGCATTGTTGCCCTGTCCGTGTTAACGGCAACGTCAAACAACATAGGATTGTGTTGGATTTGGGTTTCCACGGCTTATTCATCACTCAGCTATGAGACATACCCGTATACTTTCTTCAAGCCGTAAATATTTGCCAAACCTGACAGGTCACAGAGGCCAATTTATGGGTTTTTGAATGCTTTAAGTCCGTTTTGGGCTTGTCTTTAATTTCTTTTGTGCATTCCTATTTAAATGCAGTTGTTGCTACAACATAAACCAAAGAAAACCCTGTAAAGTATTTATTTAAGCTATATTCAACTGTTAAGCGAATTCAATTCAACATTGCCTATAGTTTCAATATATTTTTAGTATATAGTACATGTGGAAAAACACTCCTAGTTAATACTATCGATAGTAAATCGATTGTGTTCCAACTTAAGTGCATACATCCTCATTTTGAATAATTATTTTTTCATAATTTATCCATAGATCATTGTCTGTATATAACACTAAACGCTGGCATTGATCATAAAATAGAATTCAATGACTTTCAGAATATTGAAGGCATCAGTAAATCCAATATTCATGATGATTAACATACTGGTACTAAAATTATTAAGCACTACATAATAATTTGACAGCGCAATAAACTATTAAATATTATGTTCTAATTAACGGGCTGGCTGTGAAGTGTAGTATATCGTAAAATATATTGAATGCTTTTATTGTTTACTTAATTACACTAATCATTGCCTAATACTAGTACTAGGCAAAACCAATCCCAATCAAAGAACCAATTCTTTTGTGTATCGTGTCACAAACAGTCAAATGCACTTTTCGCAAGTACATCTAAATAAATTCCTTTAATTAAAATATCCAATTACACTTAATCGATTGTTTCTGCATGTCAACCGAATGTGATGCATTTAAATTCTAATCGATATTAAAGTATTTGGGGAGTGTGTCCCCAACCCGTTTGCCACCCAAAGTGCGAAATAAATTGCCGTGCATTTGTGCACATGGATATCACAAATTGTGTGCAATTAAGCCGGGCATTTGGGCTTCCACAATAATCGCATAAATCATTTTAATTGTAGGTAGAGCTCAGGGGGCGGGCACAAGGGATGCCCCAAATGAACAGCAATAATCACGCGAGTGTAAAAGATACATCCGCACTCCATTTTCAGTGTTAAAATCTTAATTTTTTCTTGGTTCAGTGCTTCAATTGAGAACACAAGTTTGGTCACGGCTATTGCACAGTGGTACGGAAATTGCTAGTGCTTAAAATATTCATATGTACTATGTCTATGTTGGTGTCGCCAGCATGAGATCATGAGGCATGATCTAATGCCTACTAGACCAAGCTGTCAAGCACCAAGCACTCAAGCTTATTTGAATTGAGATAAATTCGAAAGTAGCTACTGCTTAAATCAAAATTGTCACTTAAAAAAGCATCATCATCGTGCATATTTAAATATTATTAAAATTAGTTATTGTGAAATGTTAAATCCTTCTTGTCACGAATTGCTTTAAATGGAATTTGTCACAAGTCATCATATTTCCAGGTATTATTATGCCTGGCGCTGTTTTCTGACTGTTTAACTTATTAATCAGCCCATGGAGCGTATGCGCAATATTTCGTTTTATTGCCGCCAACAGCTGTACATACGCCTTCAATGCCAGGACCGGCACGTTTTTGTATGCCAAGGGCGTGTCAGTGTCCCACAAATCAACCCTCTAACCCCTTCTCTCCCCTGGCTGTCCCAACTCCCCCGGCTCTGTTAGTTTGTTCTCATCAATCAGCAAACTAAATGAGCGTACGAATGTGACGACGCCTCACAAATCCTAGTCGCACGTGCTTATTCAACTTTGTTATGAGTGTGCGTGATCCCGCTCCACTGCCCTTTACCCCTATCCCTTCTCAGATCTCTTTTCCCATTTGTTGTGTGTGACAAACAAGTTGGGGGAGTGTTTGCTCAGAACGCTTTAATTAGTTGGCGTTAAAGCCCTTTGTCTCACTAATTTACCGCATTTGGCATTTGGCATTTACATTAGTCCATAGTCAGCAGTCACACCTCTGCTAACTACCTTTTAACCTCCTCAAACTGCCCTCGCAAACAGGAGCGTCAATCATTGCCTGGGCTGGCATTTGGGCACGTGTTTGATTTATTGAATTCGTGCGATGTGCCTATGCATTGAGATTGAACTGAATCGACAGCAACAAACTGCAAACTGCAGTCATCCTGATGAGGATGATGATTATGACGATGAATGTTTGTCAGCCGCCCACTGATTTATGGATTTATGGATGATTTATATCAGAGCAGGCCCCATCAGCCGTAGTTACTGTCGAGATGTGACCCGTAATAAATGTGCGAAATTTGTAGCCCGTAGGTGACAATATGTGAATTACTCACTTCCAGATAAATAGCTGCCAACTGCTTAAATAGAGCGTGGGATTAGTCGGAATTTTTACTGAGACAATGGGAAATATAAAGCTGTTTAAATATTAATATGTAACGAGAAGTTTGAGATATTTTTCCAAAAGCGGAACATTAGCTTTAAAATGTTGTGTCATTAGAAATAGAATAGCACGTTGATGATTGTAAACTATTCTAATGCAAATTAGTGGAAAGACAGGTTCATCAACCTATCAATTTGCTGTTTGCTGGCCACTAAAAGCAAACGCTCTCCATACGATTATTGTTCAAGATACCGCACCTGTTGGCTTACCAATTTGCTTGGTCCGTATCAAACCAAGCTGGCCAACCACATCATGGCTTAAGCCTACCCAGTTGTGGCCTGTTGACATATTGACAACATGAAATGCAAACTTCCGCTTATACTGCTAAAGTCTACACGCCTTGGCAACTGTGACTAACTAAGCTGACCACAAGGATATGGCAATTAGTTGTTATATAGACAGACAGATAGTGATGGTCAGTTTTGCATTTGTAACTAAATAGCTTAATTAATAAATAGATATCGGAATTGATGCAATGAGTACTTTACTTTAATTGTATCAAGGTTTAACTATCAGTTCATGCGGCGTATGCGCAATATTCTTGTAGTTAAATTAAATGAGCTAAATTGTATTATTATGACAGATAAAATTTAAAATGCAGACATCGCGTTAAATTCAATGTAAGTGGTTGTTTTTTTGGAAATTTAATGCACACTCCGGGCCAATGCTATAGTGCCACTTAATATTTGATGTTAGTCTGTTTGTGTGGCACTCGAGGGATCTCTGTGCGTGTGTACAAACAAGAATTTGCCTCAGCTCGGCTTTTTCATTAAAACTTTAAGTCACTTTTGATGCTACAACTTTACATTATTCAAGCAACAGCCGCCGCAGTTGGGCAAAAATAAACAACCAACATATACATATGAATATGCATGTGTGCTTGAGCAGCAGTAGGCTGTCCTGGATCCTTCCTAGCCCCAACAGGCAACCCAAACAGATGAGTGCCAGGCCAACCACACAGCAAACAAAAAGAAACAACGCTCGTTGGAGCTACAGCCAAAAATATAGCCAAGGAGCAAATGACAATCCCCACTGAGAGATCTCTGTTCGTGAGTTTGGTTAAACCTTGGCCCTGCCCTCTGTAGTTGAGCCCAAAGTTGAACTCTTGACTCTCTAACCAGTGATACACCCACAATTCAATGTCTTTTACACAAATGCAGAGCAGAAGCAACATATTCGCTGTGGTAACAAAAAATATTGACAGTTGCCCAATTGGATCCGCTGTTTGACAGTCGGCGACGGGGCAACAACAGCAGCAACAACAACAATCACATCGACAATAATTACAATTCCAACAATTTTTCGCTCATGCTGCGCTAATATTGCCGCATTGACAACAACAACTACAGCAACAACAACAACTTCGACAACCAGCTGTCAACTTGTGCAAACTAAACAACCAGGATTTACACACTAATACACACACACACACACACACATGTACTCACATACACACACACAGCAAGACAAATTGACAGACAATTTAGCTGTCAATTGTGCGTCGTCTGTTTGGTGGCTCGCTCGGTGGCTCGGTGGTTCGGTGGTTCGCTGGGGTAGCGATGTCCTGTCCACAACCACAGGAAACATCTTGGCATTAATTTGCCTCGTCCTGCGTGCATGTGCGAGCAACAAATGTAAAATAAGACAAGCAACATTCAAGCTGCCGAATATTGAATACCCTTGCAGACTATTTGATTAAATTGTTCCAATAGCAAATATACTGTCTGTATTTAGTATTAACTCACATCAGTTGAAGTGATAGAAATAGGTAATTTTCCTATATGCGTCGCTTTTCCTAAAAAAATAAGAATACCCTGTATAAGTGTATGTCCATTTGATGGCCGTTAAGCTGCTCAACGAATGGCTAGGAACAAAGCTGCTTCTTGGCCATCTCGAAGGAGGATTCCTGGAATCAGCTAGGCAGTAAGTAAACAGCTGTTTGTTGCTCTGTGTTTGCCTAAGTTGACTCCTCCTACAGCTTCGACAAGACTATTAGGTCAATTGGGCGTGCTTAAAATATACAGAGATGACTTTGATTTGGACATGGACTTGGACTTGGCAAGCTAATCGTAGTCGTAAGCTATGCAAACTAATAAATATTTTGTGGGGCCACGAGGCCACTTCAAACTGCCCGCAACGAGGTCCCTAAAACCCAGAGCTCAACTTCACAGAATTCATTTAATTTTGTTCCCTTGCTTGACATTGTAGAATTTGCATCCTGTGAGGCAGCTTCAAACCAAAGCCGCTGAGTGCATATAATTTGGTAGCCCAAATCTGGCTTTGGTCCTTTGCGCAACTTTTGCAATTAGAACTGAAGATCCAGGCAAGTGGTATTTGTGGCAACTCACTCTTTTCCCTCTGCACTGCTCCTGCTCCTGCTCCAGCTGCTGTACCTCACACAAAGAGCATACTTGTTGGCTGAGCAACTTTTACAGCCACTTGTGGCAGCAACAGCAGCTGCCATTCCACCAAGCCAAGCGACTTGCCACTTGTTGTTGCATTTGTTGCTGCTTGTTTTACTGTTGTCCCCTCGCTGTAATTTCCTGTGCAGTTTGTGCCCCGTCACATGTCAGTCATCATGCTGTGCTATCTTTTGCAGGACATTTAGCAAAAAGTTATGATATGGAGAATTACGAAAAAATAAGTAAAAGTACTACCAAAAAAATAAATAGATATATTCAAGAGTATGGAGATTTTGATCAACATTCAGGTTCGAGCTCATCCCCTAAAGATTTTTATCACTCGACGGAACAACAGCTTCGTGTTCATTATTGCTATCTGAATTTGAACATATGAGGCCAATGCCCCAATATATGTATATATGTAAATATATTTATATATGTATGTGTGTTGTACAATGCCAGAGCAAAAATGTGCATTTGCTTTTGTATTGTTTTACTTTTGCCCCACTTTACGAGCACAAAGTAAACTTTGTGTTTGTGTGCGCCACATAAAATTCATTTTTAACAATAATAAGAAAAGTTGGCAGTGTTTGGCCCGCGGGCGAAAATCTCCTCCCGTCAGATCAAAATCGCAATAGCAACAGCAACAGCAAAGAATAACAACAATGAAAACAGAGAAACACAATGTGCATAATGCAAAATCGCATAATTCGAACGTAAAATACTCTCAAAGAATATAGTTTCTCATTTCTAATTTCGTTTTTGGAGAATCTTTTTTTCATAGACTTTTTGCCATAAAGTACAGACTCAGTAGAAAATTATTTATACCAAAACTAAAATACAAAATGTGGCCCTGTGTTGCAAAAAAAAAAGCGTAACCGAAATCTGACAACAGCTGGCAACGTTCCATGGCAATATCTGGCATTGCTCATATTACGTATACGCAACATTGAAAGCTGACATCTCATTAGGGTCAAGGCAGAGTGTACACGCACTATTTCGAGTGCTGGCCAAAGCAACAAGAAGCCAATTTGATTGCACTACACTACAAAACAAAACTCGGAAATGGGCATTGATTGAACATCAGAAAAAGTCTTAATTATGCAGGCCGGACACACAATGGAAGCCTGTCACAAGGATATTTTATCTGGTCCGCATGCTGTTGCTCCTATTGCTACGTGAGCGGATGAAAGGACGACACGTTGACACATGAATAGCACCCAAGGATAACACTAGCATTTAGTCTGCATGCTATTTCTATGGCCTGGCCTTATAAGCCACTTAATATGAAAACAGTTTTTCAATTCACGTCACGCCCAAACTGACACTGGCAAATGAGCTTAGCGTTAAACACAGCACAGGATTCAGCATTACACAGGATATTTAAATTACATTTTGTTAGTTTACTTTTCATTTCTCACTAAGAGCATTATCAAAGTTATTGGCCACTTTCAGCTCGAGGACAAACAATCCATAATGACAGCAGCAATTTCTTACCTCGCTGCATATTTAGATTGTTGGTTTCTGTTTGCTTTTAATCACTTTTGCAATGAGATTTTCACATTGATGTGCCTGTCACATTCCGATTAGCACCTGTTTGCGTATCTTAAAAAATAGAAACCGTTCAAATCGACTACCGCCTCTTGGCCAGGTGCTGTCCGTACAGCCGAAAGGCGACAACTAGTCATTCAGGAAAGCTCCACCATTTAGTGCAGAGCCTTTTCATGCGATTATCGTCATTGCCAGCTAGCCAGGCCAGCTACTTGGCCAGGACACGCCTGACTGCCCTCTCTGTGTGTATGGAAACCGACCAGTTTGCCAGCTAAATGGTTACATTAGCCAGAGGCGGCAGTCGGATCCGGTTGCTAGGTCACTCGGTTGGGCAGAAATTGCACTTGTCCTGCTGGCGAAAAACTAATCGGCAAACCGTGGCATAATTGACACCGAAAGCGTCAATTAATTAAATAAACTGTACGTAATAATTGTGATAAATATTCAAATGTTCTTAAACAATCTAAAATTTTAATTTATATTAATTAAACCTTCTTAATTGAATTAAAAATTAACTTTTTTGTCAATATCACTTGAAACTACAAACAAATTAGGTATATTTTATATTTTGATCACGTTGTCAAGAGACCTTATAACACTGTAAATTTGATGCTTCTGGCAATTGATCCAAGCGCTTGAGGTCAATTACCCCACTGTGCAACGTGAATAAACAGGACAGGTTTAAAGCAACTCTGTTAGTCAATCAGTCAATCGGTCAGTCGAGAGGTTCGTCCTTTCAGTCAGCGGATTGTCAACTATTTGCTTTGGCAACTCAGCCCTCAATTGGGTGTTCCTCCACTTGGTTTGGAAAATAATTACTTAAGTGGTAAATGTGCAACATTTATTGGTCAGCACACAAGTGTATGCTTTAGATTGTGAATTTTCTATTTATTTTATGTATTTTGCCAGTGCTGCACTTATTGATGGAAATTGTGTTCTGTCAATTAAAGGACTTTTAATAGTTTGTCGGCTTGTTTTTCATTACGATAACCATCTGTAGCTCAAATGCAATTTGAAAACAAGTAAAAAACAACATTAAAACTTATTCAAGCATCAAACTAAATGCAATTAAATTCGATCAAATTTATTCAAATGCAAAAAAAATAAAAATAGTTTACCATTGCAATTTCAAATGTAATCAATTGCTGGCGAAAAAGTTATAAAAATTTAATTGAAGCACTTTAATTAAATAAACCTAACATATTTTGTGTGAATTGGTTAAAGGTAATAAAAAGATAAATACGATATGAAAATTGGCTACACGGATAAAATATATAATTAAAGTATGGGTTTTATATATACCAAAAATTGATTGTGTCAGCCTTATTAAGCCAAGATGGATTGCTTTTATTATACTTAGTATATAAAGGGAACATCATCTGGTATAACTTGTGGCTCTCTGTCATGCCTAATTTGATTTTACTTTCCATCTACACAAAAAGCGAGTATAATACATTCTCTTTGCCAAATTGAGCCAATTCCCAGTACAAACTTACAACTTCCGTCGGCCATAAGTGCATGTGAGGCTTGAATGTGGGCCTTTTCCTGTCTGTTTCAGCATTTTGGCTTAAAACTTGTGAGTTCATCGTTTTCAATGTGTGATATAGTTAGATATACAGAAAACGTGTATGGTATGGAATTTTGCTATTCCCAAATATCTGACCTTATAATTTACCATCTGTTCATGACTTGATTTCTTGGTTTTTTGTAACTTAAAGCGCAGCAATCAATTTTGCTTGACTTCAGATTGTTATGGCTTTAATATTGATCAAAGGGCAAATGGCAAATTGTTACGCTACTTCCAGGTTTAATGCAGTATGAATAATTTAAATTTACTATCCTCTAACCCACGAAATTAAACCAATTCTCTTTTTCACTGATTCTATATTAGTCTGTTAACCATTCTTTAGGTTTCTATGTTCCTTCTAGATTCAAACCTCCAATGCTCAATTAATGTAGCGTATTCCAATGTCGTATTGTTTGCTGTTCAGATTACTGAAATAGATTCACGCCTTGAAATTGAATGCTTTGTTAACGCTAATTGGTTGTCGTCCTGCTTTTGTTGTTATCAGGATCTAGTTCCCTAATACTTTCTACCCAAAAGGGGTATAGCAACAATTTGAAATGTATGCTTATAGCAATTTATTAATCAAGTCTTTGAAATAAATGTTGATTCGACTTAACCAAAACATTCGTTTCTTGACAGCTGCCATTTTCAATTCTTAAACTGGAGCACCAAAAAATTCAAAGAAATCGATGAGAATTGTGCCAAAACATTTACTGTCTAATTTTAGCAATTGCACGATGAATTTCATTTTGAAATGTTAATTTAATGGTTGACATAAATCAAGAAAATTGTTTAACAATTTTTCCTGACGTATGACGCGTTTATTTTCTAGACTATTCTGAGACTGCTGACTCTTTTGTTGATCAATGAATGTCAAAAATATTTGCACAGTAGATAAGAACAATACTTTATTAAAGAATGCAAAGTTCTACGTCTTTCTGGATGATTCATCCAACATAGGGTTTCTTTGGAAAATACTGTTGTCAATAGTTATAATTGGATTATTATTTTTAATTTTATTGGAAATTGAGTCCCTTAATCCACTGACGCAATTGATAAGAAATTATTAATCATACACAATTTAAACTCTTGAATGAATTCTCTGTCGTTTCTAACAACATTATCATCCCAAAATTATTTTCAACTCTATTTTATGCGCTAACTGAGGAAGCTATAATATACATACAGGTACAGTTTGGATACTTTAAATTTATCTTGAATAGAACCCTATCTGTGTTCGACTGAATACGCATTACTCCAACTTTATCAGAGGCAGCCTTATATGGATACATATGTACATGTATGAATAAGTATATGTTTGCGGTAAACAAATATAAATTCAGCTGTGTTCACAGTATTCGCTCAGTATCGATTTGGTTGCCAACTTGGAACGACGTAAAAAATATACACATTAAGGAAATTATTTGAAAGTGAGGAAAATCAAAGATTTTTAAATGAATTGTTCATTTATTAGAAAATAAGTTGTGAGCCTTAGTGTTTTTTTTTTTGAGTTCTGTGCTATGCAAAGTTTCAACGAGCTTGGCCACATTCTGCTTTGTCTGGCAATTGTTTGAATATCGAAAACCAAAATAAAACAGATGTCAGAGAAAAGTAATCCAAAAGTTTACCACCGAGCCAAACATGCACCAAGACCGAAGAAAAATTGCACCAAACTTGATGTCTAATTTAAAATAAACCACGGAACGAACCAAACTCCGAGTCTGGCCAAAAGCCAAACTGAAACCGCAACAAAATTTACAGCTTCAAAAGTTTGCTGCATGGGTTAGGTTCCGGGTTGAGGCGGAAGAGCGGAAGACTCGAGCTCAAGTTATTGAGATTGAGCTGCACAATAAAACTTGAGTCTAAGCAACCTTAACTAATGATGAATCTATGCTCTCTGCCAATTGTAGAAACCACAGGCAAAACAACAAACCTAAGGATATGAACCAAACGAGACACACAATTGGCGGCCTTGCACTTCCGGCCCTATTACTGACCCTTCTGCTGCTTGTGGCACAAACTGCCAGTCGACCCCCGACGGAAAATGAGGGTGAGACGGACATTGCATCCTTGCCGCCGAATGCGGACAACGTAGAGGTAAGTGGAAGACTACTACAAGTTTAGTTTAAACCATCGATACTGATTTCAAGTTATGGACTAACCATCTAATCAATGCTTACTCTATAGAAGATTAAGCCTCTTTATCTTAAAATTGATTAAGTGTGGAATAGTTTGTTGAATCTATAATTTACAACAGTTTTCCTCTTTTTACTTCGCCTCAGTTTCATCATGTGAAAGTCGTGGATGGTGTCATGCACGAGGATCACCCTGTGGTCATGTACAAAGAGGACTTTGTCAACGAGGATTATGGTATGACCTAATAATGCTGCTTCCAATCGCATGCACTCAGACTTATTTAATGCCCACACAGATCCCACTAAAAACGAGACACAAGTGAGTCATCACAAAAAGTATAGACATCTGCAGCGCACTCGTCATCATCACAGTAGACCATCGGCTGAGGCAGTGGCAGTGGAACAGCAGCAGGAGAAGATCCACTTTGATGTGCTGCCCGAGACTCCAATTGTAATAGGTGATGATGACTCTGGCGCCGACCACTTTGAGGCATCGCAGCTTGTGCAGCCTTCAAAGGAGGAATCGCTGCAGAAGTATCCTAAAAAGTATCACAGTCGCCAACGTCGCCAGATCTTCAATCCTTATAAGAACAATTACTATGTATCCCAACCGCGACTGTACTACAACACTGGGCCACCTCGTCTATATTTGCCTGTTCAGCCTTCACAGAACTATCAACGGTACGAATAATAACAGGACCTTTAATTAAATTTCATATAAATAATGAATTTTCCGTGCAGCTATCCTGTAATTGGGAAGAAGCCCAAGTATCAGGGAAAACTGCCTTACTGGCAAACCGAGAAACCCGGCAATCAGTTGTTTACCATAGACAATCGCGATACCTTCCAAGAGGATAATGATAACAGCCTGTTCCACAACTCGAATCCTGCAGATGCCGATTTCTCTGTATTTAATCGCACCAGGCCGTCACGACCCAATAATCAAGTTAGCGGTGGAGGTAGCAACAATAATGTGAATCACTGGCAATCTCCCCCTGAAGAAGGTTAGTCTGGACCTATGTCTGGGATTATCTAATTATTTATATATGTTATTCTTCTTTTTTTTTTATTCACAGAAAGAGAGCCGGCACCAATTTGGGGCCCAAGCATAGGTCGTCGGCCAAACGGTGGTAAGTTATCATCCCAGGAACCTGACTAGCTATTGTCCCTAATCATATGTCACTAAAGCATATAACATCAAAGCGTGTATAACAAATTCTTGCTTTTTAACCAGATGCATCCGAATCAGTCATTAGTCATTCTGCATTCTGCCTATCTTGCTTTCTTCTCCTACTTCTACTTCTACATCTACTTCTGTTGACCAGTTACAATTCTTGTTACGTCACAGGACGACAACCTGCCACACAAGCTCCAGTCTGGTCACAAACAACCACAAGCCGTCCGGCGCGACCACAACAGAGTCCGGGGAGCAACTCACCCGCAACCACAGCCCCAGCCAGGATTTCCAACTGTGTGTGGGCGATTGTCAACTGTTGCTCACAGGACAGCACTATGATTCGGTACAACTGCTTTGAGGAGTTTGGATGTCACGGCGCCTTCTGGGGCGTTAATCCTTGTACAGATCGTGTGCGCGATGGTGCGATTTCCTCATTAACTTCAAGCAATGTGTAGTGGCTGTTCCCTCTCTCGGAATGGCTTTGTATGGCTGTGTGTGGCTTGAAAGTATTTAGTCGTATAATAGCTATACAGGAAATCATTTTAATTTATTTTAAGCGTAGGCTATAGCTCGATAAATAAAGAACTTCTCTTGATCGACAAGAAAATAATTAATACTCTGTACTGTGAAATGCATGACTTTATTTCTATTAATACTAATAATTTCTTATGCCGCTAATTAAATAATGTAACACTATACATAAATAACTTTAATTTGCTAATTGTTTAATGAACTAGTTTATATTTCTTTCAAATTAACTAATTGGTTTCAAAGCAAAGACATCAATTATAAAAATGGTTGGTTTAATTCACACAATTATCCTCGAGTTATCCCTCTTATTTTACGTCCTCAATTCCGGTCCGCCCTCAAACCTGATTACTCCAACTTAGTCTGGTCTGAACTCCTCTCCTCTCTACAGTTTTGTGGTTTCAATCCTTGGATTAATTATGTAAAAAAAAACCTTGCCAATCTAATAATTGTTGCTATTTTTATTAGCTGCATAACCAACAGCATCAGAGCGCGTTCGTTGAAGTGTAAATTATTAATTGATTAAATAGACCGGCTAAGGCGCTCTTGGCCACCTTTAACACACATACACTCTCACCAATACTCACATGCATGCATTTATACTGCCACGCCACAAAAGTTAACATGTTGGCGCATTTTAATTGCAGACAGTGTGGCCCTAGCCGGCGGCTTTGGCTCCCCCTCAACTCCTAAGGCTCTGCCCCCGCAGTCTGTGCAATCTACAGCATCTTGGACAAGCCCGCCTTGGCATCAGCCTCGGCCTCGGCCACGGCCCGTTGGGCCCCGTCAAGGTGAGTCAACTGTCGATGGAATAGCTAAGCAATATGATGAATCGATACATTTCTTACTTATAGAAACCGTACAGTACCCAGCGGAGCCCAGCTATCAAATGGGCAGTTCCTGTCAGCGTGCCAAGAGGCTTTGCTGCAATCTGGCTAATCTGGGATCCCAGTACGCTTGTTTCCACCATCAAAAATGCGAACAGAGCGTCTCAGAGATAGTTGGAACTTGCTACTAGTTCTTGTTTGCCAAGAATCTTTTTATTAAGTAATGCGGACAAAAAATGTCTGTTCAATGCTCCACTTACACCATTAGACTTGAAGTTTTCCTATTACATTTAATATCGTTGCTGCACAATTGGATGAGTAGCGGGAACAGAAATCTAGTCGTCTACTTACTTAAATGGTGTATGTGGGGCAAGATACATTTTATAACATAGTATAACATAACACACATATAAATATGTATTTATTATTAATTTTGTGTAAACAATAAGCCAGGATTCTAAAATTCAGTCTACCGGTAACATTACTTTTAATTAGTAACTTTCTGTGCTTTCTTCAGTTCAAAGGAAAAACCTTTTTGATAACATTTTGTAGCAAACTGCTTATCATTAAATGCCAAATATTGTGCGTAAACTTTATACTCATATCTTTTCAATCAATTGCTTAATTCCAGCAATCTTCAATGCAGTGTTGTCAGCGGCAACTTGTTACCAAGAAATCTTAGTTGAGTTAATATGCCAGCCTAATGTCACTTGGAATCGTATTTAAGGACACACGCAAAAGTCCGTAAGGCGATTACATTGTGGTTATTGTTATGCTACACCCACTGTGCCACAAGCAACTGGCAACTGTATATTTGGCTTAATTGACTTGTGTTTTGTTTCCTCAATTGTTGCCTTTTTTCAGGCGTACTCTGTTACAATAATCTTGCCTCCTTAAGGGCTCGCTCGTCTATAGAATGCACTATGGGCAATTTAACCGATTTTTTGGAATAGATTAATAACCCATAAATATTTTTTAAATTTTTTCTCAACACTCTAATGTGATTTTAAAGTACTTTATTTTTCCCCGACCATTTTATGTTTTCTTTTTCGGTCGACATTTCATGCAGTTTGGCTATGTGGTAAAAGTGAAATTATTTAAAAAAAAATACTGTTAAAATTCCAAATTGTGGAATGTAGGAATACTTACCACTGCCACTGTCGTAGGATCGTGAGGTGGAGCCACTGGTATTTGAGCGTTTTATCTCTCGGCGACCCATTGTGTCTCTATCTGTTGTTTGCTGCTGTTCCTGTTGCTGTTCCTGTGGCTGCTGCTGTGGCTGTTGCTGTGGCAAGCGGGTTGAAGATGGGGATGAGCTGTTGGCCACGTGGCACGTGGCTAGAAGTGCGCAAGCTGTTGAAGCAGCTGCCTTGGCTACCGCAGAGCTGTAGTTTGAGTTTAATGCAACTGCTGCGGGACTATTACAATTGCTGTTGCTGCTGTTGCAGTTGCAACTAAGCGATGGTGTGGATGCGGTGGCGGTGGTGTGATTGGCCAGCAGCGAGGATGCGGCGGCACTGCGTATGGTGGGCGGGAACTCAAAGTAGTTGACCTGCAGCTGATTACTCAGCAAATTGATGGCGGGTTTAGTGGCCAAGCTGCTGCCAGAGTCCTGTGGGATGCTGTGATTGTGATTGTGGCTGGAACTGCTGCTACGCCTATGCTGCTGCTGATGATGGTGCGGATGATGATGTTTCTGGGCTGGATTGGTGCTACAGCTGCTGCCGGTCAATTGGTGCTGATGCGGCGTCGGCGGCGGCGGGGGACAAGCGTTGTTGATGCTGCTGCTGCTGGAGAAGGAAGATTTTCGCAGTGATGATGGTCTCAACCCTTTGACAGGGTACAATGGGTACTATCGCCCGGCAACGCGTACCCAATCGCGGTGGTCTCGCTCACTGTTGTACCAAATGCCTGGAATGCAAAAAAGACAAGGACACAAACTGTTAATCGATCATCCTTCATCGTTCATCGTTCATCGTTAAACGTTATTGTAATCGTATCATTGCCCATCGATAAACACATTAAATGCACGCAATGGTTACAGATTAAAGACAAAGTGCACTTAAACCGAATCTCGGCGCGTGGCCAGAATGACAACGCACATTACGCATTACGCATTACGCATACGCCCCCGTAAACTGTGAGCGGCAGCATCGTAAAAGGCAGACCGCGTGGCCATTAACCAGGCCGAAACCAAACAATTTGGGACAGTCGGCCCTTACTGGCGGTCACTGCCAATTTCGCCAAATATTTGGCACATGAAATCATTTTGCGCTAATAAAATTTCACGCCCCACTGGGCGGTTCATTGATTTGCTGTAAAACGCCTCCCACAAAGTGACCACGTTCTCTGGAGACTCCAACAGGATACTGGATACAGATACAAATATTAGCTACACGTTATACAATATGAGATTAATGGGGACGTCATTCAGAGTTTAATATGCATTGAATAAGTTAAATATGCTTAGTAAAGTTCATAAACTTCAAGTATTAATATATATTTCTTATTAAAGTTTAATGAGCAGACACTGCGACCCGGCAATTAAAAACTTGGCCGCAATTAAATAGGTAAGAGTAATCAAAAAGGCATTTCGAGTTCGAAAACTGGAGGATAATTTAATCAGAGGTGCAAAAGCAAATTAAGCTTTGAAGTGGGCGCCTTCAAGGCCACCCCACGCTGATAGTTACGTAGTTATTTATTACAGGGCATTATTTGCCCCGGCAACAAAGCGCTTCCAGCAAATCCATTCAGATTCCACTTGAGCAGCCATTGAATTGCAACTACTTCAACTTATCTTTCTAGGGCATGGGAAATGCTTTTAGTACCGGAAAAATAAAGCAGCAAACAGCAATTCAATAGATAGCTAGGCATAACAATATCATTCTATTACAGCTAACTCCTTCGCCATAGTTTGCTTTTCTCAACAGGTTGCACTTGCAACTGTAGCTGCAACTGCGGCTGAATGTATGCCAATCAAGAGACATTTCGTTTCTTACAATCTGTAATAAACTACGTTTTCTCTATATTAAATTATGCCGCACACAACAAGTAAAAACCAAATGAAATAATCAGGACCAGGTGAAAGAAGCCTGTCATGTTCAAGGTAAATACTACAATTCAATTTAACTGTCAGGGAATGCACTTTAATAAAGTAAATACTCGCTGGCAGGTCGCCAGTGGTCCGACATGCCTCACAGTGTGTGTGCCACAAATATTGTGGCATACACGTACAGCTGCCATTTCCATTTGCCGCTGTGAAGCAACAAGCTCATTTGTCCGTTTGCCCGTCTGTTCAGTCAATGTTTTCTAGTATATATGTATCTGGAAAATCTATTTCAATATATACTTATATAGTGTACATATATAGTCGTAAAACTGGTCACCGCACGCACACAATAAGCACAGCTGGAGAATGGCAAGGTTGAATGGTCTAATTTGAATGCATAGAGAAGATGGGATAGCGAGAAAGACCCTAAGAGAGAAATGGAAAAACTCAGTCTTCCACATGTTGCCTCTAATCGGTTCGGATTCGAATTACCATAATATGACACCAGATAGGAAAGAGAGACACAAGGATGACACCGCACACACTAACACAAAGGAGCACAACACAACCACAAAAAAGGAAAACAAATAAGTAAGCTCTAATCGAATATACCCTGTACTTAAACAGCTTTCTTTTTTGCTCCTACACTGGCAAAAATATTCATTTAAAATTTAATAGTCTGTTTTAAAAGCTTTTATCTTGATACCAAGAACATTGCTCATATTCCATTAACGAATTTATTAAGATTACTCTTCTGTTATTAAGAACGTTGAGGTCAACATTATTTCATGGCTTTAAATTATTTAAGATAATTTAAATAAAAATTTTCCCGTCTCATTTAAAAAAAATTTAATTAATTTCTTATAAAAATTTTGCACCGATTTAATTTGTTTATTATTTAAATTTTATTTAAATCATTTCAGAATGGCACATGTGTGCAAAGAACAACGTCTACAGTTATGCAACACTTGCTTACCCTTTAATCTAATTAATTTTAATAATATTTTTGGTATCAGAAAAATCTGTTTACATACAATCCCTAAAAACTTTTCTATAAATGTATGTAAGAAAAGTCACTTTCATCTGGTAAATGCATTTGCACAATTTTATTATGCTTTTTACCCACTCTATGGGTAAAGGGTATAAAAAACGTCAAGCCCAATGAATCTCATGGCTCAGTTTGCCCAACCAAGTCACAGGGAGAGCGAGGGCTAGGGGCTGATCAGGCAGCCGGGGCAGGATTAAAGCATCAAATTGTTAGCTGATGCCTTTGGCTTTGGTACAACGCATACATAGATCAAAGGATGACACAAACTGGTGTATTATGGATGAGTGTGGGTATTTTGTATTGTGCATCATTTGTGCCTAAGCCTGACATCGTCAGTTATTCATTGAGAGGCGGACGGCGGCCCTAGCCGTAGTCCCGACAACGTTTTTTAATCAATTCCTCAAGTCACTCTATCAATAATGCCGAAATGAAAAATGTTTTCCCATTGCTTTTGTTATTGCGCGTATTACTGTTGTTGTTCTTGTTGTTGTTTTTGTTGTTGTTGTTGTTGTTGTTGTTGTTGTTGTCTATCTGCTGAGCAAGTGGAAAATGCGAATTTCCTTTTAACGCTAGGCGCGTGCCTTCCTATTTTTGCCATTTGTCGATATTATATTTCCTTTTCGCTTCCTTTAACTGCCACAGTTATGGCATTTGCCATATGCCTTGGCCACACAAAATGACAGCCTTTTGGGTTTTGAACATTTAATTTTTTCTAATGAACTTGCAAAAGGCGTCTTCTGATTTCAATGAAAACAACTCAATTTAGTTAAATGTTAAGCCCTTCTAAGACTGTCCCAACTACTCGGAACTTAGTCGGACCCAAAAGGTTTCTATTAGACATTATATTTCGTGCTGCAGTATATTCTAAGAAACTTGTACAAAATAATTTAAATTTCAATTGAAAGTTTAAACCAATTAAATTAAAAATAATGCCTAAGTCCCTTGAAGACATTAAATTATATATGAGCACAAAACGGCATTCAAATTCCATGCATTTATATACTCTTCTTGAAATTCTATACGATCTTATATTTTGGAACTCCCACTTGGGGGCTTAATCTATTTCTCAATCGAGCTTTTAAGCTTCAAGCTCAGCTTGAGAGACTTGATCAAGCAAATGAGAACATACGACTTGTTTGCTCTCTCTGGAGCATTTACATAAGGCTCTACTGTTAACTGGGTCTATAATCTGGCCCATCTGTGAATATGGAATTCAAATTTTTAAATTCGCCCCCAATTTGGCAGCCGAACGCAGGTGAACCAGCCTATTTTGGCTTTGGTATTTGCTGGGCTTGCGGCAAACTGTTGGAAAATTCTTTAGTTATATTAAGTATTTGAGCGCCTCCACATTCCATAAGCAACTCATACCCATCTGAAGACCATCTCCATCTCCATACCAGTCGCATGCCCAGCTCAAAACTTGGCTTTTACATAGTTGATGCTGGAGCTCGACGTTGTCATAGTTAAGCCAATGTAAACTTTTTTAATTTGCAATAATAATAAAAATTCCGTTTTTCGGCTGCCAGCCAGCAGCGCACAATTTTAGACGCACTCTATAGAGAATAATTCAACAAGTTTTATGCGCTGCCATCGTCGTCGCCACCTCTGAAAATATTTGTGGTTGCTCTTCAGTGTTTTATGGCAGCTCACACATGGGCAGGCACATCGATGGTGGCTAAGAGGGATTGGGATTGGGATTGGAATTGGGACTGAGCGAGGCAGTGAGGAGAAGAAAGAACTCTGGGCCAAGTGGATCACTCACGCGTAGTTTAAGACCCATTTGATTAATGGACACAAAGTGCTGGAAAATGTGACTTATTTTACTTTTTGCTGCTCAAAGGTGCTTCACATAGCTGTGTTTTAATTTACAAGCTCATCTATTTGCTATAAAAAATGGAACTGCAAGTCTTTGATAAGAAAATAGATTTGAGGCCGTCAGGTGAGTTTATTAAAATTTATTTACATTTTCTCAGGTATGTTTAGAGAAACTTCCCTATCTTATAATATTTTATTTAAATTCTAAACATTGCCTAGCGTTCAATTTTTACGTGTATTTCAAAGTTATGTAAAATTTAATTCTCCTTAAATATTCATATTTTTCCATAAGAAAAGATCTTTGTTTTTTTATTCAAAATAGATTAAAATAGATTTCAAGCGTTGAATTTAACGGAACAATCTGATTAACCTTACCTGGTTGACTTATAAGATACAATTTTATATTATTATAAACTCTTTTAAAACAATACTTTTTGGATCTCTTAGATTGTATATAATTTTTTCTCATACCCAAATTGAAATAGTAATATATGATTATAATTAATGGTCTTAACAGAGAAACAATTATGCATTTTATTTAATAGAGATAAACATACTCTAATTGCAGATCCTCTAACAAATTTTCATACTCATAAAATTTCAGTTGGCCATATTAGAAACTTAATCTGTCCAATGCTCTCGACTGTTCCATTAGTCCTATGTCTACAGCAAATAAATGAGATTCGCTTTCCGAGCAGACGACAGGACGACAGGAGCAGAGTTAACAACGAGACACGCAGACACACACAGAGGACACACGGCATGTGGCAGATACTTTAAAGTAAATGCTGCTGTCACTGCCAAAAATCGATAACCACGAGGGGGCGTGCAACGAGAACAAGGAGAAAGAGTCCTGTAGGGGGGAGGCACAAGTGCAAAGCGGAGACGAGCAACATGTGGCTAGTGAGATGCACACAGGCAGGCAAACAGGCGCGTTCAGATGTGCGCCAGAGGGGGGAGTATTATTAAAAAAAAAAAAAAAAAAACTTAAGGGGAATGTTCAGCTTTGGGCGATAATGCGAATTTTTTTTTTTTTTTTTTGTGGGTGTTGCTCGGTGCCCATTTAACCAGAAGCGTTTTTTTATTGTCACGAGCATTTGAAATCGCGCACGAGCCGCGACCAAGCAGCTTGATTGAATGGAAGCTGTTGAATGTATGTGTGTGTGTGTATATGTGAGTATGTGTGTGTGTGTGTGTGTGGAAATATGTGAAGCCTTTGTATTTGTGTCGATAAACGCTGGCACACATGGACAGGTAGCCCCAACACTTAGGATATGGGGACAAACAGGAACTCAACAAACCGCCCTTGGCTTAAATAAACGAAGCTGCGCGTCCTTTCACCTCCGGCAACTGCATTAGTATGTGCGTGTGTGTGTGTGTGCGAGTGTGTGTGTGCGTGTGTGGGAATTGCTGTCCCCATTATGAGCTGCTCGTTGTTTATTTAAGCCGCATGTGCAAATAAAACGCTCCACCTCAATCATACCCACAAATATCCAAAAGCCCGCAAACAGAGCCTTGCAGTATACTATGCTGCTGTTTTAATTAAAATTTAATGAAATTAACGAAAATATTTTTATTGCCCATTTACGATGTTGCGTACTTTGCATGTGACCCTCAAAACGGTTCACAATGCTGTGTGCGGCAATATGAAATATGAAAAATGAAAGTAGGCTGAAAAATACGTTTATGCAGATGACAGCTCGATTGTTGACTCAGTATCATGTTTTGATTATGCCTTGACCTCTAAATTGATATTCCTTTTAAATCTAAAATTAAAAATATTTTAGCCCTTTTCTGACATTTTTGTTTTATGAAAAGTCCCCTACAGACTTCATTCATCTATAAATTGGCTAAAACTCATCCGATTTTTATTTAAACTGGCGTTTTTATCATATTTTGAACTCTCAATTGATTTTTTCATTCAATTTAAAAATTGAGAATTTTGACCCCCCTGTTAGGTATTTTCTGACCCGTGATATGCTACACTGACAGTATTTCCACTGAGCTAAAAATACTATAAAAAATATGAAGCAATGTTTGCCGTTATAGTTAAATTAACTGCCAGCTTAAGCAAATTCGCAGTTTAGTTCTGCTGCTGCCAGCTGGCAAATAGTCTCCCCTCGCCAGTTAGTTTCCCTCCTGGCATTTGGTTCTGCAAACAGGTTAATTGAATTTACTGAATTTGTAGAACGCACGAAGTGGAGAAGGGAATGAAAGAGTGCGAGGGCAGTTTAGTAACATATGCACTTCTGACCACACGCAGTTATTCCATTATGTATTTATACTTTTTATTTGATTTAACCATTTCGATTGCATAGTCTTTACTAACTACTTTTCATATTAGATAAATTTAATTTTTGAGAGCAATTTCAATTGTATCAGAGCTAACGATAGTTTCCTACAAGTTGCTTGGATTATTTATTAGTATTGATAGTTTTCCAAAAGTATCTATCATTACTTTTGATAAATTGACAAAGCTATTAAAAAGAATCCAATTTTAAGCTTGATTCTAGAATAACGGGTATTGCACAAGCGTAAATTATTCACTGTTAACCCACTTGGATGTGTGTGCGTATGTGTGTGTGTGTGTGTGGGATGCAAAGTTAATTACGCTGCGAAATGGATTCAACACTTGCCACACGTAACGAGGCGTCAACGAACAAACTTTTATCGCCATTGCTCTGCAATTTTGGCGGCCATCACAACTGTATCTATGCGCGAAGGTGTATCTGTGTGTGTGTGTGTGTGTGTGTGTGTGTATGCATTAACTTCGTTACCACAGCACACAGCACACAGCACTTTTGCTGGACCCGTTCCCCTCATAAAAATATTATGTTTTTTACCCGCTCCTCCAGCCCCCGTTCCCCATCTGGCTGCGATGAACAGCTTTGAAAATTTGCACGTCATACGCACACAGTTTTACGAGTATTACGCAAATAGCTGGAGGCACAACAGAGAATGAAGGGGGTTGACAACCCTTTTTTGGTCCCTACTCGCTGCCAGACATCCTATACATCCTATACATCCTTATGTATATGAACTGTGTATGTATATTCCTTCCACACAGACTCGCAACTTTTACGATGTGTGTTTTTCAACAGTTGCTACGTGACTTTTCACTGAGCGTTGCAGTTGGCACTTTAGATGTTGCCTTTGATTTTGGCGTGCGGCAAATGGAGAAGGCATCAGCTGGCAGGACACTGATAGTCCTAGTCAACAGTTGGCCACACACACAGACACACACACACGCACACACACTCAGACACATTTGGGCACTACTATTAATTGCATGTTGTGCACTCGTTGAGCACTTTGAAATTGAGATGTAAACTGCACTCCGATCGGAATGGGATTTGGAAATTGGTTGCTCAATTTCAGTTGAGAGTTGAAAGGCAAATAAACAATGGAACTATCGAATAATTACAATTACAATTACAGAACTAACTGAAATTGACCATTCAAGGAAATATTTAACTTAACCTATCGCCACCGAAACTATCGACTATCGGCAGTCTGTATACAGTCCAGCTCTAGAAAGAATGTATTTCTGACAGGCTGTGGATTGCATTTTTAATTGCTTCTGCGTAAAGTATGTATAAACGGGCCAACAATCTGGCCGAGAGCAATGATTTGATTGCAATTTTGCACTTTTGGGTAATACTCCTAGTCGTGGCACCGAATATCAATCCAATGTCGGTGGCAGAGCGTTAAATTAGCCCCGGCCTCACATACAATGTAGGAGTAAGAGCGAGAGAGATGAAAGAGAAGCCAATTATATTTGGGTTTGCCGGGGCATAAATCAGAGACTGGCAAATGGAGCAGAAACTACGGACAAAGTGCACATGAAGCACTGTGAAATGGAATGCAAAAACGTCACCAAAAATATGGCAAAATTGGCGTGCATAAAATGGATAAAGTGAAAAGCAGCTCTCCTCTCAAAAAATGTGCAGCTCGACCCAGAAAAGAATGCCATGGAAATTTTATTTACATTTTTTTTTTTTTTTTTTTTTAGAAATTTCTATTTCACAAAACATAAAGCGTGAAACAAAGGAAATGAAAATGGGCGTAATGGGTGGTTTAGGGGCTAGTCGAAGCGGAAGGGTCGGGTCACATAAATGCCCTTCGATGCACTCCATTTGTACCAAACCGCGACGCATTAATGTGTGTGTGTGTGTGTGTGCCTATGTATAAGTATGTGTGGATAAGCTTTGTATGTGTAATTAACAGTTTCCATTGTGGTCACATTTGTGAGAGTTCCCTTATTAAAAGGACAAAACAAAATCAAAAATCCTATTAAATGCGTTGCAGCAGCGGAAATCAGAGCACTACGATGAAAACAAAACTAGACGTTGCATTTGTCAGTATTGCTGATTGTGATTCCTACAAATGCACTTAAAGTTTTTCCTCCATTGAAAATGTCAACATGAATTCACACTTAAGGACATAAAAAGAAAGTCGAACGCACCCATAACCAGATTTACTGTTATAGAAATGCGAAAGACGTTTACGGGTTTTCTCCTAGGTTCTGACACATAGACATATGAGATTGAATTGCTTAATTGAACTTTGCGAATATCCTGGCAATGATATCGGTTCAGTTTTAACAAACTTATGGAGTTGGAGAATATTTTTATTATATATTTATTTTATTTTTGAACTTTTTTTCGTTGTTGTTTGACAGAAAAAATCATAAGCAGATTAAAAATGTAGTTTCCTAAAGATTTAAATGAACAATTAATTTAATTTAGAGAATTAACAAAGTTATGTGGAAAATAGTTAAAACAGTTATGTTTTCAAATGTGCATCTTTATCAGATTGTTTAAACACATTTTTCCCAGAACTTATGTTAAGCTTAAAGCTACTTTTTTAGTTCACTTTATAGCTACGTAAATTTAGTATCTTTATCTATGTCTTTTTTGTGTATTAGGGCGACAAACTTTGCCATTTTATTAAAGTGATGTTAAAATGTGGAAAAGGGAATTCATTTTTTATATTCAATAGTCTTATCGAACACATGACATAATAAGTAGCAGCAACAGGCAACACGATTCAAGACGACGCACAAAGAGAGCAACTGTAATAAGTGGCATTTACACTGTTGTTTTTTAAAATATACTGTTGATATATTATCTTTGCCAATAAGTAAAAGTGTAAAATAATGCACTATTCATATTATCTCGAGTTACCTAGAGTAACAGACCTATCGATAATGCTGTTAATAGAAAGTTTTCTATTCGATAGTCGAAATCATCAATCGTTATCTTTAAATGTCAAAAAACACATCGCCGATATTTTAGAGACCACAAATTCTATTTGTATAATGATGATAGTTGTCCTTGAACCTTGGTGTCCTTTTGGTATAATTTGTTTGTACAGTAATGTGAGTATCTTCCCTTTCGCAACCCCTTTTCTTCTGCAGGACCCCTTTAAACTGTGCGAACTCACTAAATTATTGATAAAATTAAGGTTTAAATTGTTAATTAAATACAGAAGCAACGCTTTTGGCTTCCGGCGTACATACTCCATCATTTTCCCCTGGCTCTTTGAGACCTGTTACCTTGCCACGGTAGCTGCATAATTTGTACATTTCTCAGTCATGCCCACAATGGCCGATGTCCTTCGTCCTTGTCCTGCTTTGTTTTTCCATTAAAGCTTGTAAGTACTCATTAACATAAGCCGCTGATGTTTTTGTTGTTTTTATCTGCATTTGATTTAATCGTATTGTTGTTGTTATTATCTCTGTTTTTTTTTTTTTTTCTCTCTGCTAGAGGAGGTCCTCACAAACTGAAGCAAGACTCGTGCAGGAGTTGCTCAATGGCAGCCACATTTAAATTAATTTTAATAAAAAAAATTCAAGCAAATTCTTTGCAATTGGTGTAGTATTATACGAGCACATAGAATCAAAAGATACTGGCCCATAAAAGTAAAAAGCAACGGCGAACTTCAAGTTGAAAACGAAAGCAGGACGAGGAGGAGTAGAGCAGGATATGGCCTAAGCCCGAATATAAAAGATAAATTAAAAAATAATATCAAGAAAACAACGAGCAGCGCAACGACAAGGACAAGGACAACGACAACGACAACGGAAAAGAGCCGAATTACGCATAAAAAGCCGCAATTGAGTTTTTGGACCACACTCGGAGATAGACAGCACCGCACCCCACCGCACCGCACCGCACCCCACCAAACAGACCCTATACCGTATTGCCATCCCACAATATATGCGTAAATCTCAACAATCTCATTCTCCGTCCTTTTGGAGTGTGTACCCCAACAACAACAACAAAAAGAAAAAATATTCTGAACCAAAAAGTCATACACGACAGCATTGGGTCTCGTCAAAAGGACTTGCGACTCCAATATACCCTGACTATTTCCATTAAGTGGAATATTTAATGTTGATGAAAGACAAACGAAAGTGAATACAAATAAAAAATGAACAGCTTATGCACATCTTCATATAAATTGATTGATTTTTACAATTTCAAAAATCTTTTCATTGATTGCATACAAAAAGTATGTTGAAAATGAATTGCATTGTCATTTAAATATTTCTCATTATTAATTTAAAATGCATTTCGGGAATTACAGAAATAAAAATAATCCGGCAAAATTATCTTTGCTTATATTCCTTTCGTAAGTGTCGTATTATTCTCTTAATTTTGCCTGAAACCTTAACTCTACATAAAAGGAAAATTTTTATATATGTACCATATGTACCCTAGGAACAGGACTATCAAAAAATCGGCAAACGAAAAGCGAAAAAAACCCGAAATGACGGAACCAAGACATCGTAAAATTGCACGTATGTGTGTGTGTGTGTGTGTCTCCCTGAGGAGGAAGGGAAGATTTTAAAACGCTTACTGCAATGTTTCATTAACTCTACATCAATACTTTTTTTCTCGGCTGTGCCACTTTCCGGCGTACTTTTTACGAGGCTTTTTTTTGTATAAAGACGTTGAAATCAATGCACACTTATCCAACGCTCAACGCCGTTGATTTGCTCGTGGCTCTTACATACTGTTAAGCCTCGTAAATCTTTCGGATATTCAAGAGGAAATAAGTTATAATTGCAAAAGCGCCCGCGCCTTGATGTATGCATCAAAAATCACTTACACACTTCTCTGGTTAGGGTGGTGGTGGGGTAATAAACAAAGATACCTAGATAGATAGGAATTCGATAAGTAGAGAAAGTGCGGAATAAGTAGCTTAAAGAAGTGAATTCTATAGCTGAGTATTTAACTTCCTAACTCACTCCAAGCCTATTGAAAGGAAAGGTAAAGAAAGTATCTCTCATTTCTGTAGGAGAACTTTAAGGTTAACTCGCTTTCTTTCAATAAAATATTAAAGCTGCACTGCTAGATTAGGACGAATTGTTGTTAGGACAAAGTTGCTTTTAACTATTATATAACAAATTGCAATCCATACTATCTCAGTTTAAGTGAAACTCTTCTCTTCTCAGTTGAATCTCATTAATGATATTAAGTCATGTAGTTAATACTCATGCAGAACTAAAGACTGAGTTTTTTACCCTATTAAAAATGGGTAGAAAGGAGTTAAAAGGTTTTTGTGCAACAGGCAGAAATACTTTTACTTCCGACTGGGGGTGTTTTAGAACTGCGTGAAAGGTATAAAGGCATTTAATAGTCTAAAATTGTTGTTCTTCTAAAGACCACTCCTACTTGTTAGTATATAAATTAACATTGTTTCACGCCAACTTTGTTCACAATTTTGTTGGGTTCCTAAAGAAACTTTTCTCTTTTTGTGCGCGCATTTCAAATGGTTTTTATGCCACAACGAAACAATTTCTCTATTTCGCACTTTGCCACAAAGTAACTCTGTCTGACGATCTCTGATGGTCGCTGTGCATATGTGGCATGCAGTGTGAAGTGTTGAGTGTTGAGTGTGGCACAATGCTGATGTGCTCTTTTGTGCAGTTGCCAGTTGTTGGTAGCAAAAAAAAACAAAAAAAAAAGAAAACACAGGACGCTGAAAAGTAAATATAAAAGACATTAAGTGGCGTTTAACGGGGCGCTGCAGAAGCCGCAGCATGCGATGTGGTAATGTGAGGGGCAACAAGGAGATGCCACAACATATATGTATGTATGTATGTATAAATGCAAACAAGCAACGAGCGTGTGGCACGTGGCGTGTAAATGAGCAGCAAACCCCAACATTTATTAGCATAATAAGCACATGGAAGCATTGTCAATGCCAATGGCAGCTGACAATAGCAGGAGCATAAACAGGAACTGGAGCTGGAGCCGGAGCCGGATCAAGAGCAGGAATGGGAGCAGTAAGAGCATGAATAGGAGCTTGGAGGCTGCGGTTGCAACATTTTTCACTTACTTATCATTTTATGCCGCTTGGCCGTGCGTAAATCCTTCCGCAAGGATTTCTGTGGCGCGCTCTAATTATGCACACACAGCGACCGGAAGACACTTGGGTAACTGTTGCTTGCTCAAACACACACACACTCGCACAGTAATGCACACACAAACACACTCACACTCACACACGCACACTCACTTGAGCACTTGAGGAGTTTTGATTTATTTAACTTTGTTTTTTATTTTTGTTGCTGGATCAAGTGGTAACACTTTGCCAAAGTCAACTGCAGTTTGCAGACACCTTTTAAATCTTCTGAGTGTTGTGTGTGTGTGTGTGTGTTGAGTTTACCGTTTACCGTTTGCCTAAGCCCAGCAGTTGACACTTGAACGCGATATAACTGTGAACTTCGAACTCAACGGATCTGAGATAATCAACTGTGAAAGATGCTGTTGGGGCAGGCGTTTTTTGCTTTTATTGTTGCTTCTTCTATATATCTTCTGCTTCTTATTCCTGCTTCTGCTATTTCGTTTTGTTTTCTTGTGCGTTTAGCGCGTGCAACGGTAATGCCAGAACGAGGGCTGTCGACGAACTGTGCGTCGGGAGCTGTTGTTGGAGCAGCTGGAATTTCAACAGGCATCAGGCAGCAGGCAGGCAGACTGTTATACACGTGTTATACACAGCACTCGGGCAGCGAGTGTAGCACAGCTACAGTTACAACAGGCAGCGGCAGCAGACGACAACGCACAGTGGTACCACAACGCATTTTGATTGTCCACAACGCACATGGCGTATGCGCGAATTGCCTCTGCACTATGGGCTAAATTGACACTTTTCTATAAATTAATTTTGCAATATCTATATATATAAAAAAAAATTGGTAAAAATTGCATGCATAACAAACATAAATTGCATTTTTAAAAATTTTGTCAAATCTAGCGAATTTAATCATTAAGTTGTATTTTTCAGGCACCGTCGTTAAGAATTATTTTGTTGTTTGTTTTTTAATCGAAAAATCAAGCATTGAAAGTTACTTTGATAGAGTGATGTATAAATTTTAATGATTCTCCTACAATAGAATGATACATTTTGATAAGCAGTTTACAAGTCTTACAACTAAAAATAATAATCAATATTTTTGATTTTCTTAAACACAAAAACAAGTTCGTCTAGGCTCACTATATATATACATATAGATAAAAAAAAGATTACAATTCCTGGCACTTTTACCTTTTGGACAAATTATAAATTACTGACATATATAGTTTTTACATTTCTGAATTATTAACACACAACTTTTATTTATCTGTGTTGATTATTTGAACATTGCTAGAAATAAAAATTTATAGAATAGTTGTATATATTATATATTTCAATTTATTATATTTATTCATTTATATTGATAGACTAGTTCCATCGTACACTGGTCCCAAGACATCAAAAGAGAGAGAGAGAGAGAGTGGGAGAGAGCTAAGCAAATGGGAGAGCAAGGAATGTTTACGCAGCGACAGCGCAACAATTTGTTGAAGAGCGACGAGGCAGCCGCTTTAACTTGTTATACGACGACAGGCAGTCAGGCAGGCTGGCAGGCAGACAGGACATCGCGTTGTCCTGTCCGACGTAAGACCGGAAGCAAAAAGTCAGTTGCGATAAGCAAAGGCAGCTGCTGGGGGCCCCCAGTGAGCACCTAACGCCTTTTATTGGCTATGCGAAAAAAAAACGTCCTAAGACGAAAGGCGAAAGGAGCTCACCTTGGGCGAGCCTTGACAATTGTGCAGGCAACAGCAGCAGCAGGAGCAGCAGCAACAGGAGACGCAGCACATTTTCCTTTTCCCTTTCCTTTGGCTTTTAGTGTTTTCTGCTTTTCTGCTGCTTGCTTCCCATTAGCATAATCGCAAAGAATGGCGCTGAATGGAAATTGAGTTTGGCAGCCTGCAACTTTGTTTTAGCCAACAGTTCCTTTTAGGCGGAGTCGAGGCTTGAGCCTGTGCTTGAAATGTGCCAGTTACGCGGCGTATGAGCAACATGCGAAATGTCTTGGGCAACTGTTGCTCAATAAACAATTTGAATGCCCAAGTTGTTGGGGCCTGGTCGAGCGAGTTGTCCTGATCTGAACTTTCTGCAGGATTCATAAATATGCATGAGCAGCAAAGGGTCTCAATTAAATTTACTCAAATTGTGGCTGCCTCCTTTCGTTAGTTGCTTGTTGCGTGTTGCTTGTAAGTTGTTTGGTAGCTATTTTTTGTTATTTCTTTTTTCCTTTTTTTTTTTTTTTTTGGGTGAGGTCAAGAATTTGCATGCAAAAATGTGCGAGAGTAGAAGAGGCTAAAGAATTTATTTGGGTTTTGCATTTATGATGAGCAGGCCATAATAAAACGCAAATTAAGGCCAACGCAAGTTGCCCGAGACGAAAGTGTTAAAACACCAAATGATTTCCACAAAGCGAAGCAAGCGACAAAACCCAGACTTCCGTCTTGGCACGAACTCCATCTCCGACTCCGTCTCCGTGTCGGTCTCCGTCTCCGTCTCTGTCTCTGACTTGGTCGCGGACTTGCGTATTCGACATAAGACCACACGGATCCGCTTCAAATTGCAGCACGCGCAAAAGGAGAGTGCAAAGATGATGGGCGGTAAGGGAGCTAGGGGATGCGTAGGGATGCGACTTGACGGCCACGGGCAAACATGAGCGAAAAACATGAAACGTGCGCTGCCTGCAAAGGACATTGATTACGCAATGGGTCTGACTGCCTGCTGCCTGCTGCCTTCTGCCTGCCACGCCCCCCATTCAATTATTCCAGTTTTATTTCTCAACGTTCTGCTCGCACACACACACACACACGCACACACACGGGCATAGTCAAGACCATATCCATCGCATTTAGAAAAACTGTAGCATACCCAGAGGCGTCTTGGCAGGCAACAGATGAACTTGGATGTTGTCTTGGCAAACTGACTTCTGGCTAGGTTATTGAACCACAACACCTGTTGATTGGGCTCATCAGATATTATATTATATTGTCAGGCTTATGTGGCCTCAATGTATAAACGAGCAGCGTTCTATATCGTGAATATCAAGCGGCAACTTTTGCCGATTTAAGAAGGCCATCATCTTAAATATTAAGTAATAAATATAAGCTCAATGCATTAAACTGTGTTGTCTTACAAAAATTAAGGATCTGATGGAATCTCTGTAATGGTTTAGCAGATTAAAGTAATGACAATGTAATCAGACTGTTCTAAATTCCACATTCGAATCAATTTCACAGAAATATTTAAATTTCTCTTTAAGGTTTGAATGGAAACTCAATATAAATATAAGCAATAGATCCTATATATTGCTCAGAAAAGTATAATAAAAACAAATCTGCAAAGCTAAGTTCATTTGCTATTCAGTAATTTTTTACTATCTCTTCCAATGATATTGTCGAAATTACTGAAAATCCGTTAAGCAGATTGAATCACGAATATTAAGAATTATTTAAGAGAATAGAGTATACTACTACAGTCGGCACACACAGATAGCAATATATTTATTATTCTCTATTAAACAACAATCCCAATTAACCAAACAAAGTCTTGAGCTTTGTTTTATAATAGCCGCACAATTCGAAAGCGCCATCTATGTCTGGCAGAAACGATAACCAACTGTAAGCAAAGCTTTCTGTTAAGAAAAGCTCTTTACTATCTACCAACCAATAGGTGGCGCACCTAAAATATTTAATGGTAAATCAAAAATTTTGTAGAACCTTACGGTTCCCTATTTTTACAGTTATTATGCTCAATTTGAGCTTAGTGGAATAGATTTCGATTTAATTCCACATATACCACTTAAAGTCTGGAATTTACCGATTTTTTTAAGCATATTCGATTATAAGCAAATAAGGTTTCATAAAACATTTTCCCACAATTTTTCACACTTCGTTGTGAAAATTTACTTAAGTGCCATCTTAGGGGTCACTTTGTACTGAATAGGAACAAGAACATAACTAATACCGTTATAATTTGTCCTATATATTGTGTTGAAAATGCCCACCCCAATAAATATATCGAAATAGAGGAGTAATTCACATGTGTATTTGTTGGTTTTTATTATCATCGTTATCGTTATCGTTATCTATACTTGTTTTGCAATTGTTTTAAATAGTATGAACTACATTTGAATTGTACAATCTAGTTAATAATTAACATTTAGCCCATAAGAGTACACAAATATTATGCGCAATAGGTATAGGTAGATAGTATTATATATTTATACGTTCTTTAATTAATTTTATTCTCAATTTGATTTTTAGTTTTATTTACGTTTATTTGCCTAGCAACATTTACATTTACTTACAATTTAAATTTTATGAATTACATTCAATTTGTTTGTGTTTTGATTAACATTTAAGACTACTTACTATATATATATATATATATAATATAACAAACGTAAATAGCGCAGTTGATTATCGTTCAGTTTTCAGTTTAATTTTTTTTTTTATATTTTTAATTTTCATTTTTGGATTAACGACTTTTCACAAAAAGAAAATTTCATTATCCTTCGTCCTTTATTTAGCACTCTGGCGCTGAGCTATTTACATATACATACATACATAGTACCAGAGAATATTACGTATTTATTTGCAAATCCTTAGCATTAATTTTCACATATGATGCAAGGACTTTGTTGTTGTTGTTGTTGTTAAGCATTCTACAAAATGTACAGTTACAATTATTATTTATGTATGTGTATGAATATTATTAATTCTCAATTAAATACATTAAGCATAAATTATTACATAATTGTGCTAATTTGTTTTTAAGTTTTTCTTTTCCATCATTAATTGGTTTTCCTCAAAAGTTGGAACATTTTCTTTTTTATACGTTTCACGTTTTACGTTCTGTTTATTTGTGGTTCACTTTATGCTAATGGTATTCAATTAAATTAATATGTACAAAGTATGGCTTACTAACTAATATTATTATAATTTTTAGCTGTGTTTTTGCTGTTGCTGAAATTTCTTTCAAAGATATTTTCAAGTTTCCAAATTACGTTTCTTTTTGTTTTTTTTTTTTTACCTTCCTTTATCAATGCACATAGAATTCAACTAATTATAAGCGCTAAACATTGGTTATTAGTTTTTTATGGTACTATGCAATTACGTGTTTCTATATGCTATACGTATCTCTATGTGTATGTGTATGTGTTATTTGTATATAAACGTGTGTGTGTGTGTATTTTAAATTAGAAGCGACCAGATAAATCCTGCAAAGAAAAGATGTAAAAAAATTGTTATTAGTTGAGAGTTGCAGTAAATAAGGTAATAATTTTATTAAAAATATTAAAAATTAAATAAAATCTTAATTTCGGTTCTCTTCTAGTTCACTATAAACAGATGATTCGATAATTTGTTGTCTTGACCATGAAATTTCTTGCTAAACTTGATAAGAAAAAGAAAGAAAATTTCACAGCTCAAAATAGCTTTTAATGGAGCCACGAGTATCATTGAATTGTCACAGAGTACTCCAAATTGCCATCAGCACTTCATAAAAGGACAATCAGCAGAGGATTGTATCTGCAAACTGTCCAGCACTCGGAGCTTTCTCAAATTTGGCTAATTTATTCATTTTGGGGCACTTGACACTCACTCGCCGCGTGGCGTCAAAATATTCATAAGCGATAAGCAAATGTGAGAGATTCTTTTGCCATAAGCCTCAGACTCCTGCCTAGTTTGGCAATTTTTATGCAAATGAGGGAATCGAGAAAAAACTACAAAAGACAGGCTCAAATTGTGCCATAAAAAGGACGACAGTGCTAAACATTTAAAATCAGAATTTGGCTGCGTGCTGACTATAACCATAAATTCAAAGTCGAGGGCTGTTCAAATTGTTGTTGGCAGGCGGCGGGCATAAAAATCAAAACTCAACACGCTTATCTCTGTCATTTTATTAGTAACAGCTTAAAATTATATATTTATACACGCTTTTATACATATATATTTCGATCACGCGCAATTTTTATGGCCTGCAATTGAATTTTATGTGCCGCTGCGTTGCCTACTTATGTGCGCCGTCAAATAAGTTTATGGCCGCCCTTGGGCCTCAATCACAGGACGAATGATTGAATGACTGACTGCCTGACTGACTGCCTGAATGACTGAATGTGATTAGTTGCTGCGCCCAGGAGCATATTTGCAATTGCGAAACAATTCTTCTGCAGTTTATTACAAAATGTTGTCCTTATTTACTTTATTACTTATTACACACACGTGTATGTGTGTGTGTCCTGTGTCTGCCACGTCATTATCCTTTGTCCGTGCAACAAGTGTTTAAATCGCAGCACATTGTTTGCCGTGTGTCTCTCTGTGTGTGTGTGTGTGTATCTCAGGCACACAAATCCTTAAGGCTCTTAAGCAGCTTGTGCACAAGCCCTTTGCCTCCTTATTGTTGCCCCTGCCTCTGCCCCTTGCCTCTGTTGCTGCCACTTGGCAATTGTTTTCCGACACTTCTTCTTCTTCCTTCAAGGCGCGTCCTTTGCCAGCACTCAGGGACTCAGGACTCAGGACGACCTCTATGCCGCTCGAGTTAAGTGAGTGTAAATGTGGTTTGCGGCAGGACCTGCCACTGCTCCTGCTCCTGTGTCCTTTAGCATTGAGCTTCCTGTTGGCAGCTTAAATGCTATTAAATCGAGGACAATTTGTATTATGAATTCTGTGCTCGCTGACAAATTGATTTCACAGGATTGTCAGAGTCCTTGCTTCGCTTGGAAGGATAATCGGTGCGTACAGTTGGACAATTAGTTAGTAACCTTGGGGTAAACAGTTTTGTCTCCTGTTTGCTGAAATTGGCTAACTTCATTTATTCTGCAACACGCGCAAATCCCAGGACATTTATTAATGATGCGCTGACATTAAAATTTAATCAAATGTGCCACAAAAATATTGAGGCAAAAGTGGCCGGCAAACTTGTCGTCGCAACAAACTTGACTCCCTGAATTATTCAGCGAGTTGCGGATAAGTTTCCACACCTCTACAAATTCCCCAACAAAAATGAAACAAACTTTTGGGTTCCTGTTTCTGTTGCTGTTCCTATTGCTGTTGCCTAGGCATAGTAGGCCAGGACAACGTCCCCAATGTCAACCTCAATCTTAAACGCAAAAAAAAATCGCGCATTTTGGTTTTCTTTTTTTTTATTAACTTTGCCTAGGGTATTATAATTTTGTCACTTAATGTGTAACGCTTTGAAGAAAGCTTCTACAAGCCCAGAAAGTATATTGTAATTGTATATTTGGGAGTATGTATAATTGAGAGTATGTATATTTGGGAGTATACCCAAGAGTAAGAATCTTCAGTTTGCGTTAAATAAGTTCAATTAAATTGATTTAAGTCGGACAACTATATCAATATATCTTTGTATATAAAAAATTCCGATTATATGAAATTTGATATCGATATTTGAGAAACCGTATCGGATATATTTAATACCGGAAGGTGACTCCCAGATCTTTTATTTGCGAATTTAGTATTTTTCAGTTGTACAAAAATCACAGTATTCAGTATTTTTCAAATGAAATACGAAAATCACAGTAGGCAGTATTTTTTAAATGAATAACGAGCTACTACGATCTATATATATAAATATCTCGTTAATGTATATAAAGGTATTTTAATTTTACAGATATTTCAAGCAAACTCCTCAATGTTAAACTTGATTTTACCTAACCGAGTATCGTCATATTTTATATAAATAATATAAACACATTTTTTTTCAGGGTATCACATGAACGATGGTAGGGAAAATTAGTTTTTTTTAGGGTATACATCCTTTGCACCTTAAAAATGTCTGAAAATGCTTGTTCTTTTTTTCCCCTCGTTTTCTTGCTGCCTTTTCAACTAATAAATTGCCTTAAAATTCTTTTGTGTTTCACGCGCGTTTTCACCGGGGCAACCAGAGAAGAAGACAGAGAATATAGCACCCCGATGCCCCCCAGCTTCTGCCCCAACCACTCGGTGTTGCCACACAGCAGCTGCAGCCATAATTTGTGTGACTTTATTATGTGTCAACTGAGTCAATCTGCGGACGATGATGACGAGAACAAGGACGAGAACGAGAGCGGGAACGAGAAAAGGACGATGACGACGAGTAGGTAAGATATTATGACGCGGGGAGGGAGGGCAACTTTAGCCGTTTATTGACATGTGTCGCTTTCGGCTTATTAGTGCCTCCACTTGGCTTTCATTTCTATTCTATTAAATATGCAATGCATGCCACACGTTGCGGCACTTTAAAGACATGCCACAGCCACATTTGCATAATAAAAAATATTTAAATATTAAAAAAGAGAATGCTTCTTAGCGCTGTCAGTTGGCCAAATTATAAAAGTGAAAGATGGAAATATGAAAAAATGAAAAGCTGAATAAAAATAAAGAAAAAATAAATGTAAATCCAAATCCAAATCCGACTCTGACTCCATCTCCAGCTCCGACTCCGATTGCAATTCAAATTATACACTCAAATGAAGCAGCAGCCAAACAAAAAGTTTGCACTTGGCATAAATTTCGAAACTCCTCCTCCATTATCCGAGTACGATTTGATTTTATTTTATTAGCACGTCACACGATTGGCGCCAGGACTTGACAAAGTTTCAACTTTGTCCTGTCGCATTTCTCTCTCTACCCTGTCCGCTCTTCCCTATCTCTGTTCCTTGACAACTTGGTTCTTGGCCAACAACTTGGTGAGTTTTTTTCTGGTCGCTTTGCTGTTTCTAATTGTTGGCTTACAAACTTAATGTGGAATTCAATTTGTGCGTACTGCACAGAGTGTAGGCAGCGGGGTGTCATTTCAAAAGTTTTTCATGGCACTTCTTTGGGTTTTTTGTCGCCCTCGCCCTCGCCCTTCCCGCCCAGCCCCATGACAAAACTTGGACACAAAGCAAAAATGCACACTGACAGCTTAACTGACATTGAAAAAAATGCGACAAATAATGAAAGTGGGCAAAAAATACAACGAATCGAATAGACTAGAGAATAATTAGGGAGTAAGAATACTCTATAAATAATGATATTGAATAAGATATGTCATTTCAAGGGACCATAACTGTTATAAGGCTTAAAATAAAAATTTCAGAATAACTCATAACATATTGGTGATTATTAAAATAAAAAATTAATGCCCTATTTTTTTTAATTTTTTAAATAAAAATCAAAACATTATTAAAGCGTGTTCTTTATGATAAAAATTACTTAAAAACAGAAATAAGATTTTTAATGTTTTTTAAATTACTTTAGCACGTTAGTTTCAAAACTATTCATTACAAACCTTTATTACTTTGAGTTTAACATTTTACTCAATTAATGGAAAAAAACTATCTAATTTTTATTAAATACTAACTCTTCCGATTCAAACTAGTTTTATTTATTAGATGTGGAAATTCCTAGAGAAACATTTGCAACATTTTAGTCAAATATAATTTAGTCTCTGATAAATATATTTTAAATCTAAACATCAAGTCATATCAAAATTTAAGCAAATTTCTTTGCGACAACTTGGCATGACTTTGTCAAAGTGAACACTCAACAAAGATTTAAAGGGTTAAAGGATGCAAACTGCCAAATCTTGACCATCTTTCTAGTGGGGGAAAAACTCTGCGAAAAGCTGAATGTAATTTTTCAATATTAGCTGCACTTAACACGCTTGATTTGAGCGCGCCGAACAGGTAAATAGCCATAGGTTTAAGCCAGGAAGAACAACAACAGTATTAAGGATATGGGGCCAAACTTTGCCGTGCATAAGTCACCCTAAGGACGTAATTAATTTTTCAGCATTTGCTTTGCTTGCCGCTTGGACGCTCACCAATTTCTGGCCAGGCTGAGGCGCAGGCGAAGGACTCTCTCCAGGAGGGAGGCAGGTGTAGGTTGCCTTGACGAATTTGCGCCGCGGTCGCTAAAGGACTGGCCAGGAAGCCTCGGGCCGTTCGCCCAACCAAATTAGCGCGACCATTACGTGGGCAACGATGGGAGGAAGTGGAGGAAGGGCAGTACAGGGCTGGCCAGGCCAGGCCAGGCAACTAAAGGACATAAGGACACTTGAATGCCACTGCCCACATTCAGCGCTGGGAGCTCTTACATATTTTATGGCGCCGGTAAATTGACTTAATATTCTATAATTTCAGGGCACGCGTCCCTTTAAAGTGGCAAATTGAAAAAAGGACTTTAAAATTATATATATATATTTTTTTTATATTTTTATTTTTTAGCGAGGAGTAAGAGATTGAGGGGTACACTTGACATTGTATTATGATAATTGAACGCGTGTAATTGCCCTCAAGTAGCGTCAGACGAAAAGTCTGAAGTCAGCAATGAATAGTCCTTAATAGAGATGAAATATTGTCACATTTTCTATCGTGACACGAAAGCAAAATTATAGTTATTATATAAATATTAAAATATATAAAAGTATTGGTATTATGTACGCAAAGTAAAAAACGATCGAAAACGCAATTTACTTCTCAAATCGCAAAATCACGACGTTCCGAAAATCACAACATTTTCGTAATTTTATTTTTCACACAATATATTGAGTTAGAAAATTAAAAAATAAATTTGATTTGCATTTTGGCTTGAACTAAATAATTATATTGAAATTCACAAAATTTACTATAAACATAAATATAAAATATTCAACTAAAACAAAGTAAAGACACAGTTTTCTCAAGAAAAATGCATAAGGACCTAAATTTTCCTACAATTCTATTGTCATTTAAAAGTTCTTCTTCTATCACATCGTGTCGAAACATCCAAACACGCGTTCATCTCAAATCATCAGAAGGCAGTGAACAGTGAACAGTATTCAGGGAATCTAAATGGCAATGGAAATGGCCATGAAAGATTCATGAAACAGTCAGCAGCGAAATGAAGTAAACTAAGGCGATTTGTATATATGTAAGAAAACAAAAAAAAAAACAACAGGACCACCAAAAAAAAAGAAATTGAGGCAAAAGAAAATGCCAGAGTATGGGTTTTCTGAGGGGATGGCCCTCTGCCTCTGTTTCAGATACTTCTAGCAACAGCAGACTCTTACATATTCATAATGTATCGTTTTATGCGCCGTGATTTTAACATTATTAACATAATTTATGCATAAACTGTCACATTGAATGGCTTTTAAGCTTGATGCAAATTAAAAGCGAAGTAGTCCTCGCACTCTTTTCAACTTACTTTGTAAACTGTAGTGGCGGCTAGCTGCAGCTTCAGCTTCAGCTTCAGCTCCTTAGTTCCTCAGCCCCATGCTTTGTTTAAACTGTACACAATATTGTCCTTATTGATTAGGCCCAGCCACGTCTTAAATGGTAGAAGCGTTCCATTGGCAACGACTACGACAACGACAACACAATTTAAAAACTATCGTTCGATCGATAACATTGGCTATCGATCTAGTGCACCCAAGATGGCGGCGAGGTGACTACACTCGGCTGTGAGTACTGTACACGTGCATTCAAATTTGCTGTCGCCGTTTGGGTGGCCAGCTCCAGGCTGTTGTTGTTGTTGTTTAACAGCAACTGTTGTTGTTGCTGCTGCTGTTGTTGTTGCTGCTGTTGTTGTTGCTGTTGCTGATGATGTTGCTGCTGCAATTGCAATTGCAACTGATTCAGCTGAACACCGCCGCTGCTATTGGAGCTGTTTGAGGATCCATTGCCGCTGCTGCTGCTGCTGTTTGTACTATTGTTGGTTAAGATCACATTGGTGGCATTCGTATTGACCGCAGTTAGTGGTATATTGAAATCTAGCAGTCCATCGTACCTCATCTCCTGCTGTAGTAGCTGAAATATAGATCAAATATAATTAGAATAGGCAGTAGATTGATCGAAAATCGAAAATATTGATAGTTTGCATTGATTTTCACAATAGATTCTTTTACATGCCAAGATTCCAAGCTACTGTCGATGGTTGGTATCGATGGCTGCTTACCTCCTCAACGTTGCACTCGAGACCGCCTTGAAAGTTGTCCAAGTTAAATTCGTCAATTTGTTGCGCCTCATTGTTGAGCGCCTCCAGACATTGCCCTATCAAAGTAGAGGCGCAGTTATTATCTGCAGACAAAGGCAGGAAGATGGAAGAATGGAAGAGATGCATCAGAGAGGGCTGCCAAGAGAGAGTCTATAAACTTACCCTCCAAGCCGGAGGACAGCTGCTGTTGCTGTCTCTGTTGTTGCTGTTGCTGCTGTTGTTGTTGCTGCTGCTGCTGCTGTTGCACTAGCAGCGCTCCATTATCCTGCGAGGCGGCATCCAGCAGGACATTGCTATATGTGTTGAGGGAGTCGGAGGAGGGCTCACTGTTGGGATACGCAGGCGACATTGTGGTGGTAACTGAGTTGGGCGACAGACCCTACAAACAGGTAACAAGAGTATTATAAAACTGACCAAAGTTTCATTTTATTGTCAACACTCACATCTCGCGCACTGTGCAGGCAACCACAGTTGAGCGAACGATGCAACAGGCACTGTGGCTGAGGCTGTGGCTGCAGCGTGGGGTAGCCGGGCGCAGAGACGGGTCCATTGAGCGTGTAGCCTTGTGGCAGCTGCGGTTGCTGTGGCGCTTGATACGGCGGTGGTGGCTGCGTGGGCAATCCGGATGCGGCACTAAACCTGCTCCAGCCGTACGATCGTTGGGTTGCAAGAACAAGAAAACAAATGTTGACTTTATAGAGCTATTCGACATACAGTGAAATTATCGGAATAGTTTTCACCCGGCTGTGACCGAATATTATAATCGTATATATTTCATTTTTCGTATTGTCATATTCAGTTTTATTTAAACACACTTGAGCAGAAGCTATTCAGTTATTCATTCAAATTTGGTTTCTTATGAACTTAACTAAATCTCTCTAGATAGATTGTAAATAAAAAATTAAAAAAAAAAAAAAAATGTATATTTATATATTTTTAACTCAGGAAGAATAGATTTTCCAAATTCAGTACAAGAACTCTTTTATAAATGATACAAACTGAAAACTAGATGGAATATAGAGTCTACAAAAACATCTCAAATTTAATCGGACTTAAAAAAACATTTTTTGAAACAATTATTAATTCCGAAATGGAATAAATCAGTGTAAAAAATATTCACAAGCCTGGGATTTATGTTTGTTGGTTTTTTAAGAACAACTCCTTCTATTATAATAAAATTTTAAAAGAATGTGAAAATCCAGCTAGATTTTCACACTTTAACAAATAAAGCCAACTTTACTTTAAAATAAATATCAAATTTCCTAGCACTCTTAGTTAGTCAGTCAGTCAGGATATAGTTTTTATATATTTATATATTTTAATAGAACATGCATAGTTTGTGTGAATTTGATTACTGTGTATGTGTGTGTGTGTGTGTGTGTGCATGCAGGCAAGGAGTAGGCGGCACAAACAAACAGAAGGAGGAACAACAAAAGATTTAAACACACAATAAATGATAACATTAATAATATAACATTAAACATAATTACAAATTACAACAACTGACCCTTGCTGCTGCAACATATCACTGTGAAGCTTCAGCTCATCCGCCATGGAGCCGGTCAGCTGATCGAGGGCCTGGGCCTGGGCCTGCGTCATTGTCGTGTTCTGATAGTCAACGGGGAAGCCCCAATCGGGCTCCAGTTCCAGGGCCCGAATGGGACTCAAGCGGCCGCAGGATGAGGCATTGGATGAGGCACGTTGACGAAAATCGGGGGACAATTGAAAGCCGCCGCTGAACCGCAAAACGATAGATAAATGTAAAGAAACAAACAATGCAAAAATCAAAATCAAAATTAAATAAAGAATTATAATATAAAATGCAAATTATAAGCAGATAACTTAAGGATCAGACTTTTGAGACAAAGAAACAGGATTAACTATGCTACAGATATAAAAGCTAGCATTCAAAGATATTACAATATATGTATTTATAAGAGTATGTATTTATGTACTCTTATGTGAAAGCTTAAAGCGCGCAATGTGTGACAAATTTAATCTAAATCTACTAAATACTTAGATACAAGTTTTAAGCTAAGCATGCTTATAATTAATAAATTATTTACTTAGTTCATACATCTCTCTTAGTAAAAATCGAGAAGGACTTTTCAATCAACTTTAACGTCTTTTATCCTAAGAAATATGTTGAACATGCATTATTTAAGTGTATAATATCTGATTTTCTACTTGCTGGAATCTACATTCTACTGAAAACTAAGTTAATATATGCACTAAGTCTTAGAACTAACTTAAACTTTTACAACTCTTGTATGCAGTTAATAGTTACCTGTGAAGAGGACTCTCTGGGAAGTGGTCCAATCCCTCGCTGACACTGCTGCTGGGCGAGGGTGTGGCATCATTGAGCCCGACAACTCCCGCCTGTCTCAAGGCCTCGACTCGCTTTTTGGCCCGGCCGCGTCGCTTCTCGTAGCGGGATGTCTCCATGGAGGCGGCACGGCGACGCACCGATTTGCCCGGCTTTGCCTCCGGATTGAGCATCCACCAGGAGGATTTGCCGGTGCCCTCGTTCTGAACACGCATAAATCGATTGTGAAGCGATAGATTATGCCGTATGGAATTCTGCAAAAAGGGGAAAATGTGGCAATTAGTGGAGTTTCTTAGCGGTATCTTTCTATGATATATATTTTTTGCGACATTTGCAAATCTTGGAAATCAGTTTGAACTGAACGCTGATGTAACAATTTGTAAGCAATTGCGTTTAGACTTCCTGTTAAGGACTCTAAGGTCTTGTGCTGCGCTTCCTTTTGCCATTTTTGCCTTTCAATTGTCTGACGACATTTTCTTCCTTTTTTTTTATGGTTTTTTAGAACGCACACACAAGCCCTCTAATTGGAAGTTGTCTACACTTGGTTGCCGTTGTCGTTGTTGCTGTTCTCGTTGTTGTTGTTGCTGTTGTTGGTTGTCGTTGTCATTGTCGTTGCCTGTCGCTTAAGCTGTCAATTCATATTTTATAACAATAGTCATAAATATCGTCATGCGCAGCGTAATGACAGCAACATCGACAAATAGACAAAAAGACAGTTCCAAGTTGTAGTTCAATTTCCACAGACTTTTCATATGGAAACTGAGGTAAAAACCAACAACAATTACACACACAACAAACACACACAACACACAACACACAACAAACATACAGGCAAAAAACAATCAAACACGTTTAGTGCGGATTTGTCATCAGTTACAATTTATTTTGGTTGGAATACTAAAAAAAAATAGAGGAAATATCTCTAGCCAAACTAAATGGAGCATTACAAACTAAACTAACTGTGAAAGCAAAGCAGCCACAGCAGTCCCTCATCCCGTATTTACCTCCCTCCCTGCCAATAACAAGTATATGACCCCGACACCCGAACCAGGACCCCGACGGATACGAGAATGATACTCGTATACCCTTTCCATTCAAAGCAATGGCGGCTGCGTTGCGTCGCGACTTCAGGCGGCACATTGGCGCCATTTATCACCGTTACACACGTACGCGTATGTGTGTGGGTGTGTTGGTGTGTGGGTGTGTGTGTGGCAGTCCGCCTGACGACTAAACCTGTGCACAGACAGCAGACGGTAGACGACAGCAGAGAGGAGTTAGGGCAGAGACTTTCTAATACTTTTTTTAATACCCTTGCAAAAGGGTATTATAATTTTGTCTTGAAATGTGTAATGCATAGTAGGAGACATCTCCGACCATATAAAGCATATATATATTCTTGTATCAGGTAGTTTGTACGTAAACTTCAGTCAGATCAGACCACTATATCAGATAGCTGCCATATGAACAATTTTTAATCGAAATATCAAAATCAAACTTGGCGATCGACGTAGAATAATGTTGAAAACAATCCGACTAAATTTGATCAAAATTGGACCACTATATCTAATAGCTCCCATAGGAACAATCAGTCGAAAAGTGGTTGCATGGAAAACATTAGGTTTTTTCAAAAACAAAAGCTCACAGTACAATATAGAATTATGAGTTGTACAATCTGATCAAGTTTAATAAAAATTGTATAACAATTTGAACGATCGATCGAATATTGAAAATTTTAAGAATACCTATTGCAAGGGTATCTAGCTTCGGCGTTGCAAAGATAGCCGTTTCTTTCTTCTTTTTTTTTTTGGTAAGTCAAAAACTTTAACTTGGCGTCAGTCGAGTCCTGTCGTCCTGGCGTCTCCTGGCGTCGTCCCTGTCGTAATGACATTTTCGTTTTAGCCCACGCACACACACACACACACACACACACACACACACACACAGTTTACCCTTTCTGTTGTCTAGTTCTTCTGCATAAAGTTATCATTTTTATTTAAATGTTTAAGTGCGTTCTCCCCTCCCTCGTCTATAGTAAGTATATCCAACAAATTTGTCTGGCATTTGGAAACATGTTTGGCTGCTTTGGCAGTAATTTAAACTGTGAAACGTTTTTATTATGCAAATGCGCCTAAAAGAAATTATCTCCAAGTTAGCTGGACTCAAATGGAATCTTATTGAATCTGAAATTGGCATAACATACATAAATTAGTTGAGATTAAGTTGCCACATTTGTTTTGTTAAAGGATTAAGCATAACTACAGATATATCAAATATTTAGTTAGTTATGATTCTCTTTTTTATCTTTTCTGTTATGCAATTTAAAGCGCGAAACCTTGATGTAACCTTAAAGAGAACTTCTTGGCTAGAGTTGACTCTGAGCCTCAAGGCCATAAAATCCACACGAAATGCTAACAAATGGCATTTATAATTTATGGCACACACTTCATTGAATATTCATAAACTGAAATCTGGCTGCGAATGCCTTCCAGAAAAAAATTCAATTCATCTAACTAATTGGCGCTATTAAATCGAGAGAGGCACGCACATACACACATGCAGATCGACAGACCGACCGACCGACCACACGTCGAGCGAATTTTCTACAGGAGAGTATCCAGGGTTCTCCTCCCCTAACAACCCAGTTGCCAAGGCGCTGCATTCTGGAGGGGAGAGAGCGTATGTGGGTCACACACACAAATATACACACCCCCAATTCACCCAAATATGAAAAGCAATCGCAAATCCTTAAGAAAAGAAATGTCCTGGCAAAAAAAAAAAAAAAAAAGGAAGCTGAAACTATGCGAAATGTCGGCTCGATGGCTTCATTGAATTGGCTAGGCAAATTCAAGAAATTGAAATTTAATACGTATATGAGAGAAGTCCATTTGTCGCCAAGGATATTCGCCTAGACGCATGTCCTTTTGTGTGTACAATTAATGTGCACCAAGCGTGAATTACAATGAATCTATCCCTTTCCCCTTCTGCCCTTCTACCTCCCCCCCAATTGGTTGCCAGGCGGACTGACCCAGTTATGCAGAAATAGTTGGAATCTGCCCGATGCCAATTACATTTATTAGAGCACAGTTTTTATTTATTAGTCAAAGCTGATTCATTTCTCTATCATTTATATGAGTAATTGTTCGATGGAGAGGAATAGAGAGGGGGTGGGGGGTATCAGAGAGGGGGAGCACACAGTCAAGACAGTACTAAAATATATTAAATCTAACAAGGCGCGCTTCATTTCAACCAAATATTCATGGCCTTCTGCTTGCCTAGGCTTGCCTAGGCTTGCCTAGAGGGGTGTTCCGGAGAGGGCACTGATATGTACGCTGATATATACCCGTATACTCATACGCCGTCATTTCGCATCAAATATGCATATTTCTCTGGGCCATTTGAGCGGCTTATGGAGCGCATGTGGCAGCAACAAGGGCAGCAAACATGCCGCATGTGGCAGGAAGTACAACATACAGATCTAATGGGGAAAACGCACTCGAAGCTAAAACTGAAGTTGACTTTCATTCAGTTTATGAACTTTTCAGTGAATGCAACCCACAAACAAAAGATTGACATCTAACATTTGTTCTTAACATTAGAAATCTCTTTATTCTATATTCATCAAATAAAGAAATCGATAATCTAAATATCGATTTAGAAACAATTCTGCAATACAACCATTTCATCAATTAACCATTTCATCAGTTCACCAACAGAAGAAATCTGTTAGTAAACAGAAATATTTACAAAAAATATACTAAAAGGTTTATTCTCTGGAAGAGACTTGTTTCATTTATTTATATAGATTGACAATCCAATTACTTAGGCTTAGGCTAGGTCAGGTTATGCAAATGTTATTTAAATATGACACAAGATCTGTAGTTGTTGCTCTTTATTCAATTATTACACAATTCCTAAGTTAAGTACTTCAATCGTTTCTCTAAGCTCTCAGCTTACATACAATGAATTTCACTATAATACAAGTATTTGATGTCGTGCTTAGTTTAATTCTATACTCATAAATATAATCTGCTATAGAAATTATACGCAGTGGCAAATGTTTGTGGGCGATACGAAAATTGCGCTTTGACTGGATTTAAATGCCAGTTAGCCAGCCAAGCCAGTTCAGAAAGGCACAGATCCATATCGGCACAAGGTCTATATATATATTCGCAGCAAAAAAAAGAAATAAATAAATAAAAGTAAAAAATAATAATAAAGAAATCGCGCTCGAATGCTAAACAGCTGCAACGATTCTCACACACAAATCAACTGAACCCAATGCTGAACTTCAACACAAACAAAATGAAAATAAAAATATTAAAAAAATAAAAAGGAGAAAAAAGATTATTCGCATTTAGATGTGAAATTGAGATATAAATTTTGAAACGACACTCAATGCACAGGTTCACATTTTACACATTAAAAAAAAAACAGATAAAAACTCCTTAACAAAGGGAGTAGAGCATCAGAAAAAAGTTTAACTATTCCTCTATTTAGGAAAATTAATAAATATATATTTTATTTTATAATTGAAATAAAAATACTGGTTAAAAAATATAATTCAATCAATTTAAGATAATGTTTACCTATTCCTATTTTTAGGAAAATTAACAAAAATATATTTTATTTTATAATTGCAATAAAAATAATATATTTCTCTGGTTAAATAAAATAATTCAATCAGTTTAATATAATGCATTTCTTCGCCTTTAACTCAAAAAATGTGATATGTTTGTATTACTCTACAATCCTATGTACTATTCTATTTTTGTTTTACAAAAGTATTTTCCTATTTTTTCAGTGTACAGCCCCAAACATTGTGCTCCGTTTTTCGCCCCTTTCACCTGCTAATTGCTGCATGCTAGAGACCAGAAACCAAAATAGAGTCAGCCCCAAGTTCAATGCAGTTAAAATTTAATGTGCCACCCCGTAATACCCTACCCTACCCCTAAAACCTGACCAACCAGTTTGGTATTTTTTCTGAATGATTTCAAATTGAATTCAATTGTTTTAACAAATTTTTGCTGGCCAATATGTAAACACTTAAGGCCGAAGACTAAACAAAGCCCCATATCCATGATATATCGCAACATTTGCCAGCCCCAAAATTGATGAGGCCCCAATCATGAAGCTCACAGTTCGGAGCAGTTTGCAGCTCGCAGTTCGTATGTTTATGTTTACTTCAGTCTAATTAATTGTTTAAACAATTTTACTGCTCTTGACTCTTTTGAAATCGGACTTTTGTGTTTATTGCAAGTCCAGGGCAGAAGGGGCCACGCTTCTCCACATCTGTGTGGGAAACAAATCTTCCAGACAATCACAGGGCATCGCGCGAGGCCTATCAAATTTACATTTCTAATTTCCATCATATTCCAATACAGCTTTTGACACTTGCCATTAATTTTCAAGCATTTAGCGTCCACTTAAGATGACCCTAAAATCAAAAAGAATTCGGGATCTATATGCTATAGAAATATAATACTTTTCACTTAGCGTTACACCTAAGAATTTACATATTTTTTAACACAGCGTAGAAGGATAAAACAAATTGAGTTAATATATATTCTTTATACGCGGAGCATTTCTCTCTTTAACTGAATCTTTAAAGCACAACTTGAATCATTATTTATTTATGGAAAAACAATTTGAGGCCAGAAAAATTTGAATGATACCAAAGCAGCCAAAAGAATTGGCCAAAGTTCTAGCCAATGCCGACTGTTAAATTGGTCTCGACCATAATGTTGATATGACCCATTCCAATTTCAATTTCAATTCTAATCCGATTCAAGTCAACCCCTATGAAAGTTGGACAAATATTGTAAAGATATGTGAGCATAAAACTAGCAGCATTATCGAGGCAATGATGATGTGATGATATGAGTTCGAGTATGATATGAAATTGCAAAAGTTTTCTTTTTCTTTTCTCCCCTTTCTGGTATCTGAACAAACTTTTATGAATTTCGAGTTTGGCGACAAAGCCAAACCGAAAGTTTGCGATTAATCGCTGAAGAACTGGCGCCTGGAAACGGAAGATACAACTGAGAACGGAAGCGGTGCTAAAAATTCTCAACTGCTTTTGTCTGATTCAATTTCACCTGCACAACTTTAAGTGCTGCGGTATTGCCATAAAAATGGCTAACAAGCATATGGACAGATCCTAAAACCGCTAACAAATATCCAATGTGTGTGTGTGTGTGTACATGTCTAGTGTGTACTCTATAAACAGTTCATAAGTGTCGCGTTTGTCTCGACTGTCGACATTGAGAAAACTGAATGGCCAAAAGGTTTCGCCTGCAATCAGCCAAAGGAGAAATAAAAGGAAAAAAAAGAAAACTTTCCCCATTCAAGCATTTACAACAACAACAACAACAGCAATAATAATGCAACAAAATCAAGCCAAATTATGTACAATTTGTGCGGCGTCGGAGGACATTGCCCCAAAATGTATGCAATCGAAATAGAAGTGAATTTAGTTTGCCACAAAGTTTGTTTGTTTCTCTTTCTGTTTCTGTTTCTGTTTCTGTCTGCTTATAAAGATGATGATGACATTTACTAAGTACTCGAATCTTCAACTAGATATGATATAAAAAAAAAAAGAAATTCATTAAACGACTTATTTGGAATAAATTAAATAAATTTATACATTCTTTTTTTGATATAGAAAAGTATCTATAAGTATATATTAGAATTTTGTCTATTTAATTGAGTCATAGACTCGAAAACTCTGTATAAAATTTTGCGAAAAATTTTTCTGAGTTGTGGAAAATTAGAACATTAGTTTATTAAGGGTTTCCAAATATTTCAAGTAAAAATTTATAAAATTATTGTTGCATCGATTCGGTCGACGAAAGGACACAACGAAAAGTGTTTGACGCAGCCGTACGGTCGACGAAAATTGTTTTTATAATTCCGCTTGCTTATGGGAAGAGCATGTTCTGTAAAAAGCTTTACTTCAAAAAACAAATATATTAATAAATTAAAATAATAATAGTGTTTAACACAATCCTCTGGTTTTTAGTATAAATATAATACAATTATTAAATTTACAAGAAACATTTAAAATAATGTCTATAAGAGAATATATTATATGCGCCATTACATATGTTCAATAAGCATATAACTGAAAAATAATTTCAAAATAAATCATTAAATTTTGACAAGGATTTATTTTAGTTTACAAATAATAGTTTCACTTAAAAGAATATATTTAATATCGATTTAAATGTATGTCCTTTAACCGTGTAAGCATTTACTGTTTTATATAAATATATATAAACAGACATTCATCTCTAATTCTCACTTATTTCGTACTTGGGAATTTCCTATTACTGTCTTTAAGCCACAGCCTCGGGTCCGGGTCATTGCTAAGCGCGTTGATTGATTATGTGGCTGGAGTTTTCAGAACTGGCTTAAGGGCGAGGCTTAAAGAATATCAGAAGGACAAGTTGCTCAAGAAAATTAAATAACCATTTTGTAGCTTTAACACAAATGAACAAACACACAGACAACCCCATCAAAATTTATGAGCAGAGTCCTTTGCTTCCTGCCGCCTTGACCATTAGCTGGACATGTGAATGGAGCCATTGGAATGATAAACGCGCTTCGTGCTCCTTCTGGCCTTTGTTGGTCGTTTTTTTTTTTTTTTTTTGACCATCAATTGGGCAGACGGCAGGAGGCCATTCAAGTTGTCAGCGCCTGTTTTAGCCACGCCCACACAGATGGACAGGTTCCTGTCTGTCGGGACAGGAGTTAAATTCGCGGTTTGTCTGATATTTGCAACGGGCTTAGCGTAAAATGCAAAAAAAAAAATAAAAAATAATAATAATTTTATTATTTTCAGTTCGGTCCGAACGACTGTCTCACATTTGCGAGTTTTACAGTAGCGTAGAAAAGTATGTGCACTTCAATTTTCTTAGAAAAAAATAAACTCTTGAGGCAAATCTCGAATCTAAAAATTCATAATTATCTACTATTAATAATAATTCAGAAAAATCTCTAATATAAAAATGAATAATTACAAAACATTTTCTGAAGTTTATTTTTTGTAATTCTTTATCAATTTTGTATCTTTTTCGTGGCGAATCTTTTTCAATTTTGTAGTTCATTTTAATCTTCTCAAACTCATAGCTTATCCATTGAAAAATTAAGAAATAAAAATAACAGCCAACAAAAACAATTTCGGAATGATTTTAAGATTTATATAAAAAGCAGTCCGAAAATAGTTGTCCAGCACTGTACAAACTTTTTCAGGGCGTCCGGAAAGTGTGACTTCATGGGCATTTTTTGAACTGTTGCAACCGAAGACAATTTATCCTGTAATAACTTTTATTATTATTATTTCTTTGATCTGTGGGTTCTTCTTTTATGGGCTTTTTCATTATTATTTATTGCTTTAAAAACTTCGACCACTTTCGTCTTATGAACACATGAGATAATTTCTCAATAAATTTTAAATTATATTTATTTTTTTATTTTACTTGTCTGCTCTTTTGGGTTATTAGAAACCAGTTTGAAAGCCCCTTGACTTTATTAATGCATTATTTATAATTCAAAAAAAGATCATTAAATGCCAAACTTTGTACATACGAGTACACATTAATAGACATACATATATTTATATATATTTCTCGGAACTGAGCTCAACAGTATAATCAAATGACAATCAATATTAAGTATTAATCTATTCCGAGTTGGCAAAAAGCGAAAAACTCATAAAAGTATTCGAAGTTAGGAAGGTTTTCAAATGTCGCCTTAAACCCCTACTCGACGACTTTTTTCTCTTCAAATAATTAACACAAATGCAAACTGCGCACTTTACTTAACACAATTTTTATTTATTAAGACTGAATTATTTTTTATTTTCCGTTGGTTTTTTTTTCTTTATTTGTGCCTGCCAGACACTCGAGAATGCCAGACGATATTTGGCTCACTCAAAAGTAGTTTTATTTTTCATTTTTATGTGAGTAAAAAGCAAAACTATTACAATTTTACGGCCCCTGGCAGACGGCGGCATTAATTAGTGCAACAATCTGAGGCGATCCGTAAAAATTCCAATGTTTTCGGGGCAGAAGGAGCTAAAACAAATTCAACTAACCTCGGACAATGCAAAATTTAGTGCAGACTGCAAATGCAATTACAAAACTGAGAATATACAAATTTACAACGTGTTTCTATATAGTATAATAATTATATTACTACACACAACATTTTAAAGATATTGTAAGCCAATCGTAACTCGGAGAATTTTACGATCATTCTTAAATTTAAATACTTATATAATTCTTTAAAAAGATGCCAAGTAACAGTTTTTCTAAAAATAATTTAAATCAATTTTACTCAAAGTTTAATACACTGACTTAATTTTTATTGCTTGAAATATATCTATATATATAATTAAGATATATATTTCCTTTTTTATTAAATTATAATGGTTTTATTTAACCAAATTTTTTTGGAATATTTTTTATTTAGTTTAAGGAGATTCTAAGAAATATTTGGCATTAAATTTAGTAGTTTTTCAATTTAGCACACAAACAGCTTTAAAAGTTGGTGTGATAAATCGATTCATTTATATATTAAATCATTCCTAACTATATAAACAGTTAATTTCCTGGCAACTAACCTCGGTCAATGCAAAATTCAGTGCAGACTGCAGATGCAACGCAATTAGATACGGAGAATATATAAACATAAACAATGTGTGTTTCTATATAAATAGTAAATATTTTACTATACCCAGTATTTCGAATACATTGTAAGCAATTCATAACTCAGAGAAATTTACGACTATTCTAAGATTTTATCATCAACGAACAAAATGCTTTGACAGCTCATAAGGAAAAAAAATAAATTTCTGGTATATAAAAATAAATATATTTAGATCTTGACTATATATTAATCGCTTGAAATTGCAATAATATAAATATTTATTCATAAAATTATATGGAATAGATTTACTTGGAGAATTTCTTCTAGATTTTACTAGATTATTTCAATAGCAAATAATAGAAAATAATAAATATGTGTTCAAAAAAATTAAACCTGAAAAAAAAGATCTAGATAAATGGGAAAATCTTAGATGTCCTAATTCAGAATCCTGGAAACAGGATAATTATAAATTTTTATGAAAAATTTAAAAACAAATCTTTTAAGCACACAAACATCTTCAAAGGCTCATAATGCTTTAAGTGAGCTTTAATTAATTTATTCAAATAGAATCATTTATTTGTCAGCTTTCCTTAAAGCTTCGAATCAATTTTATATGTGCCATGTCTTTAAGCTTAATTCTAATTTTTATTATTAAAAACTATTGAAAATAAGACAATTTAAATAAATAGAAAAGATTAAACCTGGATACTATGTAGTTAATCAATGATTAGCCAACAATTAGAATGTTCATAAATTACTGTAACTAAAATTTAAAGAAAATAAAAAAAACTAATAAAAAAATAACAACAACAATAAATAGTATTTGTCAAACGGAGGCACGGCTGCTTCCGCGTCGCCATCGCCAACGCCACTGACGACGTCGCCGTCGCCGTTGCCGCTGACGTCTCAGCTGCCAGTAAAAAGTGGGCGTGTGCCAGCCAGGGCAGCGTCTACTACGCAATTGACGGGTACAGTTAGACGAGGTACGACACCAACACCATAACCAACGCCAACGGCAACGGCAGCATATCAACAGCATGCCAATAAGGCATACCAACAAATTCTTAGCTGCACTCAAAGAACTAATCGAAAAGATCAAAACTAAGAGAGAGAGAGAGAGAGAGAACCAAAGAATGACAAGAGGAGAGAGAGAATGGCAAGTGGGGCCGTGCACGAGGCAAGGTTAATATTTATTTATAAATATATAAATATTATAGATGCGATTTTTGCTGCTTCTCTTTTGGCTCTCATTCTCTATCGCTCGCTCGCTCTCTCTCTCTTTCTATAGCTTTTTTGGGCTTTTTTTCTGTGCACAATTATTCCAGTATTTGCACGTTTCATTTTATTGCGTTTGCCAAATGTAAAGCAAAACAAAAATATTTTTGCTGTGTTTTGCTTTGTGTTCCCCCCCCTTTTTCTTCTTGCACTTGTTATTGTTTTTCTTTATTACTATTTCGCATGTATGTATGTATGTATGTTTATTAGTATGTATAAGCGCTTAACACAAAACAAATTGCGCCGCAAAATGCATACAACGGGGGGGTGTATCGGGGGGGTTTTAGTTAACGCGCGCTTAACTAGCGTGCAAAACACTTTTCTTGTTTTCCATACTGTTGTTGTTGTTGTTGTTGCTGTTTCTTTTGTTGTCTGCTTCTGCTTCTCTTTTTATTGTTTGCTTGCTATCTCGCTCCATTTGTTGCCATTTGATAAATATACAAGAATGCAGCTCCATTTTTTTTCTCTCTCTTTTTCTCTTTTTGCTACGCCAAGACGCAGTTACACTCGACACGTGGTCCATGCAGTGCAGCGGAAGGAGGGATGGGGGGTTGACCCACGAGGCGGTAGAATGCCAAGTGGGTGCTCCAAGTGTCAATTTGATTACGCAATTAATGAATGGAATAACCAGTACCTATCCCCTCGACTGAACTAAGTCCCTACCCCCCTTTACTCTCTATAAACAACAAGAGCGTGCAAGGTTTAATGCATTTCGTATGCATAATACGCAAATTCTGTTCCATTTGTAATTCCCTCTATTCTTAGGTTATGTATACATACATATGTATGTATATATAGAGGCTGTACCGTTAGTAACAAGCGTTAAGTGTTAATTTAAATTGAATAATACATTGAATATATGTATATATAATATAACTGTAATGATACACCGACACTTTCTAGAAAATTATTACAAAATACGCTGATAAAGAAATATTTGTTAAGTCTGCTGATATTGTCAGTTGATAACAATTTACAATGGATTAACAAATAAGTAACACAAATAACAGTAAAATATATATACATACATACAATTTTATAATGTGTTTATCATTTTTAGTAAAATCTAAAAAAATTATTTATAATTTATATCTTGGACAGGTGTTGCCAAAAAATAAAAAAAAATAAAAATTAATTATGTAGTATACATTATATGCATGTACATATATATATATATGTATGTACATATATATACATCTCTCATCCAAATTCTAACGCCATAAATCAAACGCTCTAAGCAAGTTTTCATTTAATTACTGCGTCGAGTTATAAAAACCGCAAAATGCTGGGCCAAAAATATATTTTAACACGTTGAGGATCGTTGCCAAAAAAACAAAAAAAAATACATACGAGTGTACAAATTTTTTAAATAAGAAATAAAAACGAGAACTAAACAGAAAAAAAGAAAAAAAAGAAAAAAATACTTGGCACAGGTTCAATGGCCAAATTGTAGACAACGTGAATGTTGAACGTTGAATGTTGAATGTTGCCACAGACCATACCACACGAAGCCAAATTTAAAATTCCACAAATGTCATTTCAGTTTTTATTAAAGAGGAAGCGCATTGGCCAGGCTGACAGAAGACACAAGGACACTGCGGGGAGGGCGTTGCAAAAGGAGGCGAGACCAAAAGGAAACACATGTCAAGCTGTTGGCCTTAGAAACTCGCAACTTGCAACGTGTTGCATAAATTAGCCAAACACTTTTATTGAAGATGAGCTGCAATTTATAAAGGAATCCATCAGCTATCAAACGAAAAACCGGAAAGTTGCAACCCTAAAAATAAATCCTATATCGAGTAGACACTTAAAGAAAAGATCGAATGAGAAATCGAATGAAGTTAAAAATTTATTATACAAAAATATTGAAAGGAAATGAAACTAAAAAATCAAACTAAATTAACAATCTATAAACTGATTTTAAAAAAATTCTAGAAAAATATATTTTTCGACTGTAACATAATGAAATCAAAACCATAAAGGATCTTAATATAAAATATAGTATTATAAACGAATTGAACTACAATTTACAACTCTAGTATACAAGGGCGTTGCCAGGAAGGGAGCCTAAATAACACTTTCCGACCAAGGGGGGTTTAAACTCTTGTGTATATATAATAATATTAATCATAAGATGTAACTTCATAACTTGAAACTAATAATAATTCAATGGATTGTAATAAATTATCTATTTCAATTCTATTTTTTTTTTAAAGAACAAACGCCTCCTGCACCTATCTAACTACGCCCTTGTTCTTGCTAGTATAATTCTATCTTACAAATGCTTAGTTTGCACTTGTCTGCATCTGATGGACTACGTGCTCCTTTCCCTCTGTCCGTTCGTCTGTCGGACTATTCTGTATCCGTAGACTATATTTTTGTTTGTTCAACTCTTCAGTTTGATTCAATCGACATTTGTATTATGCTAACTGCGTACTTTCCTTGCCCAATCTTTGCCCGATCAGCACTCGTCTCAATTCTTACCCTCAAAACACGAATCACACTCAATTCACATTCACACTCACATTCACATTCACATTCACATTGTGCTTGTCTACGTAGCGGTTTCTTTATCACGCTGTTATTTTGCCGCGTAATCGCCAAAAAGGGACGACAAACAGAATGACAGAAGACAGAAGACAGTCCGACACTCGGGAGTACTTCCGCGAAAATAGGGGCAATAATTATAAACAAAAACATATTGAAACTATACTATATAATAGTATTTTTGCGACTCTTCATCAAAAAAACCCGCGTATTGTTTCACTGGAAATAAAGTTTCGGATGTCGCCAGAACAGCAAATTCTTTAATTCTTCTGCTTCTTCTTCTTATTTTTATCAGACAGCGAGGTGCCAAAAAATAGAGGGGGAAGAAACATCAGCAAAATGTTGTATTGGGGGGTAGAATGAAGAATTACGTGAATGACGCATCACATTTCATGTGAATATAAAAATAGTTCGAGTTCCGATTAAATGATAAGGGTACTCCTCTGTCTCTAAATTCGCATAAAATATACTACGTTAAATGCCATTGACTTTTTCAATAAAATGCAATGGTAAATAGTGATAAACAATTGATAAGAATTAAACATTTTCATTCAATTAAATTCAGTAAACAATTCGTCTAATATAATCAAAGACTTAATCTTATAAAAAAAAATTATATCACATGTTATTTACAATATTGAAACTCAAATTACTGTATTTTATATAAATTGAATATAATATTGTATAATTTCATTGGGTTTTTGATTAATTATAGATAATGATGATAATGATATGTATACATCAATCCATATGTCAATGAACTTGATTGCTGACTGTACATATTATGTACTTATCAGCCAAAAAAGTAAAAAAAAAACAAAAAAAAGTAAAAAATAGTATGTATTAAAATTGCAGAACAAAGGCGAAAAACAAAATGCGAAATGCGAATGTCAATTCAATACGAATTAAATTTCTTTAAAATGCAATTTATTTATCGCAAAAAAACCAAAAATAAATAGAAAAGAATTGTTGGTTTTCAAGAGCATAACGAAATTACACACATTACACATAAACATGTGTGTGTGTGTGTGTTTAACTGTTCCTCTATTTACGTATGAATGAATGTAAACAAAACGTAAAAAACAAAAAAAAAAACGTTTTGCCAGTTGACAGCCAAGATAAAAGCGCATTAATTGCAACTTTCAGTGTGGACCAGGCAAACAGACCAAAATAGGGGATAAATAGGGGGTGAAAAGGTGGAGGAAGGGGAGGGCAAAAGCAACGAGAGTGTGTGTAATAATACATGTATTTATTAAATAACATGCACAACAACAACAACAAGTGGAAACCCGACAATACAAACAGCAGACAACGATGACGATGACGATTACGATGGCGATGACGATGACGATGACAAGACGACGGCCACTGACCGAAACATACTCACGCACACACACGCAAACACATACAGCAAAGTGAAAGAGCAATAAAAATAATGTACGCAAAAATAAATACAATAAAAAAAAACACCAAAAAGTAAACCAAACCAAACGACACAAAAAATGCAACAACAACAAAAACAATTGTTGACTCTTTCTCCATCTCTCTCACTCTCACACACACTCTCTTTGGCCGTGAACTTGACCATTCATTCATTCATTCACTCATTCATACACTCACTTCATTTTCTTTGTTATGATACAAAAAAAAAGTGTTTAAATGAGGGTCAAAAATTATTTGTATGTGTGTTAAAGAATTACATACGAATATATACCTACATACTTGGTTAATAAAAACTAAGTTTTGTTTAATAATTCTAAATACAAAATTCACATTTCAATAATGTATTTTAATGCTTAGACTACAAAATATAATATTGTTTCAAAATGAATGCAAAAAAATAAATCATAGATTGCAGTCTGCATTTTAGAAAACATATTAAAACTACAATAATAAAATCTACAATAAAAATCAGATTCGACATTCGCACATGCCTCTTTAAAATAAATTTAGGAAAAATACACGGACAAAAATAAATCATTGCCAACAATTCATTTGTTAATAATATTCTTTTATGTAAACTATGAGAGATTAATATTATTTAATAAAAAATCATTTTGTCTCATCAAAAAGATTTGGATAATTTTTATTAAAGTTTTTAGTCTATTTTATTTCTGATTAATGTAAGAATATTGTTTATTTAAAATAATTATTTGCACTTGCATGATTTTAAGACACAAAATGAATATATTACAAAAGGAATCTCTAAAATATTTTTTAATGAATAGAAACCTTTCTGCCTTATATACTGACTACAAAAATTGGTTGAAAATTATAGGCCCACTGGTATGCAAAAATCAGCAACTACAAGAATGCAACACTTTGCATATCCTTTCAGTTGGGTATTATATATAATTATTTGTTTTAAATAAATAAGTAAAATTGGAACTTTTACTCCCAGAGTACAAATCGAGAAACAGCATATTTTTAAACAATGATTAATTGAGAACAAAAGATATTAGAAGTACATCGAATGTTGTTCATTTTGAATTCAATTTTAAGTTTGTAAAACTAGAAAGGTAATTCAGTATTTATAAAACTCGAAAAGATGAATCAAACTCCCAAAATAATTTAGTCTTGCGATTTCAATATGCAATTTCTGGAACTCACCTTCCAACCGGCGCTGCTATTCGAGTCACCTTTATCCTTAAAGTATGGCACATTCTGGACCATCCACTCGTAGATTTGACTTAGCGTTAGACGCTTGTCGGTGGCTGAGCCAATGGCGTGGGTAATGAGATCGGCATAAGATAGATTGCCCCAAGCATTGCGACGGGATGAGTTCTTCTTGGCCGCATTGGCATTCTGAATGGTCTGCTGTGAGTCTGTGATAGGATTAAAGAGGATTAGCTGATATCGATAACCGATATGTGTTAAAACTCACCTCCAGCTGCCAGCTGCTGATTGCTGGCCTTGGTGCTGTCCAGCTCATCGCCGGGATCAACAAAGTTCTCTGGACGCGGACATGGCCATGTGTTGGAGCGGGCGCGAGTCTGCGGCTCAAAGCCAACATCCGAAGGCAACTCGCCCACCAGCTGATCCATGTGCAGCCCATTGTCTGACCTGGGCAGATTGGGCCAATCCTGTGCAAAGCCGTCCATGATGGCAAATAGTTCGTTCTGGAGTTGCAGCTTTCTAGCTTTCGTCAGCTTCCTCCAAAACGCAAGTAAATCTACATTGAGAAAATAACAAAAAATTAAACAATTTGTAGTTCAAATGAATTGTTAGCTAAATGAAGCTATAAACCAGTCACAATTCAAATAGATTTTTAATTGATCTGCCCAATTGCCTTCATTTACAATATCTTTAAATCATTTTGTCTTTACTAGATCAAACAATTATATACCTCTATATACATATATGCACATATTATATTGTTAACACATTATAAAGTAGTCCCAAAACTTAAATCGATTTCTCAATTTAATCTATTTTAATAAGGATTATTAGAAAATAATTGAGAACAAAATATAGTAAAAGAAGATCGATAATTCTTAATTTTTAATTTTTTTCCCGATATAAAATAGATCATTATATTACAGCTAGGTCGAAAAAATAAGATTCCTCATAGAAGACTTTTAATATTTTAATTGTTATATATAGTAATGTTATATTAAAATATAAAGTTTGTTAAAATTTTATCAAAATCTGAATACTGCATCTTATAGCAGATATAGGAACGATCGAAAGAGTAGAAAATTGGTTTTTATGTATCGATAATTTTATGTTATATTATAAATTTTAAGAAAATGTAGATGATACGCATTGGCTTTGAAGCTAATGTGTGCATATACTTATGCAAGCGAGTGTACATGTGTGGGGCCATTTCGGATGTTTGTTATTAAATAAAAGATCAGAGAATCTAAAGATCTTGTTATAGGTCTGTACTATGCGTATCAGATGCTTCTTCTTCTTCTGCTCGCTGAGCTCAATTAAAACTCATCAAACGACGACGCTTTTGTGACTAAATTTAGCATATTCTCAACTTTAGTAGAAAATGAGGCCAAAGAAAATGCACAGAGCCCACGCAGTTATCAGGGCCTCGAGTAACTGATAATAGACTATACATATATATATTTGTATATATATAGCCAAAATTCAAGTAATTTAAACACAGTATATATATAGTAGACTTTTGTATATATAACACTATATAATCTATATACTTTATCAAAAGTCTATTGACACTGGCCGCGCTGTCTGCACGAAGAAGCTGATAAGCTAACTGTAGATTGACTGCAGCTTGACGAACTTTGAACGAATTTAAATAAAAAAAATTTCGGGGCGGTTTTTTTTGCTAAATAATGTATGTAAATTTACTAACATAAATACTGTATGTATGTATATGAATGTTTGGCTTATCAGAAGAAATTTTGCATATTTAAATATTATATCAAATGCTCTTCTAACTTGTGAACTCTCTCTTAAATGTCAGTGATAACAGTTGTGCCCAATGCAAGAGAGCCTTCAATTCGATTGCTCTCTTTGCGAGCTTTTGTAAACAAATTGAAAATACTCACACACACTCATTCTTGCTCTTCGCTCTTCGTAGACACACACATACATCAACAACTGAATATCTACAATGAAATTTAAGCGAAAGAGGCGCAAAACAACAACCGTTGATCGCACAAAAAGTATTTTTTATTCAGTTTTGTTTTCATTTTATTTATTTTTTTACATTTCTTTTTTTTTTGTCGAAAACTTTGGCGCACTAGGCCTATACGTATTGTATATATATGTATGTATGTTTGTATATATTAATATATAAAGGGGGGAATACTCTCATATAGAGTTTTCGCATGAAGCAGACAATTCGAAAGCCCACTAAGATATTTATTAAAAAAAAAGAGTTCAAAACTTTGTTAGGTATATATTAAATATCTAGACAGATAAATGAATAAATCAAAATTATATTTTTTTAAATTTGTTTCAATTAGACACTTAATAAGAAATACTGAAATCATTAAGTAAATGAGTTTTCGTATAAAAATTTTACTTTTACTTAAATAAAATGTCTTTTGATTCTAAAATTTAGAATATTTACAGACAAATTAAAGTATTTAAAAACCAAAAAAATATTTTTTTAAATGTGTGTCAACTTTCAAGAACTTTCAAGAACAAAAAAGCAAAATTTATTTTTTATAATTTTATAATTTTTTTTTCTTGTATATCGATTGATTTAATGTCGCAGTTGAAACTATTATTGTAAACGATAAATATCAAACCTAATCAAATGGCGAGCACTGTAATATATACAGTACCTATGTATGTAAGGGTGTACATATGTATTTATGTATATATATGTATGTTTGTCTGTATGTAGGAGGCAGAAATGGCGATGGCGACGGAGAAATACCTTGAGACACCAGCACAGAACACGGAAGTGTAGCCAAACAACAAAAGTTTTTGTTTGTTATATACCTAGTGTGTGTGTGTGTGTGTTGGTGTGTGAGTTCTACCTGTACCGGGGAATTCGCTTAGATGTTAAATAAAAATTCCAAGAATTTAAGCTTTTTAATAACCATCTTTGACCCTAAATTTAACGCGCTCTCTTTTTGCTCTCTTAAGATCTCTCGGGAATACAAAGACCAACAACAAAAAAAAAGGAAATAATAAATAAAAAAGAGACATGAAAATATATTATTAATAAAATCTATTTAGATAAGGTCGCGTTTGTCGTTTGTCGCTTGACATTACATAATATTTGTAGTTTACGACCGTAAATAAATGGCATCGTATTGGAAATGAGAAGCAACGACAGTTGGAAAAAAATAAAAATAAAATAAAAATGCATAAAAACAAACTGACCTTAGACACTAGAAGTATTATAGTATAGTAGAAAAACATTCTAGTATTATTATAGATATTTGTATAGTTAATACAATACTCTATAGTGTATATATCTATAGGTATATAAGTATATACAAATACTACACAACTAATAATGAGCTTGCATGTCCAAATTCTAATTGTTTCTGTCATTGATGTCTGATGTCTGACAACTATTTTTAGATGCATCTCTCTGACTCTGAGCATCATTAACAATTGCTGTGCATTTAAAAATAATGCGAAAATGTTTTAATTTTATTTTAGTATATGTATTTAAAACAGTGCGAAAAACTGCGTCGCACAATTAAAAGAAATTTCGACGGCAACTTGTTGCCACTAAAAACCAAAATAAAAGCTAAAAAAAAAAGAAAATATATTATATATATTTGACAAAAAATCAAAACAAAAACAGGCCAAATCTTTGACTTGGATTCGAATTAGATGAGCTGCGTCATATGTTAATATAAAGCTCTATAGAAAGACAAGTTTTATATCATTAGAACTCACATTTCATTTGCGTAGTCTATAATATATAAATGATGATATTTGTTTACAGTTAAAAGAGACCACATCAAAACAAAAACCTATCCAACAAAAAGCATATAGACCTACGCAAGATGAAAGTAAAAATATATATTATATATGGAGAGATATGTATCTCTCTCAGTATCTGTATAATGACTCAGATTCCTAACACACAATTTCTAAATGCGTGTGGGCGAGAGAAATTAGCATTTCAAATTTGTTGTTCTAATTTTGTACATTACACAATTTTAAATGAAACGACGAGCCGAAAATCTTTATGGATACAATTTGCATTTTCAATGTCACGAACAGAACCAAGAAAGCAAAAGTTCTAGATCTGACAGGAACTCATTAGCAAAAATTGTCAGGTTTGAGTTAAGAAAAGAAAACTCAAACCGGTAAAGAGACATAGATATAAAGAGAGGGAGCAGAGAGATCTCTAAAAAAAAATAAAATAATAATAAAATAATAAAAACAACAAGCTCGAAAATGAAAGCAATCAACTAAATACACATTATAGTATAATAAAAATAAAAATAAATAAAAACAAAACAAGAACAGAAGGAGAACGCAGCAGAGAAACAAAAATAACCATAAACTTGTTACGTAACTCTCCCAACACTTGTTTCTCGACATTCCCCAAGAAATATTCCGACGATTTGAATTTTTTAACTGGACAATTTAACTCTGTAGTTTAGTAGAATAGTAGAATAGTATGTGGATCAAATGATAAGTACATTATATAGTTTTATTAACTGCTCAGCTTATCAGATGGAAGACTGGGAATAAACAGATCTAGCCAACAGATGCTCAAAGCTCGTGATTATTTATATTATGCACAAAAGACAGACAAACCTCTCGCACATGGCCAGGTTCAGTTACGTGGAAGTAAAAGATCGTATATACAGACAACTACATATATATATCGATCGATAGTATAGAAGATATGTATGTACGTATGTATAGTTGCCTGGCACAACCCGTCAAACAGGATTATTAAGCAAAGTATGTCAGCACTGTTGGCTTTGCTTTAAAGACGGTACACATTCAAGAGCCAGCCCTCAACCGAGCATAAAAAATAAGAAATAAAACCCGACAGCTGGTCGGCAACAGCATCACCTGGCCGAATGGTCAACTGGTCTGTCTACCTCTTGGTGTGGTCTACTTTGGCCTACCAAAGAGTCAAGCATCAACCACAACACCGATGACGATGACGATGACGATGGCGATTACGATGACGATGACGATGACAATAGCATTCACTTGTCATCTCTGCGGGAAAGTGCATATATATTCACTCTCGATCGTATGACCTTTAATATAATTATAATAAACTGTTTTATAAAATCTTTCTCTCGAGTGTACTAGGTTCTTTTGCCTTTCTCTCTTCTTTCAGATTTTGTAAATTTTATTATATAAGCGCGTTACTTAAGAACGAGTTGGAGTCTACTTTATATATTACTTAAAGTGTTTTCCTCTATTATTTAACTTTTAGCTAGGTATTAACTTATTATTCGCTTTTTACTCACTTCACAGTCAATTTTGCACTCTTTGTGATGCACTCAAAATGTGTCGGCACTTTATCACTCACACTCACACTCTCTAGGCTTTCTTATCACACACGCAATGAGATAACAAACACAAAACACACACACACATTCAATACTCTACGCATATGAGAACTTTGTCGGGTTGTTGCTGTTGCCATGTGGAGACTCTCTTTGTCCAGTTGCCTCCAGTTTGTGTACATTGGAGCTGTATCGAATTGCTCAGAATAAGTTCAATAGAACAACTCATTAAACTGAACCAAAGAACCTTTTGGATTATCGTTCAGTCTTATTTGCTACTATGTTTAATTTTGGTTTAATTGTTATTTAAATCTTATATTTAATTCGATTTCAACAAAATGCAAATGCCAAATAATTAAAAACTTCAAAATAATTATAAAATTAAATAAGAATATATGGGAACTGAGAAAGAAATCGGTGGAATACATTCATCAAATTGCCAATTTAAGCAATTGAGAATTATAAGCGTCAATAAAATGTAAACTTCTTTATGGACAATATATCAGACGTAGTACCAGACGAATTATTATTTTTAATTATAATTATTATTTTACTATTTATCTTAAACACTTTTATCCCTCTTTGGGTTCTACAAAAAAGTGGTAACTATTACATACATCAAATGGAATCTTTAGTTTTTTTTTCGATAACTATTAAACTTATTCCATCAATTGAACTATTATGTACAACTCGAATGTACAGAGTATATATATGTATATATATATATTGATTGTTTGGCATTGGTTAACAGCTTATCATGCCCGGCGCTGAAATGAAACCTTGCACAAAATTGTTACGCGTCACTTTCCATCTGAACTTTTGTTTTGTTTTTTGAATTTTTGTACTGCTGAAGGGTTGCATTTTGCCTTGCAATTTATGCCAATCGTTGACACACACCCATACACACATACAAACTATATATAAATATATATATCTGACTGATTCCAGTTGCCGTCTGCTTTGCATGATTTTGTCATTACTTTTCATTAGCTTCTGGTCTTAAGTAAATCATACCAGCCCCTCTCCTTTCTCTCGGTTGCCAGCTGGCTGTTGCACTCTTTCCTTTCTCTCACTCTCTGCAACAAACTTGTAGGCTCTCTTTCTCTCTGTCTATCTCCTTCTGTCTTTCTCCCGCACAAGTGCAACGCTGGAATGCCAAAGAAAGCGCCAAAAGAGGAGACTGCAACTCAGCGATGACATCGTCGCCGCATTCTGGTTTTCATACGTTGTTAATACCCTATACAAAAGTGTGGTACATTAATAAAGCGATGCACTTTATTCAATTCTATTCTTTGGATTTCAGAAGCTTGAGTAGTCGGGGTCTATTCATACAATCGTAATCAAATTCAAATAAATAAATTAATAAAGAATTTTTGCTTTCTTCCAGTGATTGTTTAGATATTAAATATTAGGGAATTTATCTAATAAATAAAAATACTGCCACAGAAACAAAAACCGTGTAAAAAACCTCGTTGGTATTTTAATCCTATATCTAGGTTTCCGGTATATTTAACCCATTCTAGGCCGCACATGAAAGAGATTTATAGTTCCAAGTTTTTTTTTCAAGCCCCATCTAAAGTCCAAATAAAAAATTAATTTCAAAGTTAGTATTTAATCCTGAAAGTCAACATAACAAACTAATTTTTTGTATCTTTATTTTTATCATAAGTATAATTGGGTTGAACAAATTATTTTATTTTTTAAATTTGTGATAATCTGCTGTTCCACTTATCAAGCAAATACCAAAAATGAATTGAACCCTTGGGTTTATTTAAGGATCCCTAAAAAAGGAAATTCTTTTGTTATTTTGTTTAACTTCTCTAAACGGCTACAAAATATCAATGTTTCTCATTTAAACATGGATTCAATTACAATTTGCAGAAGCAGAGTATATAATTCTCGTGTGGTGGTATTAGAATGCGTCAACTTGTTTATAATTTATTAACTCAATTATCGCGGAAGCGCATTTAAATAAACGCTTATTGAAACTGCAGTTAGCCGGCTCTTTCGCACTTGCATTCAGTTCTACACGTGCCGGGAAAGGTCAAAGAGAGAAACACGCGCTAAACATTCGCCCGGGGAGCGGTAAGTGAAACGAAGCATGCAAATAAAAAAAATCCGTAGTGTTGTGATTAATTTTTTAAAAATTCAAACCTACGAATGATCGATCAATCAACGAGGCTCGGAAAAACTTGTGTCAGATAAAGTATGATATAATATATGAATTTGAAGAATGAAAATTGAGAGAAGTAAATTCTTTCAAGTATCTCATTTAGATAGTACACAAGCCTTAGATAGGCAATTATCGTTTGGCAAACTTTTGCCTAAACTTATCACAAAAACACAATCTCTATAAACATGCCTAGCAAACACTCCAGATATGCCAAAAAAAATCATTCTTACTAATTCTACCTAAAACAGTTTATAGATAAGGCATTAACATAAATACTCAAGTAACGCAATCGACCTACTTAAAAAAAGGAAAAACTAATGTTTAATCTCAATTCAATGTCAAATAAAAAATTTATTTTGATTTTATGAAAATATCTAAATTATACCATTCCTACTTATTCCCTTAAAATTAAAATATTTATAAATAAAGGGTATAAAAAAAGAGCAAACTAAAACGAATATAAAAACGAGAATGAAAAAATGAGAATGAGAACGACTGCGACTCGACACGCGCTGTAGTCAGAACGCTCTGCTATCAGCTATCAGCAAGCAGCGCGTGCTATTTTTAGTCGTATTATCAGTAGTGCTCTAATTAAGATCTCTGCAGTGAGCTCTCCCAAACAAAACTCACTAGCTCACTAATCAAAATCACAGAGTCCAGCCCTGTGTAGGCCACAAAAGAAGCGCAAGTGCCAATAGGCCAAGGAATCAAGTATTTTTAATACAATTTCAATGGAATACAAAAGTCACAAATTCAACGCTCTATAAGTGTTAATTAAATAGAAATCTTTAATGAAAATTCATAAATTTATTCAATCTACTATTATAAATTCGCCTGACACTTTTTGGAAATTTACGGTTAATTCCCAGTTATAATTATAAAATTAATAACAATTCCCAAGAAATTTTTAGCTAATTTCATAAGCAAGACAAACGAAAAAAAAAATCGGAAAACGATTCAGATTAAATAACTCTACAACTCTATAATAAAATCAAACAGTTTCTGTTTACCTCTTGGAATTTAGGATTAATTCAAAGGTACAAATTATAAAATTCAAAATAATTAAAATAGTAATAATTAAATTAAGTATAAATATTTTTCTGTTTAGGAAAATTTAAATTCCTGCATATTTCAATCGAAAACACGAAAACAAAATGGAAAAACAATTCAGATTGAATAGAATTGATATAATATGAAAAAATACTATATATATATATTTAGCACTGTTGGGAGAGTGTAAAAAAACCTAGTAAGTATATAATTGATTTACAGCTGCAATTCTAAATTTTCTTGTTTATTTTATAAATTAGAAATACATTTATTATTTACCTGTTCAATTGCAATAAAAAAAGTTTATCTTGTTGCTGTTGTTGTTGTTATTTTTCTTTGTGTTGTTTCTCTATTATTTGTTGTTTTTGTTTTTGTTATTAGAATTTTGTGCACTTGTTTCTTAATTTATTGCTCACACTTTTTTATGGTGGTCTTTTATAGGGTATTCACGTATGCATGTACTTTGGATTTTATGTTGTGTTATTTTGAGCAAAACTTGTGCAGGTTTTTTGTATAAATTATTAAGTATTTAGCTCTGTTTTTGGGCTAACTGGCATAATTTCTTGCTCACACACACACACACGCACACGTGGATCGATGCTACATACAAATATACATGTATGTATATATGTTTGTATGTATTTATTTTAATTCACTTGTTGTTGGTATTTGTGGGCGGCTTCTGCTGTTGCTTGAGCTATAAACATACAAATTAAACTGTATTTAACTTGGCAATAGTATGAAAAAAAATAAAATATAAACAAGAGCTTTAAAAGCTTTATAAAAAGCGAAAGAGAAGCGACTACAGAGAGAGCGCGGAAACAAGACGCAGAAACGGCAAAATAGAGAGATAAAGAGAGAGAGAGAGAGAGCGCGAGATCGCGTCACGTCACCAATTCATGCCAATTGGACACATACAGAAATTAATTGGAATTCGTATAAGAATTCAATGAAAGCGTGCGGCGTAGTCAACGACGGCACACACACACACGCACACACTAACGATCTGCATATATATATGTATGTATGTATGTTTGTGCACATACAGTATATAAGGCCTATTTACATTCACATGTATTTGTATGTTTAAAGTTCAAATGGAATAAAATCTATATATGTACATATATGTATCTATCTATGTATTTCTTGCTTTACTCCAATTTGAATTTCGAACAGCTATTTTGAATTTGCACTAGTTTGCGTGTCGTATGTTTGTGTTTTTTTGTTTTTTGTTTGTGTTTGTGTTTGTGCGTCGCTGCCGGCAGCAAGTTTTTAAAGAACGCAAAATCCTCAATGTGAGAAGATCATCATCATCATTGCAGCATTTACCGCGTTATTTTGTTATTAAATTTCTTACTACGCATTCTTTTTACACGCTTTATTTCAGTTATTTACACGCTCTTCGCGTTGTCTCTATGTTTGTGTGTGTATTTTTGTTATAGAACTGCTCTAGCACTTTTCACACGCAATTGTTTTGATTTTGATTTGTGCGAGACTCTTTTTCACTTTTTATAGCACTCATTGCACACAGCGCATTCATTCAATGGTCGATTTGAAACGGTAGAAACGGGCAACACGTGATCAAACGGATCGGACTGGGTTCGGCAGAATTTGGTGACGTTGGGGTTAAGTAGCGCGCTAAACGCTCAACGACCTCGTGGCTTTTAACCGCAAACGCAACGGACTCTGCTCGTTAACTGCTTTCTAGTTGGATGCGAACTGACAACTGATTGGTATACGAAACGCTACGAAACGCCACAAAACGAAACTAAACGAAGCAGCGGCAAAACGAACGACGAACGACAGCGACAACGAACACGAAGAGCCCGGCCCCGGCTCGTGTATGTGTGTGTGTGCTTGAGAGAGCTTTCCGCTCAAATTTAATAAAATAAAAAAAAATTTGTGTAAATTTTAGCATCCACATTTAAGTTCCACAAAAAATGCACGTTTTATATTTTGGCGCTCACACTTTGTTTTGTATTTTTTCATATACACACACGCACACACACACGTACTCACACCAATTGTGGACAATAAATAATACCCATTTAAAATGTATGTATGGCTGCACATACATACATATTTATGTTTGGATTTAAAATATTTTTATACATATTTTGCTAGTTTGTTTTGCCTGCCATCTTCTTCTCTTATGAGTCGCTAGCAGAGGGTAAAAGCCAGTTCTGACATGGCCATTGCTGATAAGAGCCCAAATGGGCCAGCACGATTGTTTGTTATCCGCGCGCGTCGCACCAATTGTACGAATTTTACCGAAATTGCATTTTGATGATAACCAAGCGCTGCAGAATTTCGATAGTCGTGAATTATAAATATCACAAGCCCAAGACTATCGGTGTTTTTATCAATCGATATGTATTCAAATCGTAACTTCATTGTTGTTATGATTTTTGTATATTAGCTTAATGATTTTATTTATGTGATTGATTAATTCTACGCCCATTTCTAATAGAAAATCAATTATAAAAATGTCATTAATATTTATCGATATTTTTGCTGTGAATCGATTACCACGAACCAGCTCTTAACGAACCAGTTTCTCCCATAGACTGGTTCATTCGTTCGCGTTTGGGAATTTGAGTTTTTAATGTGCCTGCCACATAAATTCCACAAATTACGCCGCTAATGAAGTCTAGACATTTCAGTTTAAGCAAGGCTTAGCGGTTTATGGCCCAGACTGCACCGACACCGAGCACAGATCTCCTAGGACGGGGTGTCGGGTGGAGGGTGATCGGTGCTAGATGAGAATTTATGAAGCAAATATCAATTTTTAGTTCTCTATAAGTTATGGGTGGTTTTATTTCTTCTCTACAACGTAAAGTTTTCCATTTGAAAGTCAAATAATTTGCATATGGTTACATTGTAATTTTAAACCAGAATGGAAATTTCATTTATTGATTTTAGCAAATAAAGATTTTAGAGTCTATGGGAATGTTTTATATAAAGACCAAGTTAAAATGGAATATCCGTTAAAGCACAGCTTAAATCTGGTTCAAGAACAATTTTAAAGTGGTTCGATAAGAAATACAAGTTTTGATACAAATTTTGATTTATGATATTTCCGATATGAAACCGGCTGAAAAGGCCATTAATGGTTGAATTTATCGGAAGTATATTGTTTTATAGAGCAGAGTAACCATATATAAAACACGATTGTATTCATCCTGTTGCAACACGTCGTTTGAGCCTGTTTAAACCTCACTGGCCCATGTCCAATTTACTTTCCAGTCTCCAGTTTCTTTCCAGTCCTCTTTTCGTCTCTCGTAATCGCCGTTAAATTCGACACAAGGCATAAACTCGGGTTTCAAATGTTCACCTCCCCCCACCAACACACACAACATGTGTGCGTGAAGAGTGACGAAAGCTTGTTGCTATGACGTCAAGACATGATCGTATATAAAGCTGCGCAATGCTTCGAGAGGGAAAGAGAGAGCAATATTCTTGCTGCTATGTTGACAGCGACTGCACATGCGCCGCTGCCGCTGCCACCGCCGACGCATGTCAAAAGCTCCGCTTCAACAATCGACGACGTAGTTAAAAAATTAGCGCGACGTCGGCGCAATTGGAATTAGATGGGAGTAATGATATCAGCCGTCGACTGGCCTTCAAAAAATTATAATTTCTGTTTAATGGCTCGGCTCTGCTGGTATGCGATAACTGTGCGGGGTGGGGTGGGGCGAGGCGGGCAACTGGCGTTTAGAGTAAGCTTTTGTCTGATGTTTGTTTAACATTTTGTTTGCCTGTGTGTTGGTGTAGACATTTAGTATGTAGAGAATACGTGTAGAATGTTTGCTCTCAATATGTGTGTGTGTGTGAGCGTGTTTGTTAGATGATTTCTAATCTGGAATATAGATTGGAAATTAGGAAGATGTGTATTGAATACGAAATTAGTATTCAACATTCCAAGGATTATAATGCAAACTATTATTACTGTTATTTATTTGAATTTTATGGGAATAACTTTGTAGACTAGAAGTAAATAAAAAAATCGATAAATTCAATTCAAATGAGAATTTGACGAGCGATCTTAAATGCAAATATCGCGTATTGTTTAATCTTGAAGGCAATCAGATTAAGGCGTTCGATTTAATTAAGTGACGTAATTTATTAGATGATTGGCGCAATCGATAGAAATATGACATTCTCAGTTTCCCTCAGACAACACAGACGTCAATGAAAGTGCGACTTAGTTTGAGTCTAGGAAACTTTTACGGTTAATTCTCGGATCGGTTGAGCGGTAAAAAAAAAGCGCTACTGATGACGACGCATAATATGCAAATGGCGCCGGGGCCTGGGGCCGGCTGTCACAGACACACATATACACACATAGTCATATACATAATATATGTGCGTTTGTATGTGTATATGTAAATTTGATGAAGCACTTCCTGATGCCGCTAGAAGACGACAGAGATCCAAGAAAGATATCAAGATAAAAGAGCGGTATGCTCTGCCAAACGGCATCCACATTCACGAGTATCGACAGTCCACAAGCTTAGACTTGGCATCCACACAGAATATTCAGAACTGGCGGTTTGCCAACACAAAACCACGTGGTCTTTCAAGTTCACTGCAGAGAAGACAAGCAAAAATAGACAAGACGTAGAGAGCAATAAAATAGGCAAAAAGCGCAAAGCGTATAAAAACTCACACTTATGAGCAAGCAGATGTATGTACATGTGTTTTGTTTGTATATATGTACATACATATGTATGTATGTATGCCATGTGAATTGAAGAAAACCACATGCTACGCGAAAATATTTTGAGGGGGCAGCAGCGCAGCACAGCGCAGCGATGACGATGAAAACGACGTCGACAGCGCAGCGACTGCAGCAAACAGGTTAGGTGGCGGCACAGCGAACGCCAAGCCAATGAAAACAAAAACAAAAGCAAAGAAAGCGGAAATAAAATACAAATACGCGAGCGATTTATGTAAACAAACCAAAGCAATTCGCTTGGAGCCCAAAGAGAAAGAGAAGGGACCCTAAGAGACTTAATCAAAACTGATCAAATTTTCATTTGTAATTGCGTTTTAATCATTACATTTATTTTCTATAAAGGAGACACTCTTCATACACCCATTAGTTGGTCAGAAGGCCAAGAATGGGGTTTTGGTTATGGGTTGGAGAGAGAGAGAGCGATCAGGTGAGAACTGCGGCAGCAAAAGTGAAGTTGAAGCACATTGTATGCACGTAAATATGTATATATACATGTATGTATGTAAGTATGTGTGCATGTGACAAAATTACAACGTCAAAGCGGCGCGAAGTTAGAAAACAAAATTGAAAACCTAACCTTACCTAATGTGGTATGAAATGGCATGCAATACTACTACTCTACTCACACACACACATGCATATACAATTACCACACACACAGACACAGTCTCAAGCAAAGTAGCGCAAAAACGTGGTTTGCGGCGTTGACTGCGGCAGTGGCAGCGACAGCGATGTCAGCGTCTATTGCGTCGTTTTGAAATTCTGAAAAAAAAACGACAACAATCGCGTGTTGCTAAAAGAACGAAAGCAAATAGAATTATTAACGTAAAATAAAAGCTTAAAGAGTTGTGCTCACTGTCTAGAAATGTGAGAGGGAGAGGCGTTGGGCCAATTATTCGCAGTAATGTGTGCAATTAAAATATGCATTAATAAGAATGTGAAATAATATTTAATTATTTGATCATGTATTACAATTCTATTAGTTAAATCAATTTATTTATTACCGCATATTACATATGAAGCTATTAATCTCTGCTGGCATTATGTTCCACATTATGGCCACTTGTATGATTTCAACTTACACTCCACATCTCTCCCACACAATACACATGAGTATACGCACACACACACAGAGAGAGAGGGAGACGTTTGCTCTCTCACACTTAACTGGCAGCGGCAGCAGCAAACTTTCTCTCGGCTTTCAGTGCGTGTACTCTTCGTACGTCAAACTTTGTCGCAGCTTCGTTCGCTCGTCTCACTCAACCCCCGAAAATGCATTTGCTGACACTTTGACTCATTCGCACTTCAAGCTTACAGATGCGCCCGAGCGAGATAGAGCACTTGCGGTACAACTTGCCTATGACAGGTAAGCGTAAGCGCAGCCGAAGGGGAGGGGTCGCCTTTCTTGACACACTTTCGTCTTGGCAAGGCAACTTATAGGCAGGGTTGGGGTCGGGTGGCGTCGACTGTAGCTGCGGTCGGCCGTTAACTGTTCGTTAATATCCCCTCCGCTGGCCGCTGGCCTTTAGCCGCTGGTGGGTGTGGCTCCTGCGTGTGCCGGACCGGAGTCTGCGCAGCTCGTCCTCTGCTCCAATAGGTTGCGTTTAATTGTCTCCTGGTTGGTGCCTGTCGGGCCTCCTGGTTGGGCAGAGACAGAGGCCAAAGGAAAGAGAGCAGCTGTAGGTTCCCCAGCTCAACCTCGTGCTTGCCGATTCCATGTCCGTCGGGGTTTCTTTGCCTGTTCAACTTTTGCCGACGGCTTTTCTAGGGGTTGCTAGGCCGTCTAATGGCGTGTCCTTGGGCCTAGACACGCATACACACACACTTAAACAGCTTTTAAATATATGTATGTTTGTATGTATTTAAGTACGCAGGTAGCCTACGCTAAGAGGCTGTTAATATTTGCAACCGGAATTACTCCGATCCGCCCGAAACCCGCTCAAATCCTTCGTGTCATATATGTACATATAAGTGTCGTAGTATGTAGGTAGAAAGGCTCCTCAACACGTAATAATCATCCAAATTAGCACATCATCACCATATCAACAAGTGCCCCCTCTCCCTTGTTCCTTGTTCCCTGTTTCCTGTTCCCGGACACCCATTAGTAAATTGAGCAACGCCCATTATACTCATGTGTGGAGGAAAGGAGGGCATGGATGGGGTAGCAGGGCAGCAACTGGGAAATTGTTACCCTGCTTGACCTACTTAAGTCATTATAAAACCCGTTAATTAAATACTTACCTCCGGAAACTATCAAATCAAAGGAAAGGAAAAGAAACGGGAAGAAGAACAATGGAGGGAGAAACAAATACAATTTATAATTTTTTTATATGTTTATAAGAATTGAGAAGGATAATGAACCATGGAATTAAATATTTATTAAATACACACAGCCCTATAGATATGATCATAAATAAATCAAATATAATAATAAATTTAATTTAATTAAATTGTGGGATAATTCAGTACAAAATGACATAATTATCAATGTTTTTAGAGTATACATATCATATTATATATAATATCATATTATATATAATATCGTATATTGTATCTTGTATTGTAACATAACGTGCAATTTCTACCCCAAATTCGCAATATCAATTAGTTTGATTAGTTTTTATACAAATTTTCAAAGAAATATATGTAATTCCCCCAATCAAATCAATTTACATTGTCTGGCAAACTTAAAGGAAAAGAAGAGGAAATTTACTTAATAGAAATTATGAATGTAATTCTATTTCAGAGTACATTATATCTATTTAAATATAAAACCTACACTCAGAAAATAAATGTTTTTCATTTAAGTAAAACCAATATGAATTTTTTTAGGTTTGTTCCTAAATAAGGTATTTTTAATCTTTGATAAAATAGTCAATTAATTATAAATAATTAAATTGTAAGAAATTTATAATTTTCACCTAAGATTAAATGAATTGATTAATATTTCTGAACAGGAAATTAAATCTAGCCCGGGTTATAGAACTTTGGATTTTTCCTCTGAATGCAATTGAACTTATTGTTATTATGGGGAATTTTGACATGAATAAATATTGTATTTATACTCAATCATACCAGTCAAATTCCCCGCCTCTCTCAGCGCCTTCAGACCTCTCCTCATTATCAAAATGCACGTGGCTGCTGCTGCACTTTTCATGGTTACATTGAACCTGTCGCAATATCTGCTGCAGCGCTGCTACTGCGCAGTCGACGTCGCTGCTCTTGGAAAATTTTGTATAACTCGACATTTGCATTATCTCTGTCATATTTGCCCTGTATGAATACATTTGTGAGATATTGAGAACCAGAGTGGAAGAAAGAGAGAGAGAGAGAGAGAGTGAGCGGGTGGAAGAATATAAGCAATAGGGGGCAAGGGGAAGCTCAAGTCTTGTACATTTCTCGGCCTTGCTGATTATGGTTTTATGTGTGTTTGTGTGTGTGAATGGGAGTGTGTGCACATATGAGCACACTGAAAAAAATAAATACAATTTTAAATAGATAATTTAAAAAATTGAAATAAATTTTAACACATTTTTCACAGACTCCCTGATAAAGGTACAAGCTGTACCGAAAAGTAGGAGGATAATTTTTAATAAATAATAAACATTTATTAAAAAAGAAAACACAACGGGCTTATTAACCCAATTGCAAAAAATATAAAAAGAAAAACATTTTAATTATTTAAGTATGAAAATAATAAAAGTTCAAATAAGATTTTAGTTAAATTTAAATATTTGTTGCTTTTATACAAAAATTTGTTGTATTTAATTAAAAATTAAACAGTATATAAACAGTACACAAGCTTAAATAGTTTATATACTTTTAGATATACATAAAAATAGATTTTTTGATATTATTGAATATTTTAACTTTTTGTTTTTAGTGTAGAATATATGCATGTAATGATAGTCTAACGATTAGGATTTGTTCACTTTTCAAATTCTGAGTTTTGCTGTCTCATGGAAGATACAATCGAATTGTAACTGTAATTGTAACTCTTGATACACTTGCAAGACGCTATTTACATGCTTGTATACTGGTGAAACACGCATTTGGCTTTCTTTGTTGTAATTATAGATACGAGCGAGTTGAGTCCATCAGACAGTCTATATATAAACATCGTTTATATAGTATGTCTGTCTATATACTATTGTGCCATATCGGTGAATATGTTGACATTTGTGCCGGTTTGTGTCTGGCGCTTAATACTGATAGCATTCCCAGCTCTAAGGAATGTGATCTCCGTCTGCCGGAGCTGGGGAAAGTATCAGCTCAGTTCCCGCTGCGAGGTAAAATTTCCTATCAGTGTCTATATGTTTGAGCTGAGACATACCAGAAGCAATTTGAGATCAATATGTCACCTCTGTCTTTGAAAAACAATGTTCGATATTCTAAAATTCAAGTTTGTTTTGTTCAGAAAATAAGTATTTAAAAGAAAAAAGGGCTTCCTAGAAACAAAACTCAACTACGACGGAGATGGCTTTATAGACTCAGCTATTCGTCCTAACCAAGAATATATATATTTTGTGGGATCGAAGACGTCTTCTTCTATGCGTTACACATTTATAATACCCTCATTTAAGGATATAATAATTTGAAATTACTTTTATACTATTTTCATCTTCATAACAACTTTGACTTTTTATAATTTGAAAATTGTAAAAATCTTAATATCAATCAGCAGCTAATCGATTTTTAAAATAGTTAACATTATATTTATATTACATTAAAGAAGTAAATACATTCCAGAAGATACTTTGGACAGATTCTCGATTTATCGCGCGCTTTCGACTCGTTTATGCTTGTTTATTCTTGTTTATTCTTGTTTATGCATAATATAGCGATTAAAATGAAAATCGTTTGCATATGAATAGATGACCCACAAAATAAGTAAGAAAATATTTAAATAGATTTGTTAACTCTTTGCCAAACACAGCTGTCGCAGCTGGAAAGATGGTATCGAAACCGCGTTGGCGAACTGCCCCCCTCTAATCCTTACTGTCCGCCCCTTCAGCCCCTTTTTGACTGATGCCAGGAGAAATTTCCTAGGCAACCAATAGCCACTAAAAGGCTTAGATAATCCATTAGTGCCAAAGGGCCAGGCCAAAAGGTACAACAACAACTAAATACTACAGACTACAAGCAAAAAAAAAAAGGACATCAGAGAGTATAGTACCTCGCAGTGTCAGGACAACGTGGAGTCCTTACCCAGAGATTCCTGCCAACACAGTGCGTGCGGGTGCGTCTGTATGTGTGTGTACATGTGTGTGTGTGTGTGTGTGTGTGTCGATGTTGATGTCGACACAGCAATTTGTACAAGTCAAACCCGTTGGCGCCAAAAGTCTACGGCGCTGGCAAAAGCAAAAGCAAAAGCAAAAGAAAAGCGACGCAGGAGATGAAAATCGGCTTAAAAAAGTGCCAAACGTGCCAAAGGTATTGCACAGTGGTACAAGCTTATATATAATGTGATTAAAATTATACAAAAATGTGACAAGCTTATATACAAAGTGATTAAAGTTATACAACGTTGTGTGATTTTACGCAATATTTTATTAGAATATTTGTGTTTTTTTTAAGTAACTTTTTTATTTCTAGCTCTTATATATTTTAAAGGTTTTAGTTATAGTTAAATATTTGTTGAAACTTTATATAAACTGCTGTACAACTGAACGATTTCTTTTAAATTTAAAGGCCGATTTTGACTAAATCTATTTTCTCTTACAGAATATTTACTTCTTAATAAGTTTGCGGTCTCTAACACAAGAATAAATTGAAAGTTAAATTTTTTTTTCCCTAATCATAACAATTTTTATATATTTTAGCTCAACTGAATAGGTACAAGAGATATAAATCAAATGAAAATTGTATAATTTAATAACTTACAGTTTTAGATATTTTTAACATTAATATACTATACACCATTTCACTATAATTTAGTAATTAATATGCCCTCCATTTTTTAGTTCAACTTCTTATGTACAATTCGGCAAAGACTTAAAATAATTTTTAATAACTCTAATTAAAATCGTTTTAAAGGCTTTTTTAATGGCATATATTTTACATATGTTAACTAGGTAAAAAGGACATTTTTTCGAGATAATCTTCTAGATTCTAGAATATCCAATTAGTTTACTTACATCTTATTTAAAAATGATTTAGTTATTTATGTGATATTCAAATGTTTTTATGATTTCTGAATGTTTTTATGAATGAATTCTTGGCTTCGAGTGTATGTTCGTCTATTTTCTGTAAAATTTGTCAATTAATTTTGATATTTTTGTCACACTGTATGGTTGCTCCACTACAAGACCATTCCCTCATCCCTCTCAACCCCATGGATGATAATTTATAGCCCTGAAAACTTTGCGTACAGAAGTTTTCCCCTTTCTGATATAATATTCTTTATTTTTTTTTTTGGCATAACTTTTGTGCATGTTGCGCGGCGTTTGCGATTTTTAATTCTTGTGCTAAATTGTTTAAAAAATGTTTTAGAAGAATTCTGCAAAGCGCGAACAACTTTTTTTTGCCCCCCCCTGCCAACCCTACTGACTGTTGTTGCCCCACGCTCTCTTATCAAGTTGGCAACAACTACTAACAAAGTTTGCGGCATGTTGACCACTTTGTCGCCGGCAGCAGATAGTTTTCTATTTTTTTACTTTGAGATAGTTTTTTGTAATTTTTTGCGCAACTTCCGCATGAGTGTGCGATGCAATTTGTATTAGCAAAGTTTGGGCTAAAGAATCTCGTAGTGCACAAAGTATCTGAGGGCAATAAATTTGCAAAATTTGCAAATTTACAAATTCACGCCCGTGCTGATTTATGCTCAATTAGCGCGGCGCTTAAGCGAACCTGCCTCAGATGCAGATACATTTACGAGCAGAACAGACAGATAGAGATACATCCATAATCTTTCCTTAGCAGCACATTCATCAAAACTCTTTCGGCACTTTGTGTGTTTTTTTTCCGCGTTTGACTTTTATGGGCGACATTTAGTACCAGTTCCCCCCGTACACCAATCCCCCTTCCTTCTGGGCTCGTAAATCCATTTAAGCCGCCTTGCTGATTTTATGCTCAGTTAACCCGATAGTGAGGATAGCTATGGATAGGGTATTGCGGATTGGGGGGAGGGACCCTACTGATCGTAAAAACTACACGCGCCCTTCATAAAAGCGTCAAAGTCACTTTTAGGATGTTTTCTGGCTTGGTTCCTTCCTTTCCCCCTGTCGGATTATCAACTCGTTCTTCGCACTATTTTATGACTTAATATGGTGTTTTTTTGTTCTTATTGTTTTTTGTTGCCGCTCGTAAAAATTAATTTAAATCGATTCCTGCGGTTGCCCAAAGTTCCAGCTGGCGGGAAATGTTTGAGGTTTGATTCGCACGAGTTCGAAACTTGAAATCTTTTTACAAATCGTCAAACAACTTTCAAGCGCCTGAAAGCGAGGATATTGAAAGAGCGTAAACGATAACAACTCAGAATGCTATAGTCGAGTATACCCGACTATGCTACATCCTGTATCTTATCATTTTTGTAGCTAAAATTTATAAAAACTTTGATTTTTCAAAAGGAGTTACCCGCTGGATTCGCGGCTCTCATCCAAGAAGCCTATTGTATATAGATAAATAAATAAATAATAATAAATATTAGATACAGGGGATACTAAATATAATATTAAATTTGGCAGAGATAAAGACGGATATTAAAAAATTTTAATATATTCAATTTTAGCATTAATAGAATAAGAGAAAACGTAATATACTCATAATTTTTATAGATAAATTTCTTAGTTTAAATGAACGATTAATGGTTTAGTTTTGCCTGTAAACTCGTAAGATATTAGAAACCCTTCGCATATAAGTGTCACAAGGGTCTTAAAGCAACATAAAAATTTAATGGCAATCATAAAACTTTGAATAAAACTAAAAAATATATATTTTTATAGTATAAAGTCAGTTTCTAAATTAGATAAGAAACATGGTCATAATAACTTTAGCTATCTCTGTCACTCAATTTACTTTAAAACTTGCATAAATGCAGAATTGACAAATTATAAAAGTTAAGTTAACGTTCTTCAAAAAAGTATCTGAAGAAGCCACGTTTGGCGGATCAGAAGAAAGCGACGAGGTGGCCGAGAGGTTAAGGCGTTGGACTGCTAATCCAATGTGCTCTGCACGCGTGGGTTCGAATCCCATCCTCGTCGAAGGATAAATATTTTTTTATTTTTTTTTTTAATAATATTTGACTTTAAATGTAACACCTGGCTGAAACAATTTCTCTTTTCTCTATCTTTTTGTCTGTTTTATTTATGAGAGCTCAAACCTTCGAATGCAATCCTAGTCCAATTGAACATAAAGCCAAAAACTGAAGCCTTGATGAAAATTGAAACTGGCATCTAGCACTAGCCGGAAATGCCAAATAGTTTTCCCCAACCAAATTCTAATCCACTTCAGCCGCAGGCACTTGTGGCCAAAAATCAAAGTCCTTTCATATCGAAATTTGTGCAAATTTCGTCCTTACCAAAGATGAAAAAATTACAAGCAAAAAGAAAGTTATTTGAAATGACGAAGATGGAATACTCTTGAATATATTATTAATAATGATGTTTTTTATTTATTCTGAGGAAAACAAGGATAAAATGCTTGACAAAAGCTATAAAATATAATATTTTCATTTTCAACAGATTTCGCCATATTTATATAGAAAGAGATGAGATAAAGGTGTCAAAAATTCAATTTCTGATTTGATTGAATAATCAATTGAGAGGCCAAGCCAATCTGAATAATAATTATTATATATATATTATAATCGGATTATAATCGGATGAATAAGATAAATTATAGAACTTTATTTTAATGTTTTGTTTCCTTTGTCGGCTATAAGATATAGCTGATCGATTTCACAGATTCCCAGCTCCAGACAAGAGTAGGTTAACTACTTTTCTGACATTTTGTTACACATTTTGTGGCAGAGTTCTAATATCCTCTAAAAAAAGAGTATAGAAAGAAAAACGCTAGTGAAATGAATTGGATTGAATTGAAATTGTAGGCGATAAAAATAAATCTTTGCAAGTGCGCAGCTCGGCGCCGCCGTTCGCCAACAGCTGACGGAGAGTGTACTCAATCGTTTGGGGTTGCGGGGGCACTGTGAAGTGGGGGGCGGGGTATGATACCAGGGGGTTGTAGTGCCGAAATGATGAAATTGAAAAACTACACAAGTTGACGTCTGGCGTTGCAATGTCCCCGCTGCGGGGGTTGGCAAGGATATAGAAGGATTGCCGAATGAGTTAGCTATAGCTGAGCTATAAGTCATACAATGTGCGTTATCCTGTGGGGCAACAGCAAGGATATACATGACGCCAGGACCTTTAACTCAACCGAATCGAGTCGAGCTAAGTCACTTCAATATGCAAATGCTGCTCAATTGCGCTTGTCTTTCATTTTTATGCGACGCTCAGCTTCAAATCCTTTAAAGTTTGCCAAAGTATCCCATTGTGGGAGTAGAGGGAGTAGAGAGAGTAGAGGGAGGGGAGTCTGCTGTCATCAAATAACTGTGCAAATAATCCATACAGCGACACCCGCCAAATACTTGCCTCTAAAGACTTCCCGCTGCCATCAAATTTTATGCCTTTTCTATCGCTGGCCATTTTGACCGACTTCATAAAAAAGCAAACTTTACGATATCAACAAAATTTGTCGAGTTAAAACTATAAATGCACAAGGATAGTATATACACATATCAAGGACTGAGTTAAGTTTTTTTTCTTTTATTCTCACCCAAAACTGTAAACTGCCCCCAAAGTGTTGCCCTGACGTTGATGATTCGGACATGGAAGAATATTAAGAATCGAATGGTTAAATCTAAAATTTATTGATTTGAAATGGACATATATGATTATTTGGTTGATTTTTAATTTAATGAATATTTTGTTAACAAATGATAGCATAAATTTTAATACTTATATTCAAACTTAATGTTTTTATATTCTCTTTTCTATATGTCAGTACAAGTAAAACCAAATAGTTTCTAAACAGTACATAAAAGCAATCTACAATTAATTTATTAATAATTTCATTATTTAACTATCAATTTGTAATTGTTCTGCTTAAAGCATTTTAAAATCGACTTATTTCAATTCAATTGCAAAACATTTGTGGGTTATTCCCATACGCCCATGCCCACGCCCACCAAGGTCACACAAAACCTGATCCCAAAATTCAATTTAAATATACGATACGCTGTTCTTTGTGCTACTGCCCTTTCAAACAATCCCAAAAAAAAAAAATAAAAAAATGAAAAGGCCTCGGCCCTGAAACATACTCAGCCTACATATTTGTATTTGTATCTATATCTGTATCTGTATCTATGCGAATTAACCCCGCGGCACTTGCCACATGCCAGACTTACATGCTGCCTGCCACACACACACACACACACACACACACACATATTACACTCAAATACCATCATGACTCAAACTCAATGAAGTGTCCAGCTAAGAGTCCAGGGCGGCGCAGGGGCCTGACTCAATCCCTGGGAATGGGATTTAGTCTGGCCAAAAGCTGAAAACGTGTCTCGTGTTTTATTTTCGAAAAAAAATCAATTTCGTGAATGTCATCTTAGCAAAATTACAGCAAAATAAAGTGAAGATTACAAACATATTATATGAGAGAAAAAGAAAACAAAGTTTTTTTAGTCGAAAAGTCATTTAAAGACCGATCGTTCAAATGGAAGATATATTAATTGTTAATTATAGTCATCCTCCTGAGATATCTTGAAAAACAAAATAAAAAATAAAATAAAAACAAAAATTTCCTAATCGGCTATATAATTAATATTTGATTGATATTTTCTATATGAAGAATAGCGTATAGTAGTCAGATGTAATAAATTTTATTAAAAAGTCAAATTGATTATTTATTGTGCCATATCTTTATCAAAAACCAACTTTTCCCAAAATAACTTATTTTTTTAATCAATTATTCCCATGGCAACTATATGATATAGTAGTCTGATCCAACAGGAAACATCTTGACAGCAATATGGTATAAGGATATCATCTATATTAATATTTTGCTGTTATTGGAATAATCGTGTCTGTTCGTGTCGCATCATGTCCATCTCTAAGCTCTGGTCGGGTCTGGGCAATCCAACTGTGCGGCCATTGGGCAGAGCTCTGATTGAATAATCGTGCGCCATGTCGGCAGTGGAACAAATCGTGTCTAATAGACTGATTAATATACAAGATTTGCAGTTGGTTCAAGTCAAGCGAGCACAGCCCTGAACTCTGCCCCCTTAGCCCCTCGGTCACGCCTCCTGCCTCTCAATAGCTGCCACATGTAACATGATTCGTTTGGATTAAACGTGCTTAAATTGATTGATTGTTAAAATGATGTATAGTCATTAGATTGGTTTTACTTCTATTTTTTTTTTCTATTGACTTCTTGCCACAGCACCTGTCCGTTAGCTCCATCTCAGTCTGTTGCAGCAGGTGAGCCAGGTGAGCCAGGTAAGCCCCACATTTAATTAGTTTCATCTAAGCGAAAACTTAATTTTCAACTTGAGAAATTGGGATTTTCCTTTATACGAGAATATGTAGTTTTTTTTGGGATTGCCAAAAATTGTTGGCATATCAAATTGATTGAAAATTGTTGCAGAAATAAAGTTAATGGGCTTGCATAGAAAAAAATGTATAAATAATATGATATATTAAAGGATATCCGCATGTGCTTCACTACCCTGCCTCCTGCAGGACAAGAAAACAGCACAAAAGTATGCAGAACTTTTTACATTTTATTATCATAAGCAGCAACCCCATCTTTCAGTTCTCTCTCTCTCTCTCTCTATCTATTCTCATTCATTTTATGGATACACCTTATATGTATGTGTGGGGAATGCGTAGTTCCTTATAAAGAAGAAATATTACACATTACGCCAAATTGTGGAGACTGTCAGGCGACAATAATAACGTTTAAACTTAAATGTATTTATGCTTGCTACCAAAGGACTTTCCAAAGGGTTTTTTTCCTTTTTTTTTGGGAACACAGACAGTTTTATTGTTGCGGGCTGTAAAGTGTACTAAGATATATACACCCACACTTTAGCAGGGGTGTAGAGGGCAAGGGGAAAGGGGGCTAGCCAAAGTGCAACAGCTCTTTGATAAGAGCCTTCAAAATGTTTATTGTATGCACTTGACAGACTTGCAACGCATTGGCGACGCCAGTTCCAAGTTGTTCATGTTGCAAGCATATTGTTATTGTTGCCTTTGAGATACGAATGTGGTTTAAATATGTTCTATTATATTGTAAGTTTTGGAAATAATTGCGGTCTTGTGACCCCAAGTTTTATCTATCAGTGTATAGAGTATAGAGCGCAACACGATACTCTACAATATAATATATTATATTATTATTGAGGAGAGATAGATATGAATATTACTTTTCCGATTTACATAAATGTTTGATTACTCTATTTTAAATTAAAATATTTAAATAAAACAGTCTTTATATTGTTATTTTAAGCTGATTTGGCGACTTGATATAAATATCACATACACCCTAACTCTTATGAGTTTTAAAATAAAAAATTACAATATAATAATTTTTTTTTAATTTTTTCCCATATATGTTAAGCATTATCAACTATATTTGATTTTTATTGAAAATCACAAAATAGAATTATCTGTGAATTTTTATTCAAAAAAAATAAATTAAATTTATAATGTAAGTTTGAAAATAAAAAATAAAAATTAATTTCAAATATATTTTAAGTTACATGAATTTTAAAAGATATTTTATTATTTATATTTATATTTTTCTGGGTCTTCAGGTTATTTTCAGATGCCTAATTTTATATTTTTTTTCAGGAAAACACTAAAAATTTAATTAAAACAATTAAAGGGAATTTATTTGATTTGTTTAGGAATATATTTGTAAGTTCAATACAAATTTTGTTTTCGAAAAAACTAATTTAATAAGAGGGCAATTTTCGGTGCCCATAGAATTGTTTGTAATCCATTTGTTAAGCACATGAGTTATGTCTCTATATTGTATGATATAATAGAACTATAAAGCCAGGACAATATACATTTGCTTTTATTCAAATTTACGATTTGCCATCCCATTTGAATGCCAGTTTTATAGGCGTTCAATTGTTTATCCTTGGGAGTACTTACATATGTATGAATGATCGGCCATAACTCAAGTCCCATACGCTTAATTTCAGGATGGTCTCACTCCTGAGAGCTGGAACATCCTTATGTAGGCGCCAGTTAGGTAAGTTTGCTAAATGGCCGACATTAGCCAGGACGCTCGAGTAGAAACCAAGAGAGAGAGGAGCTACAAGAAAATAAAAATTTATTGCGCGCCCAAGTAAGAAATCAAAGTCGAAGCAAAAGGCAAAGGCATGCAGAAAACTTAGCAGAAACCCAAATCCAAATCCAAATCCAAAAACTGAGCACTTGTGCAAAAGGTACAAGGATGTGGCGCCCTGTGCCCCATCCTGTGGCAGTTAAGGACACTAATAAAATATTGAACGGGCCATCGATAAGCGAAGGAGTTGCCTTCCACCCGAAACTATAAGGACACGCTCAGGAGCTATATACGGTATACGGGACGTCAACGAACCTTAACTCTGGGCAAGGATATTTAGAAGGATACTGTAGCAGCAGAAGAAGAAGAAGGAGCGCTTACGTAGATGGCAAAGATGACGATTAAAACAAATTTCGACGACAACCTGGCGCCGTTTAGCCAACGGAAGGAAGCGAAATTGTTAAACGCAAAAGTTGCAAAATGCCAGGACATCCAATTGGATGGTGGATAGGGAGGGGTAACTAGAAGTGGGGCGCTGGTGGGTGTATGTGTGTGTGTGTGAGTGTGTGTGTTACAATCGGAAGCAACGACTTTACGACTCACACATACAGAGAGCAGGGCCGTCTTACGAATATGGAGCCCCCGAAACTTCGAGTGGTATTTTCTTTACATAAATAAAAATAAAAATACTTAAAAATTGGTTGATTGTTCCTATGGCAGCTCTAAGATATAGTGAACCAATTTCGATGATCATTGATCAGATTGTTTAAGCCATATTATAATCGATAAAAGTTTGGTTTTAATATTTGATGAAGTTTTTCATAGAAGAACTCATTAGAACCCCCAAAACACCTAAAGGACTTAAATTTTAAGGTTTGATGTGTTCATAACATTTTAACTTCGGAATATTTCAAATAACTTTGCTTAATTGGATTTTTCAAAAAACCAACACCAACAGATTTATAGATTGACGAAAAATGTGCTATTTTCGATTAAACAAAAACTTAAAATAAAAATCATTAATAAAACCATCGTAATTGCTCAAAAAACTAATTAATGCAGTTCGATTTGTAAGACTCGAAATAGGATGAAATTGTTTTATTTTTTTCTATTCTTTTTTCGAATTGCACAGTATAATTATTTAAATTTTATATTGTATTAAAATAAACTTTGAATAAATATATTTTGCAATTATTAGTTATTTTGGGATATTTTTGAGGCCCGGGCCACGCGGGAACCATAAGACGGCCCTGAACACATACAGAGAGAGTCGAGTGTGTTTGCACCTTGTGTGTGTTTGCTTGGAAGAGGGGAGGGGCAACAGGGCAGGAGTTGGATCTAAGGAACTTGGCAACTTGCAGACAAGTTTTAAATGAATGAGCAGCGCTTCCGTTCAATGCGTTACACTGCTGGCCACAGCCTGGCAAATGTCCTGTATGTCCTGCGTGTCCTGCTCCTGCTCCTGCCAAGCATGACAATGCCGAAGCAGCGTCGAGTGGCGGCCACTTGCCAATTGCGATTATGGTTTATGTACAGTGCGATAAAGGTCGTCAATAGGTCGCCACACAACATCCTTTGGCATCCTTTTGGCATCCTCTTAAGAGTGGCAGGGGGCAGGCAGGGGGGTGGAGTTCAGTCAAGGAGCAAGTTTGTTGTATCAGTTACAGTTACAGTTACAACTTTGCTGACCACTCGAGCGCCTTCAATGGCTCAATTATTTTTGGACAATTTGCGAATAAACCAAAGTTTGGCAGTCCGAACATGGACAGGACCTCCAAAGCAACCCCAGGACATTCCCCAGAAGGATGTGACGCGATTGAGCCGCTGCTCAATGTGTTATTAGCCGTAATTGAGTTGGTAGCAAATTATGCATGCAATGGACAACAGGACAACAGGACAGCACAGGGAAGGACACGCGTTTAAAATCCTTCAGAGCCAATGTGAAATTTAATTCACGCTTTTCCGACATATGCAACAGTTCTTGAAAATTGCATTTTCTTAATTTATTTGCTATGCAAATTTATTTATTGACTGCAGTCGACGGCAAACTCGAATATGACATTGCCACACAGGAGTCAACGGCCTGGCCATCAGTCAGGACACACAGGACATGCAACAAGGCTGTGAAATCGATTCAACACACACACACACACACATATATATATATGCAGTTGCATCCTTCATTGAACATTCGCTGGGAGAAAGGATGAAAATCAGAGCCTCATTGTCAGATTTCGGTTTTTGATTTTTGGGAGCCACAAAATGAGATTTTACATGCAAGTACATACGATGAAAGGTCTAACAGGACATCATTTGAAATTGCCTGAAAAGAATTGATTTAAATCTAATAAAAATAGATATTTTTAATATTAGGAAAAAATTATGACCCAGGAAAGTATTTCAGAGCAAATCGGTTGAGTCTTAACAATTTATATTGTGCAGGAAATCAAAAAAGGATATTTTTAAAATTTTTAATGTTAAGTGATTTTTCTAAATTCCTAATTCTCATAACTTTGTAACATCTTTTTGATCACGATTTGATCTTGTTATTGAATTATAAATTAAATATCACATATTTCGAAAAATCATTATTTAACTTAGTTTCTTGTCCGTAGTTCTGATCCCAAAGTAATAAAATGTATTTTATTTTAATATTTTAATTAAAATGCCAACTATTCTATGCAGAAGAACAAGCCAAAAAAAAAAAAAAAACCTGCAACGAAATCGATTAAGTTTTGAACAGGTTATAAGAGTTGAAAATTTGGGAATATTAAATAATTAAAAATAAATAAATACTATTTATAAATTTGCTACTTTCATAGATTTTTAATATCTGTTCTTATTAACCATGATCTGACCTCTTTAATAAGTTGGACTTTATTTTTGAAATGATATTTGTTTCGGCTTTAATTATATATTTGATAACAAAAGACAAAATAGAAAAATATAATTGTATTTTCCTAATAAGACTAATATACATATACATAATACTATGAAAATTTTTCATAAATAAATAAAATATACCTTAAAAAGCTAAAAGAAATGTTATATATGACAATTTCTTTCAGATACCTCTTAAACATAGATATTTGTTTGCATTATATCAGAAATATATGTGTAGATTCGACTTGTTTGAGATTGATCAAGAATATGTATAAGTTTGTTAAAGTCCCTAAAATTTGTTACAGAGGCTATGACAAAATTATAATACCTTCTGTAACCCTTTGCAACTGCGTATCATAAAAAACAATGCAACTCAATTCCACCAAGTTGCGTCACTGACAATCCTGATAACCCTCTGCTTACTTCAGCCCCGTTCCCTGTTTTATTTTTTGGTGGTGGTGGCAACCCTCTGTTCGAGTATTCGAGCAATGCACAAGCTGTGTGTTGCCCCAAAATTTACTGTGTGAATTTGAGCGCTCAGTGGCACATGCAAAATGCGAAATTGGCGTCTGGAAATATGCAGTGCGATTGTGGGGCCAACCAACGTGTCGAATGCGCAATTTGTGTGCGGCCAAAACCACAATGAGCCCCAAAATTGCCAACATAATTTATGTGCATGTGTGTGTCTGTGTGTTGGTGTGTGTTGGTGTGTGTTGGTGTGTGTTGGTGTGTGTGCCAGTGCTAATTAGCGGCATAATTTAATTTCCAATTGCCAATTGGCAACGCAAAGCACAAGAACGCACAGTGGGAAAAATTAGCAATCAAAACTTGCTTAATTTAAAATTGTAAAATTTCTTGAGCAAACTCAAAAATTTAATTGTTTAAAAATTGATTAAGTTTGGTGGGAGATAAAAAAAAATATATATAAAATATATAATATATGAATAGAAATATATGTAATATATTTTAAAAAATAAGTATTTACATATTTTATAATTTTAAAGCCAGCAAAAATTCCTTTACGGTTGTCGATGCTATCACATTGATCCTAGGACAGTTCCGGATTTTCTTATATTAATATCATATAAAGTGCCATATTATATCAATTTTTTTTCCCTGTGTAATCAGTTTAGAACAGTTGAGCTTGGTTGACATACTATGTTTCTATTATCCTGGGCTTACATTTTTTCTCGTACACTTTTTCAAAGACCTTGTAAATTACACTATGTAACACGCAAACTGTTTTAGTTACCAAACCTATTTTTTTCTAATACATACGCGGTCTCCGATTACAAAAAAAAAAACACTTAAATAATTTTTTTTTTAGTTTTCAACTTTATTTAAAAAATTTTAAAAATCTATTATTTTTTTCTTAGATTTTTTCAGAGTTTATATCATTACTCGAGAGTGTCATATCCGATTTTAAAAAGCTAAACGATTTTTAAAAGTTAATAAACATACCTATCAATCATTTATACACACTCTTAAATTAAAATTCCAACTTATTACTTTTTAATTAAGAAAATAATGTTATTTTGTAATCAACATATTTTCAACTAAATGATTTGCTTGCTTCACAGTGCAGCATAGACTTGGGGCACTGACAATGAAGCAGGCCTGTGAACTTGCCACCCATTTAAAATGAGCGGCCTGTTGCGCCACACACACACACACACATGTGTGTGTAAACACACTCATAGCAATATATTGTCTCATATGCTGGCACAACGGTAAACAAATTTTTTGGCTCGGAACGCGTCCTGCATGAGAAATGAGAAATGAAAAATGAAGTCCACAATCCCAATCCCAGTCAGAACTTGGATGCGTCTCCCGAAAAAAAAAAAAAGTTTGTTTCGTGCAGCAAAGTTAAAGTTCAAAAATCGCTGATGAAATCGAATTAAATTAAATGAAAATTGCATATGTTGAGGGAAATATATCCGGAGATCGTCTATATCGTATAAGTTAACAAATGATGTTGACCGTCCATGGTCGAGATGTTAATTAATCTTGATTTGGCGGGGATGGGGAGAAGGGGGGCTGGAGTGTGTTAGGATGCTTGCGTCAAAGTGACAATTAAATTAATCATGATGGCAAACGATTATGTCAACAGGACCAAGGACCAAGGAATGATAGGACGAGGAACGGACACCGCCCGCAGCGAGCAACTAGGAAACATGTCGATGGGTGGAAGGCTCGGGGGAGTTGCCTGCTGAAGGATTTCTGATTGTACAACACAGAGAGGGGGGAGCATGGGGCATGCCACGATGTGTGCTAGTGCAGAACCTCATTATGTCTGGCATAAAACTTATAATTACAATTTTGACCGCAACATAAAACTGAACAAGAGTAAAAAAGTGCAAAGAAAAAAAAAATAATAAATATATTTTTTTTTAAATCTTTATGCCGTAGACATTTCTAATTAGTTTTGAGGTTTTGCAATTTCATGTAGGAAATTTAAATTGGCAACAAATGTGAGTAAAAAAAATAGATAAATAAAATATACATTAAACAAAAAATTTATACTTTAAATATATAATATTAAAATGTTGAAATTAAGGTTAGGTTTCTTGTTAAATTCTGCTTTATTGATTGAGAATTCATCTAATTCCAATTCTAAGCCAATGGAAAAAGCAAAATTCAATAGAATTGTCCATATCTACAATTCATTTTAATTGAAAATCAAATCGATCCAATTTTAAGTTTGGAAAAATCAAAATATTAAAATTTTCTTAAAACTTAATAATGACTTTCTCTAGCCGATACATGAACCTTACATTTAAGTCCTCTTGCTGTGGAGTAATCTGTTAAGTCAGGAGTATTTCTGTTAAGTTGCAGAGTGTGGCGGCGTACCGATTAATACTGTTATGGTGACTGAGCTGTTGGAAGGGAAAAAAAAACACACACACGAGGCCGACTGCAAGGCAAAAAAATTAAATATACAAATTAATTTAAATAAAAAGTAGCAGCAGCATGGCCGAAACAGAGCCCGAGGTCGAAGTCAACGGCACAGAAGCTGAGGAGGATGCCCAGGAAGATGACAAAAAGCAAAAGAAGCAAACGCGTCACGATGGCGGCGCCGCCGACTTGGAACGTGTGACAGACTACGCGGAAGAAAAGGAAATCTCTGCGGCGAATATATCCAGCGTAAATTATTTAAACTAATGCTCAAATGAATGACAAATTAAGAAACATTTTCCATTTCAGGCAGTGGAACAGTTTGGCAATCAGCGCAGCAAAGAAAACGAACTGAGAGTGGCCAAGGAGAAGGAGCTGCAAAAGGTGCAGGTGAAGAAGGAGGACATTGAACTGATTGTATGTATATTGTATATTAAATAATTAAATTATCAAACAACTGCTAACTCGGTTATCTTTATACAGATGAACGAGCTGCTCGTCAGCAAGGCCCAGGCCGAAAAGGTTCTACGCGAACAGAGCGGCGATGTGGTAGCTGCTCTGGAGGCCATCATCAGCAATTGATCAAAGGAAATGGAACTTTAAGCTAATTGGAGCCTGATCCTGGCAAAAGTCGCCACCGTCTGTTTCTTTTACTTAGCATAACACTGCTTTATTTGTACATTTATAACTAGTAAAGAAAAAAAAAACAATTTTAAAACGAAGTTCTGTTTTCATTGAGTAGAACATCAAAAAGATCCAGCTAAAGGTAGATATATATTTGGAAAACTATTATTTTAAATGTTTATATATATTTCAAGTTTATTCAAAGCACTTTCCATTATTGTGTTGCCTTAGAAAAACCCGCTTAAAATTTGACTATCAAGTTCATGCATACATAATACATATAATCCATTCTATAATCCGTTGACATTTTCATTTCCAGCAAGATTTAAGATCTTTAGCGAAATCTTTAACCAACTGAAAATGGCAACAAGCTTGAAAACTTATTTAAAATGAAAAAAAAAAATACCGTGATTCAGCTAACCATATTTGACTTTTGGCAGTAAATCACTGCGATTTAACACGGTTTCCACTTGAAATATGCGAGAACAAGCTAATTTGCATAATCTATGCATAAATATGTTGAATTTGATTTGATGTGGTGTGTAAAGAGGTATAAGCTATAACAAACAAATTAGAACAAATATCGGTTTATAACAAAGTAAATCCAAAAACGAAAATATGTTAAATCACGTTTAAATTTCATTACTAGCGAATAGTGAATTCTGGATGTTGAAATCATGTGATTAAATACTTTTGCAAATTCTCGCATGATGGCGTATTAATGTTCTGTGCCTTCCTATACAGATCCCGATCACCGAAGGTTCGTGCCTTGGCCAGCATTGAATCGCCTGTTAAGCAAACAAAATAAGAATTTTAAATTAATTAAAATAGTTTCAAATGCTTGAGCGTATTAAACTTACGATAATTTCGCTCTCGACTACAAGAGTGTTTCAAATGATTAACAAAATCTTCCTCCACCGACTCCTCGAGGCGTGCCACAGATCCCTGATATTCGGAATAAAAGTTGTCCTTCACGTAGTAGGGAATTTTAAGACCGTTTGTCTCTCGCTTCACTGAATATTTACTGGAAGGGGAAAGCGATTAAATTAGCAATCAAAGTCCATAGTTCGTTGGATTAGTGTCACTCACTGCGATGGCGTTAGGCTGTACATTGGATCCGATATAAAGAAGGACGACATCATTGATAGGCCAATGAGCAACAGAATGGGTAGCAAATTAATTAGAGCTGAAGAGTTGTTTGTCTGTAAACAAATAATTATTAATATATTATTTTACCATCAATATTTGTTAGCTTTTACATCTCTCTCCTCGCGTGCCGCATGCCGACGTCGTTGCCGCATGTGGACACCCTGCTGGGGAAACCCGCCGTTAAAGAACATGTTGAAGAGCTCCTCAGCGCTGATGTCCGCCTGGAAGCCACGCGTGTAGGCATAATCAGCATTAAAATTTCCATGGTGTCCTCCATTGCCAATTCCGGTAGATGAGTCATTGATGCCGTAAAGATCGTAGTTCTTGCGCTTTTCTACATCGGTCAAGACACCGGCAGCATTGCCCAGCGATTTGAACGCCTCCGCAGCGCCCGGCGCCTTGTTCTTGTCCGGATGCAGCTGCAGGGCGAGCTTCTTGTACGCCTTCTTGACCTCCGAATCAGTAGCCGTCTTACTGACACCGAGCACCTCATAGTAATCCTTACACCTGCAATCAAATTAAATGATAATCAAAATTGGGATCAGTTATTGCAATTATTGTGTGCTTACTTTTTGACTTTGCGCACTGCCTCCAGCTGATCATTGGTGTAATCTAGATTTCTGGAATCCGAGTTAACACGTTTCCTCGGTCCGCTGTCCTTCTCATCCGCAGCAGCTGCTGGACGCTCTTTGCCATTGCCACCGTTGCCAAGTGAGCTTTTCACTTGCGCCAGCAGCTCTAAAAAGTTTGGGTAGATAATTAAATTATTGTGGTGTGGTTATCTATATATTCCGCCCAGTTTCACGAACTGCCTAGCTAATGCGGTATATTATGCCTATCACTTTACGGTGTGACCAGTTAAAAGAGTATGCATCCTGCCATTGAAAAAAATCATTATTTCGGTCCTACTTAAAACTATTATGCTTCCATTCGGGCTAGCTCATCAGCTGCTTCCCTCCCAGCTTTATCTAGATAATCTGAAACCCATTCACTTACTCTTGGCATTATCCGTGGGGTAAAGTCTCTCCGCTTTGATCAGAAACTTTTCGGCCCTGTCACACTTCCCTTCGGCAATCGACTGCACAGCCAAATCGATGCAGCGCTGTGCTTCGTCTTTATTCCCCTCCATGGCTTCGGTTTCCGCTTGCACTGTTGTTAATTGTAATTATACGCACAAATCTGCTTCACAACGAGCTCGTCACGTTATTATAGTATATTATGTATGTGGTAAGCGGTGAGGGGCGAGGGGTGCTCTAGCTAAGTGCAATAAATAGTAAAAGTCTGAGCGTGTGTGAGTAACAGTCGTCTGTGTACATGTACGAAGTTTTATGGAGCACTTGCCAGTACACAGACACGAGTTAGTTCTTACAATTAATTATTAGTTTATTTTTGGATTGCACACTAGCTGTCCGGCCACTTAAATAAGACGATTTTAGATATTTAAATTAGCTGCAAGGGCCAGCTCAGCTCTATAATTTAATTGATTTTACTACGTTGCGTTGATTTTTTCATCAGATGCACGGTATCGATCTATCGGTTAACCACCACAATATTAAATGTTGCCAGACTGTCGCAGGTTTTAGTGTGACTTGATTTTTATCGGGCAAACAAATAACATCGTATATGCCTAAATTGATATTCTTAATAAATAAAAAAAAATGTAATTAAATTAGAATGCTGGATATCATAGTGTTCAATATGCTAAGCAAGTAATATTTTGGGTTTCGACAATTTATTATTCTTTTCACAGCTGCTCTGGCAGTGTTGCTTAAATCAATAGTGCTACCAGATCGCCGCAATGCGCCCACTCACAATCAGACATATTTATATTGTGTGTGTGTGTTTGTGAGTGCCGCAGCATGGAATGAAAAGCGCAGCGCGTTCGCTGGCTTAATTCGTCTCATATTTATTTGTAATATTTAAAATAATAATAGAAGGCGTACATAATTTGCAATGCAATAATACCAAATTCCGTGCAGCAACAAAATAGTCAAGTGCAGTGCAATAACCGATGCATTTCGGCCCATCTTTGTCGTTGACGACGACGTCGTGTGTGTGAGTGTGTGCGTACGTGTGTGCGTTTGTGGCGCAGTTCATACAAGTTGGCCTGAAAAAAAGTGAAAGAAGCAATATCGCCATATTGTGTTGTAAATATTGAAAATTCCACTAAATCCTTATAATATTGTTAACAACAAATCCCCAACACATTGGCCAATTACGCCGACTTATATAAATCAAATTGACGGTGTACGCAAATAGAAAAATAACTATCTACAAAGGTGCGTATGTGTGAGGCTATGGGTGTATGCATAAGAATATATAATTTGTACATACATATGTACATACTATAAGCAAAAATACAATTCTTAGATGTCAGTTCATATTTGTGTGTATAAATTCTGAATAAAATTTATTGAATGTGCCGGACTCGCATCAATAGAACCAGCCAGACCTACAACTTTTGCCCCCGTTCCCCTACCGCTCTCTCCAGTAATGCATGTTGACATTTAAGAGATGCTCAGAGTTCAACAACAACAAATGTAGTTAAAAAAAAAAAACATTGAATCGATATCAATTTTAATATATCGATAAACCGATCGGGGCTTATTACATTTGAGTTTACAATTTAATACCCTGTACTTTAGTGGGTGTAATAAAGTTAATTATAAATATATTTTTATATGCCGGTGCGTCCAACCCTATAAATCAAATTTATAATGAATACTAATGTTAGTTAATATTCGGTTAACAAAATGATTAAATTCATAAATAATTGTGTGCCTGGTCGGACTGAAATAGTTGCTTAATCCTGAGAATTTTAAAAGTATTGCAGCGATCTATATCAGTTTATTACCTGTTATAGAGTTCTTCTTTCTAGTTCAATTCACTAAATTAGTTCAGTTGTTAGATTCCTTTTGAAAGAACTAGTCTTTCATTCATTTGAGTCGCATTCACGTTCAACTGATTCGAATCCTAAAATCAGTCAGTCATTTCTATAGTCAGAGATTTAGTTCATTTGTTCAGTTCAAAGATTAGTTCCATCGAATCGATACAACTCTACTTGAAAAGATACAGAGGTATTTTAATGGAAGAGGTACTTTAAAGACTGCACTGAATAATCCCACTAAATAATTCTGTAATTTATAGTTGAATTTATTAGACGGTATAAAAATAACTTGATTCATTATATAGATAACTCATATTTTATATATAATTTATTTGTTAGCCTCCTACGCTCGAAATCGTACTAAATTCAAAACGAAGCTAAATAAATAAGTTAAAGTTTATCGGAAAGTGATAAAGTTCTTTCAGATATTGTTATATATTTTTTAAATGAAGCTGCACTCAAATTGGTTACAAATACAATTAAATAAATATTTTTTTTTTTAATTTCAATAATAAATAATTAAAGGGTATTTTGCAGTTGAGTATTCTCGACTGTAAGAAAGTTTTGGCTGTTGTCCATCTGTTTTTTTTTTGTTTTTTTGAAACTTTTTAATTTCTGAGGGGAATGAATTGCAACGACACGAAAACAAAGGGAACAAAAATAACAACAACAACAATAATAATAATAACAACAACAATAAAGTCAAAGACCGATTTGCGCATTTTTTACTCGTTAATTTTTTATGCAAAATAATAAGTATGTAAATGCACTCGGTTACGATGAAAATGCATAATAAAAAAAGGTTGATAGCATGGATTTTCCATTTGATTAACATTTTTACTCAGTATTAACAAGTCTCATTCCTTATGCTAATCGATTTATAATTACTTTAATCATTTACAGACTCCAGTTGCTGTTGGTTCCATCATCCATCTATATATATATATATATAAATAAGGTTGCTAATTACAGAATCAGACATCAATTAAGTAGGTGAGTTATAATTTAAATCGATTGTTCGATTTCTAATGGAAGTAATTACTTTATAGTTAAGTACTCAATTATGAATTAATGTTAAAGTTATAAACCTATAATTTATTATTATTGAATATAATTTATTTTTATTGTTTATCGATGTCACTTTCGATAGTTTCGATTATGCGCTATTTGCCCTGTCAATTGCTCGATAATTGCAATCGATATACTTATCGATCGTTTTGATAGTTGAGCCTTGATGTGATTGGTGGTCCTTATATTCCGTTATCTCCGACAAAAACAGCTTTCTAACTGCATATGTATGTATAAGCATAATCCTTTCGCCCCTGCCTGCCTGTTAAAGGGGCAGCAGCTTCTCATTTTGCGTTTTTGCGGCCACAGCTGAGAGCGCAATCACAAAAAGCTCTCCGCAGCGCAAAGGCAAACAAAGTCAAACAGAAAACACAAAACGCAAAGGTAGCGGTAACTGCAAAAGCAACACGCGCAAAGCACTCACAGCCAGCAAAACAGCAAAAAGCCAAGAAAAAAGCTCCCTCAGTTGTCAGCTGCTGCGCGTAGCGTGAAGTTTGTGTGCTTTTGTCTCGCTGTCGCAGAACATCCAACGGCAATTACCAAACAATTTGAAATTCATATACAACTAAAAAAAAAACTAGAAGAAGCCGATATTTGGTATTATCCAAAGCTGTCTAAAAGGTCGAAGATCGGGCGTCAGTTGTCGGTCGTCGTTTGTCGGTTTTCAATCAATTTGCAACCGGCCTCATAGCGTGACCCGGACGCGCGTGTTTCGCCTTAGATGTGTGTATCTGTGACCTTAATTTAAACAAAAAGTATAACTAGCAAAATACATACTACTCTACCTTTGAATACACTTTGAAACACGCGCAATTAAACACACAAAAAGCGAACGAGAAAAGAGCTTTACAACAACAACAACAAAATACAACAATCACAACGAGAACGACAAAGACAACTTCCTCAATCCGACAGCTTTGCTTTGGGCAGTTGTACTCTTGAATTTTGGCTTGCTTGAGGTCGTCACATACATGCATACATAAGTATGTATGTATGTGTATACATAGGCAAACGCATTGTTCAAGTACAAGCCGAATTTATTTGGTTAATATTTGGATAAATTGTATACATTGCCTCATTAAAGACAGGCGGCTTTTTAGTCACAGTTACATATATACGAGATACATATGTTTGTGTGTGTATGTACTCCGCTCTCAACTTAAGTTTGTCCTTACTCTCTGTGCGCTGCTTTCTCTATCTATGTATGCATATACAATCACATGTTTGTCGTCCAGTTTAATTTATAATATATATAATAATATTAATAAGAATTCCGCATCAACGTTCCGAATATGTGTATGTGTGTGTGCTTTTTATCGTTGCCAGATTCATTCGAGTTTTTTAATATAAAATATAATATTCATATGTGTACGTGTGTATTTGCCATGCAGTCAGCATTGAAATTCTCGAGCTGGTTCTCTCTTTATACACACGTACTTACATATACATAAGTATATCTACATATGTATGTGTATCGTTCTATCCATCTTGCTCTCGCGCACAACATATGTTTTGATTTTGCCTTGCAAAGCTTTGCAAAGCAAAAGTCAATTAAAAACATGTGCGCCACTATTTTTGTTTATTGTTTATAAATGAGCGCAGCAGCGCATTAAGCAAGCAGGTGCCTCGCACTCGCACTCGTACTCGTACTCGCTCACTTGCGCATCCCGCTCTCACTCTGCACTCTCGCTGAGGTCATGCTCTGCGCTCAATAGTGAGACGAAGACTCAACACCCACCGCCGCTTACCTCTCTTATTTATTGCTATCAAACGACCCTCGCCGGCGAAGCTTTTGACTCTCGTTGTTGTTTGCAAGTAAATTGACGCGAGCGAGACTGAGAGCGTAAGCTTCAGAGCAAAGTCAAAAGTAAATACAAGCTTTTTAGCTGCGCAGGTTTTTTTTTATTGTGCTTTGGCTTTAGCTTTTTTGCGTATACATGTGTATGCTTGTGTGTTTGTATATGTATGTGTATATATAAAAGTCGATTCAACTGATATAGGAAGAACCTTGTGTGTTGTGTGCTCTCATGACTATGGAATGGAATTTAGTTGGTAGTTTTTTCTTCTCTCTCTCTTCTTCGCTTGTCGTTGGCACTTCTCAATGCTGCCCGTTTGCTGTTGCTGTTGCTTTTGGTGCTTATTCACAATCACACTTACACACACATTCACACTCGCATTCACATCTTGTTACGTTTGGACTGGGCACTGAAGTTGCATGCAAAGATTCCTTCCCAAAAGACCTTCCGCCCTTCGCCTGCCCTTCTCTTAACATTTACCCATCTGGCCTGGGCGTCAATGTTGACCTCGCTGCGCCCGGTGCACACTTATTGATTTTGTTGTTTTTATTTTTATGCTTTTTGTTTTTGGTTTTTTTTTTGTTTTTTCGAGGTTTTTATCAGTCCTTTCGCCGGGCCATGTGCAAATATGAACATACGTAAGGGGGATGAGGTGCATAATAGAACAGTCAGCAGTTTTTTACTCTTTTTACTTTTTTGCTTTTTGCTGTTGTCTTTGTCTTTGTTTAATTTCGCTGCTTATCACACATTGCTGATAAGTTGCTTTGCGTTTTGTTTTTGCCGTTTCGAATCATCATTTTGTTGTTATTCTTTTTATATATGTACATACATACATACATACGTATGTATATATATATATTTTTGCCGATGGCATTGAACATTGTTTGCTGGTTTCTTCACCCTTCTTTTATATATGTATATATGTATGTATATATATATATGTTCGCTTTGATAATTTCACGCACAAATATCACGTAGCCGGGCGTATAATATAAACTTGGCCAAAAATATATACATACATATATATTTGGCTACACACGTACAGTCAGAATTGAAAATGTGATAAATTTGATGTTATGTCGGATGTCACATTTATGATAATGTTGTATTTGTTGTTGTAGTTGTTGTTGTTGTTTAGAGAGAACTGCATAAATATATTGCATACTCTAAGGCGTATTGGCCTTTGTATTGCTGTAGACTAAAATTTATTTAATTTTTTTCATCTGTTTAGTATAAAAATGACGCTAATTTGATAAAAGAAATAAACTAAACAATATTTAAACGAATATTAAACAATATTGGCAAATTCAAGTTTCAATAATACACAAATATTCAAAAAAATCAAGAAAAAGTGCTTTAAATTACTTAAAAAATAAAGAAACAGTAAAAACTAATTAAATCCTTTGGATTTCTTTGTGTTGTGAGCTTGTCAAGCAAAATCTGTCAAAGTGGATGCAATTGCGTTGCCTCTCGGAGGGCTCTCTCATGTTAGAATGGCTTTAGCCAGGTAAGAGAAACTAGAACAAAATTTAGAAAATATATAGTAATATTAATAAAAATCAATAAGAAATAAAATTAACTCGACTGTAAAATGAGGAACAAAAAAAAAAACTATTTAAAATTATATATTTTCTAAACATTGACTTTGAATAAATAAATATTCTTGTATTTGTTTAATTACCGAATATTAAATCTATTAATCTGCATTAAATTACGTTATCTGCCGCAATCACAATCTTCAATATTATATTTCGACCGCCCCAACTCCCTCCCCTTTTCCATTAATTAACTGACAACAAATTGCAAGGTCAATGTCGTCATTAAAACTTGCTAGAAAAACAATAACAAATATGCAGGAGGGAGGAGGAGGTTAAAAATCGCATGTTTGCATTTATTAGCTTTACTTTGTATATAATAAATGTATGGGAAATCTCAGGGGCAAATGCCGTGCCTAGACGCAATTACCGTTATGCTCAACGCCAAACAGATGACAGATAATTATCGAAATTTAAGTGACCCCGCCAATCGTTATCGTAAAATGAAATGAAACGATATTTCCTTGCCATGAAAACTCATTGAAACTATCGTAAATATAATTGCAACCTTTGAGAGAGAGAGAGACAGATTGATCAATATCTTTCTCAAATGTGAGAGGTGACCCGAAGTTCGCTCTGCTACTCGGCCAGGTCACTTTCACGCTTTACGAAATATCTTTGCATTGAATTTGTAGCTGAAAGTCGATTTCAACTATTTATAGAGAGAAAGTAGATGTAGACGCAGAGCGAACCGACCAATCGAACAATCGCTCTGCTCTGCTCTGCTACTCTCTCTCTCGCTATCACGATTACGCTCTCTCGCATTCTGTGAGCGACACACGCCGCAAGGCTCGTGCCAATTTCAAAACGTTTCAATTCGTTTGACCGAAGGTGAGGGGCCGCTGAGTGGGTGAGTGGGTGTAGTGGGGCCTGCGGGTGGTATGGCGCCAGATCTGAGGTTTTGACATCGCCAGAGATTCACATGCGTGCATTTTAAGTGACAATAATTGTTGTTGGCATTGTTTATGCGTTTCGTTTTTGTTGTTCAGTGTAACGGTTTATTTTCTGCTGCTGCGTGACTCGCTCTTTCGTTCTCTCTCTCGGTTGCTCTCTCGTTCTGTACAAGGAAGTGAGCAAGCTTTTGTAATTTAGTTCGAAGGTGTTTTATTTTTTTTCCATTGTTGCTTTTGCTAAGGTTTTTGTAATTATAAATGTACACACACACGCACACACATGTAGACACGTGTTCGCATTGCTGTTGTAATCATAGGTTACAAAAGCGTTTTGTTATTGTTGCAGCTATAACATGAAGTTAATTTACACGATAAGGTCGTTTTGCTTTATGCTTTGCGTAATTTGCCTTTGATAATTTTCAATGAGATTTCTATGCACAATAATACATGGATAAATATATATTTAAAAAATTATAATGTTTATTTAAGATAAATCAGTTTATCAGCATGTAAAATTAATTTGCTTAACAAACTATACGATTACCTATGACTTAATTTCCTTGTAACAAAATTTGTACTATATAATGAATTTTCCTGGTTTATCGTAGAGTAAAACTTGTTAATATAACTTTACCTTTTTAATACAGTTTTTGTTTGGAATATTTAGATTTAGAACAAGAAATTGTGAAATCAATAAATTTGTTATACTTGAAATCCAAATAAAAGAAAACTTTTCATGGTCAAATATAGATTTCTGGGTACAATACTCAACCTCAATTCCAATTTCAATCTCAATCCCAATCCAATGAGGACTATTTTCTAGCCATGCTTATCGCTGTGTCACTAGTCAACCCGCACCCCCCTTAACATGTTTTTTTATTATTTTTTTATTCAAGGTTCTCTTGGCTGTCAACTATTTTGTTGAACACGTTGGTAACTTTTAGGGTATCTGGGTGCTATGTAGTATGAAATGTTTATAAATAACAACAGTTATCTATCTATCATAACGTGTGCTAATGACAAGATAGCCACGTTCAAATTAGTTTGGCCGCCAAACGCGATTAAACATGAACTTTTCCTGCTGTCCTGCTCTAATCGCCTGTCGATACAACGTTTTCGAATATATCGATAAATGTGTAGAACTAAAACGATAGCAATGGCAGTTCAATTCAGTTTCGTTCCTCCTCCCTCTCTCTCTCTCTCTCTTTTGCTTCTAATGGCGTTAATCACATTCGTAATTACAGTTAGAACTACGCTTGTCGCCTGCGGGGGGAACAACAACAACAAGTTGAAACATTTATTTAAATGCAAGCAGCAAACAAGAAACAAGCAACAACAAACAACAACAAATGTACAATACAACAATACTATAAAACAATGCATAGCGAAAAAGGAGGTGGAGGCTAAAAGCAGACAGCGCGACAATCGCAGCAGCAGCAGCAGCGGCTAACAACGACAAAAATGCAGGCGACTGAGACGGTGACGGCAACGGCGACTGAGGCGTTGGCGTTAGTGTGGTGCTGCGCTCGCTTAGCCTCGTTACAAGCGGTCGCGTCAGCCGCGCCCTCGGCAACGCCAACGCTAAAGTAGTGGCAGAGGCAGCGACAGCAGCGGGGCAGCGCAGTTGCCCTCCATGTGGCCACAAATCTTGGCGCCGAATTCGTCACCAGGTGGCGACTTACAGCTGCGTCAACGTTAACGTCAACGGCAACGTCAGCGTTGGCAGCGTGTACTACTTTTGTTTTCATTGAAAACGTTTGCTGTAATATGTTTGTGGTATGCTGACGTCGCTGCTTGCTGCTCACATGGTCACTGAGCTTTTACTCATTCAAACTCAAGCAGAGGCATATGTTTGTAAGTATGTATGTATGTATATTCGTTACGTTTGCTAACAGCGCTGCTCTGCTTCACTCTACGTTGCGTTGCGTTACGTCGCGTTCAGTTGCGTTGCGTTGCGTTTTGTTGCCTCGCTCGTTTGTTTTGGGTTGTATTGACCTTCTTAAAAAGTAGGTAACCTCATTTCTCATTTATCGTGTACAACTTACATGCTGCTGCTGCGAGTGCTGCTGCTGCCTCACTCTCTGGGTTAACTGCTGCCCCTGAGGGGAGGAGGCGTGGCTGCGACGCCTCATTCGCATGGCATTTGTCATTTGTCCATCATTCAAGTTGTACGCACAATGCGCCTCATTGTTCGAACTAACGTGTTGGTCAATGCAATGCTTGATGGCTGAGAAGGGGAAGAGGGGCGAGAGCGGGAGCAAGTAAGAGAGCGTGAGAGGAATTAGGGGACATTACACGAAACACTTAAATCACGCTCAAGTACAATTGGAATTTGGAATGAATGGGAATGGGTAACTAATTAGCACCAATTGTGTAGGAAACAGAAGTAATTAATTCTAATTAATTAATTCATCCATATTTTAATGAAGCTGATATTTATTAAAAAAACAAAATTATTTAATAAAATAATTATTTTTTGACTTTTTTTTTATAAAAATTAAACAAATATTTAAAATTTATATTATTTTGCGTTCTATTTACCGCTGAAAACTTAAACAAACAAGAGATAAATATAAATTAACACAATAAATTGTGTATTTATTATCTATGCAAATTCTGTCGATTTCAATTGTTGTAATATTCGTTTTCCAATCTAAATATAGTGCGATCTAATTTATACACAAGTCTATATAATTGCATGTTTATAGGGATCTATACTACAATTTATTGCTGCCATTTCCTGGTTTATAGTTTATGTTGTTTATGAGGTATACCAAGGCAATCACACACACACTTTGGTTGATCTACATGCATAACTAAATATTTAAACATTTTTACATTGATTGTTGCACTTGGAATTCACCCCACCCCCCTAAAGTTTGCTGTGTGCGTGCATAAACATTCAAACATTTTTTTTTGTGTTCGTCAGCTGCGGCGTCAACGTCAGCTTCAGCGTCAGCGTCGCAGTCTCGTTTACTATTGACACCATTAATGCTGCCATGCTGCCCCAATGTAGGTCAATTGCGCGCTAATTGCCCCGCACTCGCTGTGAAGGGGGGCTGAAGGGGACAGGGTTGCTAGGTAGGTAGAGGGGTAGAGTAGTGGGGGGCTACGGAGTCTCTCTCAATGCTGCCGTCACTGCCGCTTGCTGAATGATTGACGCTAGCGTCGACGTTAACGCCACTGGCAGCAGCTTGACCTTTTGGGCAGCAGCGGCGACGGCAGCGACGGCGGCAGCAGCAGCGACGGCGGCTGCTACGTTAACAAAGAAATTTCACATATTACGCATACGCCGTGTGTGACAGCGTTTGAGGGCTAAAAGCAACAAAAAACTGTTCAAAAACAAAAGCAACAAAGGCGTTTCTTATATAAATCTCTTCCGAATTTCGAATTCGCTTCAAATCTACAAATTGATTAATGTTTCAATACCTTCAAACGATTTTTAAAGAAAGTATTGAATTTCGTTCGTTGTCTATACTTTAAAAAAATAAAAATTAAATAAATCTGCAATTTACGTTTAAAAATCTTCAATGAAGAATTTAATTAAAACTTATTAGAAGTAATAACATAACAATTTCTTTCGATTTACACCAAAATGTGAAATCATTCGCAATGAAACGCTTTAATTTATTTCGAAACGTGTGGTATACGAAACAGGCCTAATATTAATACTAGTTCCTCTTTCCCATGCATTCCACCTCTATTGTTAATATTCTATTCGTTGGGTATTTTCGGCTGCCTGACAGTAACTCTGACCCAGTTTTCGCTTTTTAGGCACCACAATTCAAAATTCAAAAACTTTGCTTTGCCTTTTCGTGTCGTGTCTCCAGAGAAACCCCCGATTCCCGAGCCCCGCTTCCTGTTTCCCACACGGAAAAAGGTCATGCGTATATATAAATATTTTTTTTTTTTTGCATATTTTACGATTTAATCAAAGATATTATACGCATACAAAGACACTTTTAGGAACAGGGCCATCCAGGGTGTGCCTGAGTCCAATGGGGACACAAAGCTACTACACTGTCCGCCTCCCCCTGTGTTCCCCCTTGCGGTCTGATTTCGATGGCAATAAAACTGAAACTTGACCCAATTCTGCCAGCGGCACTCGAGAGGCATGAAAACAGCTTCGACTACAAAAATACAAAAATATTGAAAATCTGTGTATTCTACGATGCTGGGCAATTATATAGAGCTCATTGAAGTGTAATGGGGTGACGAAACCGAGTCGAAATTACGGATCTAATTAGAGTCATTCTCTTCATTTCTATGCAAATGAGTTGTGTATGTTATTGAAAAGTAAAGATGAGAAGGTATTTTTGATTCTTGTTTATGGACTTGGTAACTGTATTAGAATAAAGTATCTACTAAAAATACTAAACCATTATTTTCCCTATTATCGAAATCATCACGATTTTTTGATAATATTCTATCGCATTTCTCTTGATACCAAGAACTTTAATCATATTCCATTAATGGATTTCTTAAGACCGACGATCTGCTAGAAAGAGTTTTTTGGTATACTTTATTTTAAATATATATATTTATTATTATATTTATTATTGAAACCTCATAAATCAAGATTAATATTCTGGCTCATTAAAAAAAATCTTTACTTGATTTTAGAACACATTCTCTTAAAATGGTAAGAAAAAAGCACCTACAACACTTTGCTTAAATAAATTTTTATTTTCTCATAATATAAACGAAAAAAAAAACGATTTAATGAGAATAAAAATATAATAAAATCAGATCGATAGTTCTTCATTTTCTATCGATAGCATTGGGACAGATCTAGGTCAATAATGTCCATTATTTTAAAATAAACAAATGAAATTAAAAGTTATTTAGCCTAATTTCCATTTGTACTTTATAATAGTCAATTATTTCGTAAATATCAATGCATTGCTTAGTATATTAATACTATCGATAGTACGTATATATTAACACCTTGTGCCCATGGGAGGGTAATAAAGTGTTTATTTTTATAATAACAATAATTGTAAATTATATTTGATATAATTTCTTTCCCAACCCATTGCCTTTGCTTTGGAGCACTCTCTAAATTAATTTCCCCACACCTATATGTTTTCTTCGGATATGAATAATATGCATAATTATTAACACAGACCGCCCAAATGATGTTTCCATTGATTCTTCGGGGAAAGGAGGGGAACTTGAGAAGGCGGCACAACAAATTCATTCACAATTTGTAGCCTGATGATATGGACTCTATATAATAATCGCTTTCAAGTCGTTGCTTATAGTTATTACTGTCCAGTTTTCGTACCGCCCTGCCCATACCCTCCCCGACCAATTCAATCCACTTAATACAGTCATTCGCCTAGGGCCAGGGCCACACACACACATATATTTATACTTAGTATATAGACAACCCCTACCGGGTTCTATTCTGTTTATTCTGTTCTATTCTATTTCATTTCTATTTGACTATTATTGCTATTATTATTTATTTTCATTAGTTTGTTGTGTGCGCTTGTTGCTAACTGAATAAATTGGAGAACTGGGACTCAACGGTTCCCCCTCAGCTCCTCAGTTTTTCCCTTATCCCTCAGACCGAGTAATTTACGCGTTTCGATACTTTTTTCTCGCTTCGTTTCATTCTCTGCGTTCCCCTCTGTGGCTGTCTGAGTATTTTTATTTCATTGGCAACTGACCGCGCTTCATTCCTAACCTTGTATCTTTTTGTTGCTGTTGTTGTTGTTATTAATAATATTACTATTGTTGTTGTAGTTGGTACCTTTAACCTTTGCTGCTTAATGCGCAACGTCGACGGCGTATCCTTGAAAGTGTCTACTGTCTGAGGGTCATCAACCATAATTTTGTTGTCGTTGCTCTCGCTGCTGCAAACATGCATGCTAGAGCTGCAAAACTATCGATTGTGTTTCCCTTCGATAGTTTCGATAAAATTCATAAATAACTTGAAGGATGTAATATAAAAGTTACTTAATAGTCGAAGGAGAAACAAAAATGTCGTTTAGCTCATGACTTAATTTACTTAGTAAACAGACACTTTATTTCTGAAAATTATATATATTTGTCAATTTTTTTTAAACTAAAATAATGTTTTAAAAATTATTATTTGATTTTTGTAAAAATTTATATATTTATAAAATAAAAAAGTTTTCCTAATTTTAATAAAATTTAAATGCCAAGTTAAACTATAAACTATAATCTGTAAAAGCAAAGATACTATTCGAACTGGAATCGGTTGTGTTAAGAAAAAAACAAAAGTAAACTGCATATCGATTAATTTCTATAGTATCGATTATGGCTAATTTTAAATGATTCGATAGTATCGTTGGCTATGCAGCTCTAATATACAAATTGTCGTTTATCATTTATTCATATTTCATGGTCGCTAGAATCGGGACTATGTGGCAGAAGGAACTTAATTTAATGTGTCCACGAGGTGTGTCATTTGACGCGTGTGTGTGTGTGGTGTGGTGTGGTGTGTGGGCATTAATGATAATTATAAGCGATAGCACACACACACACACACACACACACACACACACGCATACACATTGAGTGACCCATTATCAGTAATTGCCATTGTCGAATATCGATTTTCAAAGCTAAAACGCTTTGCATGTTTACCCCTGTCCATAACTATAACAATAGACATTATACGATATGTGAGTGCGGGTATATAAGTGCGATATATATATGGATCTGTTATGCCCAAAGCAAGGCAAATAAAGCGGTCTTTCAGGTCAGGGCTTTAAAGTGCACACAGAGAGACAGATAGACAAACAACTGTAACTATTACTATGTTTATAAATAAATAAATAAACTCGCACTGCTTGATAATTATCTGACAATGAGCTGCGGGCAACGCTCAATGAAATAATGCAAAAGCAAAAAAATTTAGAGAAAAGTAAACCTCATCTTTTCATATATGTACATTTGTAACTGCAAAATAAAAAAACAAAATTCAAAACTCAAAACTGGGTTATAATTGAAGTCAATGGCAACTAAAAGACAGCCGAAGTCGAAGCGTTGACTTGAATTTCAACATAAACAATGCATCATGTATCCAAAAGAGAAGAAGACCCTAAAAAAGTCAACTGAAATAACCAAGATTTATGAGAGGCCCCCGAAAGAAATGTGACGACATTGAATGGGCTAAGAGAGGGGAGATGGAAAACATGTCAGACGGTAGACAGTAGACGACAGACGACAGACGGAAGAGTTTAAACGCTTTTGCTATGTTTCATTTCATTTCGTATCGCCCTGCAGGCAAATTGAATTCAGCAGAAATAGAAAAATACTCGACTCGAATGATACCTAAAAACTTCAAGTGTTCCCAAAGGTTTATTCATACAATAATGGTAATTAAAGTTACAAAGATGCGAAACTATTTAAAAAAAATAATATTTAAAATATTCTTGGGTTTTCTTTTATTATACAGAAATCAAAATATCTCTCTAGCACTTCAAAAGTTCTAAAACTACTTATTAAAGATACTTTCGATAAAAGCGAGAATATTTTCGCTTTTATGCTAATTTTTGCTTACAATTAGTTTTTAAAATATATCAGAAAGGCGTCATTCTTAAAAGGAACAGTCAAAATTATAATTCTGCTCCCTAATCCCATCTCCAATAGTTGTTATATTTTCAGTAACAAAAAAAAAAAAAAAAAAAAAAAACAAGTTTTTTAAATTTTTATTTTGTGTTTTATAATATACTATATGTTCAAATATATTGGTATACTCCCACAGCTTGAATATGACAATTAAACATTTGATTTTTGGCCATCAAACTTTGGTAATACTATTAAAGGATTATTTTTTGAACACCGTTTTATAGTATAGTCTCTGATTTTAATTTATTTTATTTATCTTTTACAAACTGTATTATATAGCTTATGAGGTTACATTGCTTCTATAATAATAAACACAAATTAAAATGTCTATTTCTACATTATAATAACCTTTCTTTTAATTTGTTAGAGTGCAGGGTATAACCAAACGGCAGGAGCCTTCAAAAGGCGACGTGCGTGATAAAAATGATGACAGAGCCGTGAAGCGGCGGCTGCGTTTTCTTTTCTTTGTTGAGGTTTGTCGAGGCTTTGCATAAGTTTGCCTGAGTTGCCTGAGTTGCCTGGTTGCCTGTCTGACTTCTCAAGGGTAGCCTCGTTTGTTTCAGTTCCAATACGTTCCGTTACGCTGCCAGAGTTGGCACCGCCCCGTTGACCATGAGGTTGTCTACCTTCGACTCCGACTCCGACTCCGACTGCGTTCGTTTGGGACTGCCAGTTCCACTTACACTCGAACAGACATGCTCTTTAAGCTCTTTTAATCATTTTTATGCTGCCTCCGCTTCTGTGTGTTTATTTATTGCCCTCCACTCGCGTCGTGTTCGCTTAGGCCTCAATCTCAATGTCTACCTCTTGTAATTTGTATCTTTAAGATACGGCAAATGCTGTCGCATCTCTCTCTCTCGCTCTCTCCATACACAGCTACAGATCTTCACATTAAATATTTATTATGTAGCCAAAGAGTTAACTCGTTCAAAGGCCGCTTGCCTCCGCTGTTGTCTTCCCCTCCTCCGCCTCTCTATCTCAGCCACTGTCCGTTGGTCTTGGCACGTCCCTCAGCTCTTTGTTGTCTCTGTCTCTGTATCTGTATCTGTGTCTGTTTGTGGTTGGCTCTGTTTCCGCTTCGTGTCCAAAAGTATCTCAAGAGCAATAACTACATGTGCTATGTCTGCTTCGTCGCTGTTGTTGCGGTTAGTATATGGTAGCCACTACTTAATGCCAAGCAACTTGTATCTTCTTCTCCTTTTCTATCTTTTGAATGCACAACTCCCTCATTGACTTTAGATACTCTTGCTAAATGAGGTTTGTATACTTTTGTGACAACGTAGGGACGTTCCATCGATCCTATTGATTTAAGTAAAGATTTTGCTACAAAAATATCGATTGTCGAATTAGAAATAATGCGTTTTTTAATAAATATCAAAAAATATCTTTCTGTTTGCTAAAAAAAATAAAACTCCAAATTTACTATTTTTAACTGGTATCTTGGTTTTTTTTATTAAAAAAGAAACATCTAAAGTTAGGCATTTAGCTTTATAAAATAAGGCTCAATTAATAATGATAATTTTTTATTACTCCAAAATAATTATTAATGTTTTATTTGAAGCTCAGAAAATTAAAATTTATTATATCATTATTTTCATATCAATACAAATTTGTTATAGAAATCTGCAGAGTATTTTATCTTCGTTAAGTTAGAGACATCATGTTTTCTTTTTTAATAAGTATAATCTGACGCTATCCACTTCAACATCATCGTCATCAACATCGTTGTCGTCATCTGGTTTTCTGACTTTTTTTTATTGTTGTTAATCGCTTCTATTATATCGCATTTGCTTGCCTCTTTGGCTTTTTTTTTTGTTTTTTTTTAGCTACTATCTGAACATTTTGATCTCGTTCCTCGTCATTTTTCCATCTGTACGCCCCTGTTCGTGACGTGACGCGAAACTTCTTACTAATTACAGTTAATCATTTCACAGAGGTTTTTCCTACGCTTCGACAATGTGTTTGAGTTTAGTTTTTTAGGATTTTTGTGTTCATCTGGTTCCCTCCCAAGTTGCTGACTTTTAATTTGCATAGTAAATCAGTTCTTGTTGAGCTGTGGGAGCTTGTCGTCTGTTAGTTGAGTTTTGGTTTTGGTTTATTGTTCGTTTTGGGGCGCCTCTTCACCGGAAAAGCGTGAAAATTATGCCAGCTAATCGCAGCTTTCACCGAATTCTTGTAAAGCCTATCGCTTCATTTACATCGTTTGCCGAGATCGTTTGACACTCACTTTGTGAAATTTGATAGTCGTTAGAAAGTACAACTACAAGCTTGGAGGTTCGCATAGAGAAGATAATTTAATTGAAAGTATCTAGGATAAAGAGATTAGGCCTGCGAATGCATATTGTTAAAGTAGTTAACTGGATTTAACAAAAAAAATTCTAAAAGGCATTCAAATTTGTAAGGTAATTAAATTTTATTTAAAAACCTAATTGAAACGTATTTAAAGCGGATTGAAATGATTTTCCTTTTATAAAAATTATCAATTTATTAATAAGAAACTTATTTATTTATTTATTTTTTTGTATTTTGAGGATGCATTTATGTAGCGTGTAAACTAGAAATAATCTAACGCGTTCTATGCGATGCAGAGAATCAGCCACAATTAGTAAACCAAATAGATTGTTGCATCTCAGAAATTGACAGATACACGCAATTTTCACACGAAATAAATTGTTTTACCAGCAATTTAAGAAGGCTGTTGACTTGTTGAAAGTTCGAGTAAAAGTAAAGTATTTAGCCAAGAAACACTTCCTGGTTTTGTAGCCGCAGATACACATGTATCTTATAGATACACATGTACATACACATATAATTAGACACAATATAACGTCGTGGCCATTTGAAAGTCGTTGAAACGTTGCACAAATTGAAATTGGTCCTTTTCACTAAAATGAAAATGGCCAAAAGCGAGGGATGAGTAAGTGAGAGGGAGAAAGAGAGACAGAGATAGATAGAGAGATGATCGGACTGCTGCGGGGCAGAGCTCTGACTGTTGGCGCATGCTGGGCGGCCGCACGCTCGGTGTATCTTGTATCTTTCACTCAAATGAAAGTAATGAAAGTACTGCAGAAACGAAACGAAACGAAATCAAATGAAGAAATGAAATTTGCTTTCAAAGAGTTGAGTTGAAGCGCCAGTCCCCAAATGCCGCAGCTGCCAATTGTGACGCCAGCGGCGCAGTCGACTGTGTCGTCGACTGTGACTGCGGCAAATGAAAGCTTTTTGCCACTGACCGACGACAGCTCGACAGCTGCAACAGCAGCAGCAGAAGCAGAAGCAGCCGCCTCGTTATGAGGCGTGTTCAAGGTGGCAACTGTCACTTATCTGGCGATCAGCGGCAGCTGGAATTTCAGTTGAAAAGCAATCGATGACACTATCGATATTATCGATTGTTTTTGTGTCTTGTAGTGTCACTATCGATATGACTAAAATATCAATAGTAGAGGCGATGTTTTGTGAATATCGATATAATTAATTATAATTATTTTTTTTCATTTATAAAAATGAAATAATATTATTTTAGAGGTAGATTTGAGGAGTATCGATTTTTTATCCTATTACTTTCATTGATAATATTAAACCAGCTTTAAGAAACTTTTCAATATAAATTAATACATCAATTTTCAAGAAATTATAATAAATTAACTAAATAAATAACAACAATATTTTTCTTGTTTATTTTTATCCACAATTTTTGGTTATTCTTTTTTTTGTGTAATTCTTTAAGCCACTTCCATTCCCAGCTTAAGGCTTGATCTTTATAAATTTAAATTAAATATAAATATTTAATTATTAAAAGGAATAAAAATTATAATAATATCTCATTTTAATTTTCTTCTATCGATAATATCGATTGTTTGATTTTCACTTTATTTAATTAATTGATAGCACTATCGTTGCATTTCCAGCTCTAGATGGAGTTGCTCAGACTACGTCCTCAGCTTGGCAATAACTTGACACCTTGCTGGTTGAAATTTATGAAGTGAGAGCGCGAATCCGAGTCCGAATCACTTGGAGAAGTTCCCCTCAGCCCACTCTGCCCCCCCTTCCGAGTCACAGTCACAGTGTTAACACTTGGCATGCATTACTTTCTCTTCCTGTTGGCGCTAAATGATGGATATCATAAAGAGGTCGTGGTTCCAGCTAGTGTCTACTGCCTAGTGCTTGGTGCCCATGCCACATGTGGGTGCCTCGCATGGGTGCAGCTGAGGCTGACCAGAAAAACAATAATACAAAAAAGTAAAGCCTAAAGACAATAACAAATGACAGTTGTCGTTTGTCTCTTGTCTCATGTCTCTTGTCTCTCAAATCCAAGGCAACTTTATCTCAATTGCCTAAGCGCAGCTGTTTCATGACATTCTCCAATCTCTGGCCACACTGTATGGGCTTTTCTTTTGTTGATTTCAATTGGAAACACCCACAGTCGAAGAAACCCACGGATCGGGCAGAAAGCGAGTTATATGAGCACAAAGATATCGTTTGTTACCGATGACTTTAAGGTTCAAATAGGATCGTATACCATTAAAGTAAACATACATGTTACTGTCAAATCAAACAGCGATAATTTATCGATAAAATGTTTGCCAACTTAACAATGTAGCGTTGCCAGACCATAAGCTCGAAAGAGTTTCTGTCAAACTTAACAAACATTTTTATAAATTTTTCTTTTTTTTTCAATATCAACACTTTGTTCACAAGAACAAAAAAAAGAGAATTTTAAATATCAGTTCTTTCACATATGTAAAGTTTTTTTTTTTTTGTTTGGAAACCAAATTTGCATTTAAAAATAATTTGTTGTTGTTAGTTTATTGCACAATTGAACAACAAGTTAAATGACTTAAGCCATAAAGTGTGCACACATTTCAAAGAGCTGGTCACATTGAGGCAAATGCAATTGAAATTCTTACAAAATTCTGGAACTAAAATGTTTTCACAAAAAAAAAAAATAAATTTTTGATTAAATTTTAATTTTTTTAGATACAGATAATCAGTTGATAAATATTGATACTTAAAATATTATTATCTATCTAAATTATTTTATATGTCCAATCCAAACTTATAGAAGTGAAATTTTTGCTATTTCATTTATTTATTTATTTATTGATGATTGATTATTGTCTGGTTGTATTTATATATTTTATTTGGGTTGAATTTATTCATAAGTTTTTTTTTTAAATACTAATAGAATATATTCCCTCTTTGGGGTATCACTGTACGCTCTTAAAAAGAGTCAACGCCTCCTCTCTCTCTCTCTCTGACTCTCTCCTTTCCCCCTCTTCCATTGAACCCCCTTACCACAATGCTCTGCCGCGTTACCGATAAGTTGCGCTTTATGGCTGCGCCAGTTCATTAAATTTAGTTTACCAGACAGCGACAACAATGTCTGCACAGGCCTTCGCCTCCGCCTCTGCCTTTGCCACCACCTCTGCCTTTGTCTCTGCCACTGCCACTGCTGATTGCAGTTGCAGCAGCTTGCAGTCGCCGTCGAAGCTGTCCCCGGTTCAACTTGAGCTCAGCTTCAGACTGCGGAACGATTTCGTCGAGTAGTTTGCAAACTTGCAACAACAACAGCAACTAAATACAACAACAGACAGTGGCATACAACTGTTGAAAGCCACAGACACAGTCCTGTTCTCGTTCCACCCCTCCATCTCCTGTAGCTATCCCACTCCTCCTGGCTTCTGTGAGCCTCTGTTGCTCATACAGTAGTTTGCAACGCTGTGGCAAAGTACTAAATTTAATGTCAGTTACATTTAAATTGAAACTTGAGTGCTGAAGGAGTGTAGCCAAGGGAACGGGGAACCCAGAGAGCAACCTGGCAGCAAAGGAAGTCAACTCGCACAGTGGGCTTATCTGAGTTCTTTATATGCAAAGAGGATAATCTTAAAATAAATTTAAATTTAAAATTATTAAGTTTTGTTTAAGATACCAAATATTTTGTAAGCTTATATTTCAAAACAATCAATTTCAATTTTCTGTTTTACAACTGAAAAATATTCAGTTGATATTTTTGTTTTTTAAAATTACTCCAAATCAACTCGCCAATTTATAGGCTTGTTTGCCAAAAATTTAAAAAAAAATAATGTTTGTTTTCTATTTTGTTGATTTCTGCAAAGTTTTTGTAGTAGAGGCTCCATAGTTTTTACAACTCTTCTACGTCTCAGTGTCGTTCTCATCCAGGTTCTCATCCTCATCGACTTGAGCATCGTCGTCATTGGTGACGTTCTCTGGCCTGTCGACAGTTTGAGTTAATTTCATTGCCTCCGCCTTTAGCACACACACACACACACTATACAAGTGAGTGTTATGTGTGTATCTACGAGTGTGTATCTCAATATCTTTTACATCTGACATGCAACGCTTCCCTTGGTTTCTTGGTTTAACTGTGCTACGATGGCCCTAGCCCAACACCAACATCAAACCCAAACCCAAACCCAAAACCCAAATCCCAATCCCTTTTTATGGCCTCCGTCTGTCTGTCCCTCCGTCTCTCACAAATTTAAAGTTGAGCAACGAGTAAAAGTTGGCCCCTTGTGTCGTTGTTGTTGTTGTTGTTGTTGTTGTTGTTGTATTGCTTTAACGCGCTCCACTGAAAGATACAAATTGTTATGCAAAATGGTGAAAAGTTTCATTTGGCATCCTCAGCGACCGAGTTTTTTTTTTTGTATTTTTTTTTTTTTTTGTTTGCTGTTTGCTTTGCTTTTTATGCAAAATTTTTTTACATTTTGATTTATTTTCATTTTGATGTTGATCTGCTTTTCTGCTTTCCGCCTCTGTCTGCGCTTTTATTTAATTTTTTATTTTTTTATATATTTTTTTTTTTTTTTGTGTTGCCTTCACTTTTTATCTGCCATTGTGCGCAACTTCAATTGACTTTATTTGACTTGATGGGCTGATGTTTGGTCTGCTCCCTTTTGAAGTTGTTGTTTGTCATCGTTGCAGTGTCTGTCATCAGCTAAAAACAACAAAAAAAAAAGAAGAAGATTCCCTTTACAAGTCAACCTTCCCCTACTTTGTTGCTTGATGCTATCTTAATCGCGTCGAGGCTGCAAATTGTTATTTATAATGTTCAATAAACCTTACATTATCTGTGCCCTTTTAGTTTAACTTAGTAAAGTATTTATTTGTTATTTATGTGCCGCTGAAACGCTTGGAATGGAACGCCTAGTCAGACTAGCGTCATTTTAGCTCAAAACGCTTGAAATGTAACATTAAACCGATTTAAATTGAGTTTTTTTTTTGTTCAGTTTTAATAGCATACTCTTCGTTCATATCATACCATAATTATATGGCAAAAATATGCAAATTTTTAGCACTTAAATATCCAACATGATTTTAATATTTCGCCTTTTTGCTCTTTGGATAAATTGCCGCTTTCGTGTAGTACGAAATTCTCAGCACACACAACTTGAGCATGAATCCAAGGCCAGCGGTAAAAGAACTCGCTTAGCCTCGAGGTCCAAACACACCAAAAAGTGCCCTAAACCTTGAGAGCTCATCGCACGTTTAATGCCCCGAACGACGATCACCCAGACAAACAAACAAATAAACATATACCAATAATAGTATACAAACATATATACAATACTAGTATGTATATAAGACTTTGGGCTTCTAACGTTCATAATAATTACTGAGCACACACAGATACAGACATAGACACAGACACGCACACGCAGCTCGTTAATTATGCCGTCTAAACCTAAACCCACGAAATTATGACAAATTTCAATAAAGGAACAAAAAAAAAAAAGATATACAAATATATACATATAGATATATATATATATATATATAAAGAAGAGAGTCAAATGAGTTCAAATAGTCCGCCCATTTAAATAAACAAAGCAAACGTGAAACTACGTCCAGACCAGACACATTCTATGGGCAAACATCGCCCCGAAACCAAAAACCAAAAGCCGAAAACTGAAAACCCCAAAAAAAAGCCCAAAGCATGCGGCATTTGAAACTTATGGATGGGTTCATGGTCAGAAACAACCTGAGTTCGTTAAAACAATAAAAGTGAGATAAAAGAGAGAATTTTTGGCAGTCAAAAGTGCTCAACTATTAGATACAGATACTCGGCACAATCAAACGATTTATGTTTTACCTTGAAAAGGCTTAAGTACTTAAACATTTCAACTTTGTATATGGGTTATTTATACCTTTTGGAAAATCGATTTCTAATCAACTTTGTAATACTTGCTATTGCCTACTTTACAGCTACAACATTGTTTTATCTTTTTTTTTAGGGGTTACAAAAGTTGCAGGATTATACAAAACTTAGGGCGTCATTTCTTTTTTAAAGTTTCAATGTCAAATATTTTATGAATTATGTTGAAATTATTAAAAGAAAAATTGGTACTGCAAACAGCTATAGAAAACTTGTGTATTGTTGTGAAATTATAAAGCCAATTGTGAAATTTTTTATTTCATATTGAATAAAGAAATATTGAAGTTCTAATGTCTTAAGAATTGTGATAAATTTATTAAGGGTAAACTTTTTGCCTGCGCATCTTTAAAGTACTATTTGAATGCTGTCATATCTTGTATTTTGTATTCTACAGATTCTCTTTTCTTTAGTTATGTTCTGTCTTTTTTTTTTTTTTTCGAGTATTGTGTTTCGCTGCCGTTTGACGCGCGCCCCTGAAAATAACTTCCAAGGTTGCTGGCACTGGCAATGTGGCATTTGCGACATTTTGTTGTACGCATATATATAGTATATTATTGTGATTGGTGGCAGTTGCTATCTGTCGAGCTTTGCACGTCTTCTTTGCCCCTATCCGGTCCATCCCCCTTACCTTCACCCTGCCATGACGCTTCCTCAATTCGCAGTCCTCTGCCGACAACTTATTCAAGTTATTCATAGTTGTCGCTCAACGTGTTCTTAGCTGTCAGAGCGACCCGTTCATCAACATTAAGCCGGTTCGACACTTGATACCTATTGATAAATGTATTAATCGATAGAAAACAGTATTTCAACACTTGATATCAATTTATTAATCGATAAACAGCAGCATCGATGCGTTTGTCCAATCGTGAACAAATTTTCATCAATTTGTGCTTTTTTTTATTTAACATGTATTATCAATTTTATTTAATTTTTTTATTATAGATTTTTTTTCTATTAGAGCCTTATTCAAATAATGTTTATTTTTTGGTAATTGATTTATCGGTAGAATTATTGCCTAAGAAATCGATAATTTTCGGCAGCGATACTCTGCAGAATGAAGGATTGTTTTGTAGCGCTAGGAGAGATCCCTGATCATAAATATTTTTGAGTTCTGGAAAGTTGGGCTCGGTTTTAGCCGTTCCCTGGCGTACGATATAATAATTACTTGCATATTTGCTTGGTATGGAACTTATTTTATGCCTTTACGCTTTTTTATTATCCAGCATCGTTGATCGGGTCTGTGATCCGCTGTGGTGTGGCTTGTCTTCATGTCTTCAGAAATGCCACAGATCCAATTAGGGCACGTAATGAACGCCAAATTGCAGACGCTCTTTGCATGATACCTTAATGTTTGTCTGTGTTTCTGTATCTGTATCTGTATCTGTGTCTCTGTATGTGTTGTATCTGTTTGTTGACCTACTTCTGGCAGTTGTAAAAATTCAATAACAAAAACGGAAAATTAACTGAAAACGGCCAAAATTGATAAGACACCCGAAAGCAAAAGAAAAAAAAAAAAGAAAAAAATAAGTAAACCAAGGCTGCAACTCGGCACGATTTCTACTTGGGATGCCCTTCGCTCAGCTCAGCTAAGAGCTAAGAGCTGAAAGCTGAAAGAAACCGAAAACCCGAAGAGTCAAGGAGGAGTCTCACACACACACATTGCACCCATTTCCATGCCACATTTCCCTCCCTCCCCCCTTTAATCGCCCCTCTGCAGACACAAGAGAATAAGGCGACCGTCGATGACACCGTACGATGCGTGTGCGTACGTGATGCAATCAAAATGTTATTAATAACGCAATAAAGTAACCATAATTTCGACCATTAAAATGCACACATTTTGCGCTACGTGCCTCCATAAAACCATAAAAAAAACTCAATAAAATAAAATAATACTACAAATGCAAAAGCGTAACCAAAAACCGAAAACTGAAAACCCCAAAAAAACTACAATATTTTTACCAAAACTTGGCCAAAGCTACAAAAAAATTAAAGAAAGAAATGAAACTGCAATTTAATGTCATTTTCACGTTTACAATGATTTTTCGTTTCTGCCAACTTTTCTGTAACTTCTCTGCGAATTGGCCACAAAATATGAAGGAGTTTAGAAAAAACCTTATAGGAATAGTAATTTTGCTAGGTATTTTAGGAGTTTTAGAAAATATAAATAATTCTTATAAATCTCATTTAAAAGTTATAAATCTAGAAAGTAATCGCAAGTAATTTTATTTAGTTTATGAGATTGGAAAGAACAGAAAATATTTAAATATTTAATTTCCAGAGTTTTATTCGGAAACAAAAGAATTTACTGCTCTGAATTCCACAAAGAATTGCAATAAAATTCTAAATTTTTAAGTCTATTCTAATCGAAACAGAAAATTAAAATAATTCAAAATTCAAAGTTTTCAAAAAGCAGAATCTAAGAACTGAAGTGATTTAATGATGTTTTTTCGACGTTTTTTAAATATTGAACAAAAAAAGCGTTTTATTTTCTTTTTTCTAAAATTGATTTAATTTTGTAAAATCATAAAATGACTAAAATTTCTTTTTTTTAAATTAATTTAATTTTGATTTTTCATAACTTATCAAGAGAAAAATGAAATAAATGCTAGCAGACTTAAAAAAAAACACCTAATCATTATTAATTATTATCAAAATGTTTTTAAAGTTTTTTAAAAGTCAAACATTTTGTGACAAACACAAAAAGCATTAGAGAATGCTGGAAAAATGAAAATAATAAGAAAAAACAAGGCATATACACGTGAGCGTAGCGTGTATCTATAAGATACATGAGTTGGGCACACACACAACAAAACGCATTGTTTCAACCTATGGATTGTTACATAAAAAACAGAGAAAAAAATACAAAATTTATTTAAAGGAGAAATCATTAAAAACGGCAACCAAAACGAGGAGAGTTGGAGATTGTACGAGTACGTATATATATAACATATATACATACATATATATGAACTCAAGCCAAAGATACTTTGTACACACTTACCCCTCCAGTAACAACAACAACAACAACAACAACAACAACTGACAACTGTCATAAATATAGCTCGAGCTCAATTGAGCTTTGTTGTTGTTGTTGTTGTTGCTGTTGTTGTCTTTAGTTTCGCTGCTTTCCCATTTGCATATTGAAAATGTGACGGTCTTCAAGTCTCATTCAAGTTGATCTCTTTGCCAAATGCAAATTTGTGCAGCGATGCGTTTTGCCAGAGTTTAAAGTCGCGCGCGAGAAAGTCGCCCCAATGACGAGGCCTAAAGAACTGGTCAAAAACTCTATTTAAAAGAAGGCTACGATGAGTATAGAAATTTAATATATTATTATATATTATACTTAATATATTTATACATTCAATAATAAAAAAAATTAAAATGTTAACAATTTAAACTAAAAACAACTCTACCAAGAGTTTCTTCACTTGGTTTATATGACAAACTTGCCCTTCTGCCAGTCTGCCAGTCTGCCAGGCTCAAGTGAACACCCCAAATAGAACATGAGGTAACTCAAAACATTTAATGATAAATGGATTACAAATCCAAATCGAAATGTGATATAAAATCAGATATGATTAGTATTTATTCATAAGGTTTCATGGTCTATTAAATGATGAATTGTTGAAATATCAAAGAATGCTAAAAACTATTTGATTGAAGGCTAAGTTAAATCTAGATGTGTAACATGATATGATGGAAATTAATAATGATTTATTAAGCTGAATATGGCCTATGAAACAATGAATTTACCGGAAAATCAAAGTATTAATTAATACAAAACATTTTAAATGAAGGCTACGATAAATCTAGATATGATTATTGATATTTATTTAAAATTTAAACAACAATTGAATGAAAGATTAGCGACAGACAAATAAATATATTTCTAGATATTTTTGGTTCGCTTCTTCCTTAAATTACATTATTTAACATCAGTTTGTATCCCGAACATCTGAGTATCAATATGTATATCTAAAATATGTCGATAATTCCGTGATTAATTGAAAATTTTGCATACAAAAATGGCTATTTTAAAAAACGAATATATTGGTTTTTTGTATCACTTTTAGGACCCTGTAGGTTTACTTATAAAATAAATTTAAAAATACATTATTTTCAGTCTACAAATATTTAGCTTAAGTTCTTTGTTTAGTACCTTCTTCAATGTGATTTCAAACTTTATTCAATTCTCTCCTAAATTTCGATTATAATATTTTCCATCTCAGCTTTTCAATTTAGTTGTTGCCAAGCGGCGCAGAAACATTTTCAAATGCCATTCAAAAACAGCGCGCAAATTGTGATTTTTGTTGTTGTTGCTGTGCGGCCATTGCCGTGAAATTTGTGTGAATAAAAGCAACAACAACAACAAAACGAATAATCACAGCAACAACAACAACAACTACAAATACAACAACAACAACCACATTAATAGCACTTGACAAGGTAAAGCGAGCCGGCAAAGCTTTTCACTCGACGCTCTGCAAACTATGCCTATATTAAGGGGGGCCTATGAAGCGTGCGAGTGCGGTAAGCAGAGGGGTCTTTAGGGAGGGGGGAGGGGAGCAGCTCTGGCCGTGAAACTATTGCCGAAGCAGAGGCAGAGGCAGAAGCTGCGACAGAGGCAGAGGCAGCATCAGCAGCGTCACATTGGGCATTGCCTTCAGCCTCGGCAATGGACAAACATGCGTTTGCTTATTTATTGTTTCAACTCGAGCTGTTTGATATTTGTCTTTGAAACGAGCCGAACAGCAGACCAACTACTAACTAAGTGTATGCTCGACTAGTAGTTACCCTGTAATTAGCCCTGTAAGTGCCACAATGTGGCCATTAGTGCTTGAATATTTATATTATAGTATTGCGAAAGCAATAAATTCTCAGAAGTGTCTTTATCTCATTTGGGGACTTAGACTTTATTAAAATGATTTTTTATCATTGTTTGATTTTTTAAAATTTTAATTCATCATTTAATAAACCAATACAAAGTGTATTAGATTTTTACTTAACTTTTTAAATTAAGAATATTTTATTTTATATTTACTCGATAGTAATAATCCTATTTAAAATTTAATTTTAAATTTTATAAATAATAGACATTCCACTTTCCAAATTTAGTAAATCTAGTTTTTCTAGTCAAAGCTCTACCTTCTGCCTATATTATACACTCTTATAGACATCTGTAATGAGTATAGGGTATAACAACTACAAAAGTTGGCTCATTGCCAGAAGTAGCTCAAAGTGAAGCGGCTTTATGAGTTGACCCCAACAAATGTTTTTTTTTTTTTTTTGTATGGAGAGATGCTCACACACATGTTTGTGCCTCATTGTCGAATAGAAATAAAACAACAATGAGATCATGTGGAAGCCACAACGCCCTAAAAGTCGCACCTTCGACAGACCCCTAGCCCCTAGTCCCCCTTTCCTTTCCCTTCCCGAACTGGGCCCAATATTAGACCCATGTTCCATGTCCCATGTCAGTTTTTGACGTGACGGCCTGTTGCCATTTGATTTATGGCTAGATTAATATCCATAGCTCGGCTGGCTCGATTGCCTTAATTTTTTTATGGCTAAAACATTTAACACAGTTTTGAGTTCATGTTGATTTCGAAATGGATTTCAAACTCCAATTTCACTTTGTGTCGTGTCTGAAAATGATTTCAATATTTATTGCCGCTTGAAACTATTGTTCGATTTCTTAATATTTATCATTTCATGAGTTATTCCATATAACGAGAACTGAAAATTGTATTGATGGACATGATATTGACGGATTTATGGCATTTTACAAATTTTTAATGGTTTCTCTGGCTGTCAACTCAAGGCAGGGCTTACAAGACCATTTTTGTAACGCTATTAGGATTGGGGTTTGGAATTTATTAAATCTACAATATTGATATTCAAACGATCTAGATATTTGTGACATTTCATTTTATAATCCTTTTAGCTATACAATTTTAATATACAATTAATTAACGATATTTTCCCTTTTTCTTTTTCTTTTTCTTCAACAGGTATGTACACACACTCCATATAGGGCTTTCACAGCTGCCCAGGCATCTGAAATACTTTCAGGCTTGTGAGCGTGAGTAATTATAATTTATTTAAATTGATTACGCTTCAAGAGGATCGAATCCAGCGAAACTCGATCGATCCGATCGAAGCTTTGACCTATTTTAAAGAGCTCAAGCAATTATTCATTTATAACAACACCAAAATCCTCGCAATCGAAAATCCAGTTCGTTTCCTGCCAACGAGAGCTCTTTGACAAATTTTTTTGATACGCTTTTAATACCCTACAAAAGTGTATAGGATTGCTTAGCTGAATTGTTCTCCTGAAACTTGTTTAACTGATGCAACTTCGTGTTTTTATATGAATATAGCAATATAACGTTAGCCTTTTGAACTAAAATAACTTGGTTAAAAACTTGTTTGAAAATTTGTGAAATATCGTATTCTCTCTAATATCCTAGTGAAAAGTCCTGTAAAAAATCTAATTTTTTTTGATACACTCCTAATTCTAGATAACTGCGGCAGATTTATATTTCTTAAGGATTGCTTCTCCTCTGGGGCTGAAAATGCACAGTCTCTAGATCCTTTTATTATTATATTTCTATATATTACCTCAACTTAAGATCTTGAACATTTAAGTAAAATTTAGAAATAGGCTCATAAAACATTCTTTGAAAAACTTTATTTTACTTAGAAAAACAATTTCTTGATTGAAGATTGAAGCTCATATCGAAAGATATACATAAGGAACTCTAAATTCAAATTCGAATTTTTAATTAAATATACATTATTATTTCACTGAAAAAACAGAGTATATCGCTTGTTTAAATTGTTTGCCATTTTATTGGTCTGTGGACTCTGTAGAGTATGTCAAAGTCTTTAACTGCCTTGCTCCCATTTTCCGAATGCCGAGCACCAAAAATTTGTGTGTTGTGGCCGTCGCGTGCGTGCCCCAAATACCGTCAAGTCAAATATGTGGATGAGGGGGAAAGAAGCGCGGGGCAAGAAGTGTAAAGTCGCAATGTCATAGTATGTGTGCTAAAGTTAAGTGGAACAGGGTTCGATTTATCATCTAAATTGCACGGTTGTGTGAAGTAACCTATCGATAAACAGCTGTAGCAGCCTTGAACTACCGATAACTATAAACTTTTATGTATATTAATAAATTTTAGTTATTCTAATTAAACTTAATTAACAGTTTAATCCAATGTGGCGCCATCTATTGTTGGAAATCAGGTCAAAACGCGCCTCTAATTTGACTGCGTTTAAAGTCGAGCTCAAATTTTTTTTAATTGCGGATGCGAAGACTTTCGATTTCATTGCATTGTTGTTAACTCCCCCCGCCCACTCCCCTCAAGAGGCCTACGGCTGTTTGCCACTCTCAAGTTGCGTCTTGGCTGCCTCTGCCGCAGCGAGGAATCCCAACAGTCGCGGCAGCCGCGTTGCGGCTTTCCAAAAAATAAAATAAAATAAAATAAATATATAATAATAAAAAAATAAAAAAAATAAAAAACAACGCTGCTCAGTTTCACTTGAGGGAAATCGCAGCTCCCGGTGTCGCTTAGCTATGACATAACAGACGTCGCTGCTGCTCTCGACGCCGCAGTCACTGTCTCTGCCAGCGTCGCTGTCGCTGTGACTGTGGAAAGTTAAACACAACAATTTTTTTTTGTTTTTTGGTTTGTCGTTGAATTTTGCTTTTCTACTTTTCAACTTTTGCAACTGTTTCCATTTTCACGTGCAAAGTGATTTTTTTTCTTCTTTTTTTTTTTTGTTTTTTGTCGACATTAAAAATTTGTAACTTTTGTATTGTGCAATTCCAGAAAACAACGCGAATTTGAAAGTATTTGCAAACAATCGAAATGGAGCTTGATATAGGATTTGCATAAATATAAAGATTAGAGTTAGATTGGTATTATTTTAAAGCAAACAAATTGAGAATGTGTCTCTAAGAGTTGAGACCATTTATAGTTGAAAAAATTTATTTATTGAAATTTCTATTTTAATGTATGATGATATAATGAACCTTACATTCTATATGATATACTGATCAGATTTTGATCAACTTTATCAGGCCTAGAATTGATTGAACCTTACTTAGATATTTTGAAAGAAAAACTGAAGTTATTCATACAATTTTTAATAATATAGTCAACCGATCTGTCTAGTTCCGATAAATGTAAAATATTTTTCATTTTTATATACTGAAGATTATTTTCATTTAGTGATCATAACTTATGATCGTTTGGTATATCTTTTTAGCTCTTAACTCTTATTTGTAGACTTTGCGACTTTCATTTAAATGAGGCGATAATTTGAATGTTGCTTTGAGCTTTGGATTTGGATTTGGATTTGGATTGAGTCACATAGTCATTGGCCGCATTGGACGGAGACTGCAAACTAATAACAGATAACAATAATAATCACTTAATTTGAGCTCTAATTTGTGGATCAGGCCAAGTGGGAGAGGGGTGATCGAAGGAAGGGGGAGGCAGGGTGGCATTCACTTAATGACTTTCTCAGCAGCGTGAAGAAAAAACGAAAGGTGATCTGCTTTTGAAGGTATTTTCTCTTTCATTCATTTGCATTCAACTTATGCAAAACAATGAGCACTTTTTTGTCCAGATATATACCCCCTACAGATCCCCCCCATACCTTCCCCTCCACCACCATTGTCGTTAGATAGGCTTTCAAGTTGAATTCAAATAAAATTTTCATTTTCATTTCAGTTGCAAATAGAGGGAAAGGGGCGAAAAGGGTTTGGGTAAGGTTATGTCTGGTCTGTTCCAAAGAGCTACATATACAAAGGTTTTCCAGGGTCAACGCTGTTGTGTCTATTGGGTTGCATGACTCTTAAGTATGCGTATTTATATTTTCCATCTGTAACTAATTTGAAAACATTATTTATTGTGCTTGTTGCGTGGGAAGCTCGAGTATAACAGTTGGTATAACAGCTGATGGGTTAGTATAACAGTTGGTATAACAGTTGGTGGGTTAGTATAACAGTTGGTATAACAGTTGGCGGGTTAGTATAACAGTTGGTATAACAGTTGACGGGTTAGTATAACAGTTTCAAGTGTTTCATTTGCAAACATTTAAGTAAACATGCAAAGGCAGAACAACTGTTATACATGACTGTTGTCGGGGAAGCCCTAGTCTTATTAGCTGGAATAGCAACTGACTGGTTAGTATAACAGTTTTAAATGATTAATTTGAAAACATTTAAGTAAACAAATGTAAAACAGTTGATAACTGTTAAGTTAGCTGAGTTAATTGTGTAAAACACTTGAAATATTTTAAATTATGATAAACATATATCACAGTTGCTTGTAAAATTTAAGTAAACATATAAATTTCATATCTAATATGGTTTTAAACTATCTTTAATCTATATTTTAATCTAATACAACTTTCTTAAGTCACAATTATCACATTTAGCAAGACCACGCGTATAACACTTAACATTATGTTTAACACTTTATTTTTTTCCTGTGTGCTTATAACAGTTAGCATAGATGTTAAGCATTAATTAAACCGTTAAGCGTAACATGACGCCCAGCATTAACACCCACACACACCGACACACACATACACACACTTCCCGCTGTGTCTCATCCCCCTCGCCCTACTCTCACATTCCATTTGAAATTCAATTTCCTTTCGCTTTGCCAATCAATTTAAATCCCCGCCTGCATATATCCAGCTGGCTGGGCAAATCCAAATCCAACAATGCCGGAACTATAAGCGACCCCAAAAACAACAAAAAACAAACACTCCAATAAAAAAAAAACAACAAAAATTAAAAAAAAATAAAAAAATAAAAATAAAAAATAAAATCATGCACTTTTTACCTTTTTCGGTTGCGGGGCGATTTCACTTGAATTCGTAACACCCAAAAGAGAGTTGCAAAATTTGTCGAGTTGAGTTTGAGATTTGTATTAAAACAAAAGACAACAACAACAACAAACAACAATAACAACAAAATGAAACCACCCGCGATTTGTTTTGTTTTGGTTTGTGTGCACACACATAATACACACACACAGACACACACACACAACAAAATCTCACCCGCTATCACATGAGTCAAACTCTCTTTTTTGTTGTTGTTAGCCGATTATCTACACCTTTCACCTTTCACGCCAACAACAACAACATCTACAACTAAACAACTAAAGCAGCAACAACAGCAAATGTTGCCTCTGCCTCAGCCTCTGCCACAACCTCAGCCTTTGTTTTTTATTTCGATCTCCCAAATATTTTGCAGCCTTTCTAATTTCAATTGTCATCTAACTTCCCCCTAAACTCCAAACAAATGTTGTGCAATCTCCCAATAATTGTTAAAGACTCCTGCCTAGAGTTGCCTAGGCATAACTATCGACAGTCCCGATAATCGATAGTTGATTATTTTAATAATATTAATATTAACTTTTTTGTGCACATAAAACTGAACTATCGCATCAGAGTTTTTGCCAGTAAATTGTAAATATATAAATATATATAAATATTTCTATAATCTATATAATAATCTATATTTGTTGTTTTTAAAAAACATAAATCCTAGGCTTAGATATTGTCTTTAACTATAGAAATCATTGTCGAACTTTATTTATAGTATAAAAATAAAATAAAATTATTACAAACATAGATTTCCTTAAGGAGAATCGTCTTTAGAGCATTTAACTGGCGTATTGCTACACAAACTTATTTTTTGATGATACAACAAAAGTTAAATTTAATTCAAATAATTCTTTCTTATAATTCTTGGCTATAAAAACATATTAAATCATTATCCGGGAGACTGACTTTAATTTCATCAATTCTACCAACCAAAGATTTAGGAGATGCATCCCAGAATCGATTAGAAAATTTTTCAGATAAGGAATAACATTTTTTGGTCGCCCCCCGTGCATAAGTTATAGTGTTTGTTTTTTTTTCCTAAATTGTAGGGTAGTAGGAAGTTAATGACAAATTTAACAAAACGTAATGAAGATCTGTTTCTTATTAATATAAATTCAAGACCAGAAGAAAGAAAAATAAAATTTTTTTTGCTCCCAAAATAAAGTTTGATACAAATTCGTATATTGGACTTGCCTTGCAGTCTGAATTAGATTTATAATAATTTTTCATAAAATTTAAATCCATTTTATGTGTTTCTCTTCAGTAAATAGAAAGGCTTATTATATTAAATAAAATATTGTTTTTACTCAAAAACTACAAGTTTATTTTAACAATTTAGTACAGTTGTCAAATTATCGATATTTTTTCGAAATCCCCACGATATTTAACGATACTGTCATGGTTAGTTAAGCAACTCTGCTTCTGTATAATTTGCATTGAATTAGATTGGATTAGATTGAATCCAAATTTTAAAGCTAAAGCTGAAATTAAAGCTGAGTGACATTTATATAGTTTTTATACAACATGTGGCAGGAGGCACAACAGCTAAAGCGGCAGCGCCCACAAAAATATCACAAAATCCATGACAAATATGTGTATTACATAAACACTCTGCGGGATTTCCACACCAGGCGAGCAGCAACAACAACAACAACAACCACAAAAAGTTAACAAGAAAAACAGTCAAAAAAAAAACAAAAAAAAAAAAAAAATTAGTTTCACCTCTTTTTTCATGCCACATGCGCTTAAAAAGCGCAGCAAATTATCAACAAGCGTGACAAGGCGAGGGAGAGAGAGAGTGCGAGGGAGAAGGAGCTAGTCTGGTAAGGCAACGAATTGCAGCGCCCACAGTTGCCACCGCTGTGGCAGTTGCAGTTGCAGTTGCAACTCGATTTTTTGGTAACGGCTTTTTGGCAACACCAAAAAAAATTTAAAAACCAAAAAAAAAAAAATAAAAAAATATATTAATAAATAAACAAACACATACATATAAATAATATAAAAGAAAACGTCGTCTACTTCAAATGATAAAATGTAGCCAGCGTCGCAGTTGACGTTGACTGCGCAGTCGCTGTCGCTGCTAGCGTCGCTGTGGCCTCTTTGCTTGGCTTGTTACATAACAAGCGCGACACGTTTTTTGTGCAAGCGACGACGCTGGCAGCACACAGAGGCAGCGACAGCGACAGCGCGGTCGACGTCGACGTCGACTTCCATATGGCCAAAAAAAGGGGGCACGACTGCGCGCCACAAACTTGAGCTTTGCAAGCCGGCGCAGGCGACGTAATAAGCGACATATAACAACAACAACAACAACAATGACAACAAACAAAAGCAACAACAATTCGTCTTGTTGTTGTTGTTGTTGTTGTTGCTGCTGCTGATTGAACTCCAAAAATTTTGGCATCGCTTTGTGGCTTTCTTTTTTTTTTTGTAGTATATTTATATCTCTCCCAAAGAAACCTTTTCGAAAACTATAACTTCAGCATAAAAGAAATCAAATGAGTTGAGTGATGGGTGCTTTAGATACCCTGCAACATTGAGTAACCTGGATAATGAATTATTCTTTAAATATAATGTAATAATTCATTAAACAAATGGCTAAGTTATGAAATAGATTATAGATTTATAAATAAAATGAAATAGAAATAAAAATATGAGATTAGATAAATTTTTACCTGAAAGTATACATATTATATTTATAGCTAAAATATCTTGGCTAAATATTAATTAAACATGTGATAAATTAAAAAATATAATAATTAAAAAATGTATTTAATTCATCGAATTATTATAATGGTTATAAACAATTATTGTTTTAGATTTTAAAATAAAAATTAAAATATAATAATAATTTTTAATTTTTTTCCAGAATTAGAAAGTTTATTAAAGTAAAAGTTGCCCGAGAAAATTCTATATTAACAGTAAAACAAAATTTGTATAGCCTTGCCGAATAAATTATAATAATATGAAATTAGGAAATAAATCCAAAGGAGTCAACTCCCGATTAGTAACAATCGAAAACTAAGTTTTTATATAGAAAACTCCTTAAAGGTATCTCAAGATACCAGAATAACAACAATACCATATTATAATAGTTTAACTAAAAGGTCTCTACATTATCGATAACAACTATCGCTTCTATCAAATGTGTCATCGATTATTTCTCAACTTTAATAAGTAATAAATTGATATACCCTGCATATTGCAGGGAATTTCGAGAGACACATTTTGACTGCTGTTTCCATGTTGGCCAACTGTTTGGCGTGCGCCTTTTGGGCCGCCCTAATTTCGCTTAATTACACATACTCATACACACACACACACACACACACACACACACACACACACACACACACACCAATAATAAAAAGAGATAACAACTTTAACTTTAAGTTTAACTTGTGCGTAACAGCGGCAAAGTCGCCTGCATTTTGCTTTTGTTTATTGTTTATTTTATTTGTATTATTATAATGTTCATCTCTCTGTCTGGGCCACAAAGTTTTTTATTTTCTGGTTCATATTATTTTTGATGTAATTCGCTTTTTGAATTTGTTTTTATTGCCCCTTTTTTTATTTTTTTGGTTGGTTGGGGCTACTCTACTCGAAAAATGTTTGCCCGCGCAGTTTTCACTCTTTCACTTAAGAAACAAAAAATAAAAATTAACGTTTTGTATTTACAATTTGTCTTCATTTAGGGCACATTTCGGGGCCAACTCTTACCAAACTTTAGTCGAAACATCTCCATCTCCTCTTTAAACTGGGCCTTAACGTTGGGTTTCTTCAAGTGTTTGTTTATTCGGTTTTGGTTCAGTTTCCCTTTGAGTTGAGACTTTCTGATTAGCAGCTTATTTAAAGGTTTGCTTTTAAGTTTAGGAGTTACAAGTGAACTGTCCAAAATAGCATGACAATATTCTTATTTTTTGTGATAATGATCTGTTATGTTAATTTTTTTTTGGTACCAAGAACTTTGCTCAGAATTCATTAACTATTAAGATAATTAAATTAAAGATTATTCTGTCTCATTTACAAAAGTATATCGAATTTTGTTTAACGAAAAATTATATTTGCACTTCCTGATTTAAAGACACAAAATTAAATTATTCAAAGAAATTTTAAAAAATTGTTTTGTAAAGAAAAACCTTTATGCCTTATATACTGAGTGCATAATCCGGTTGAGAGTTGTGCGTGCACAAGTGTGCAACAAATAGCGCCTACAATTATGCAACACTTTGCATAAATACATTTTCAAATTTTAATTTTGTCATAGTGTAAATGGAGGACTAAATTTTTTTGTTGTAAAAAAAGAAAATTGTAAATTTTCCCTCAGTGTATAAATCAAGTTACGATCAATCCAATTTCAAGGTACAGTTGCGCAGTACCCCTAAAAAGAGGCCTTCCTTAGGTTTATCGCGTCAAGTTTAAACAATTTCAAGTTTTCCTAATCTACATCGCTAGAAATTAAGCATAAATACATTAGAATACAGTTGATAGGTTAATTATTGGAAAAACCAAATATATATGTATATAACTTCTTTTTCAAAAATAAAACTTTATTACCGCTTACTTAAAAATGTTTTACATGCTCAACTTGATTTGACTTTTTAGTCATAAATTCATTTCTTGCTAAATTAGTTAACATCATCTGTTCTTGCAACTGAAATGGGCTTAAATCCCAGCTAATTCTACAGCTAATTTCCCAGCTAAGAACCCATAACAATAATTGCCTTTTTAATGGCTATTCTTTTGTCTAATCCACGCCCCATCTACATTTCCAGTTGGCCCTCGGGAGAGTTAAAGGTCAAATTAGGAGGTCCAGACAAGGAAATTGAAATTAAAACTAAAACGATTTAACAGATGCGAATGAAAGGCTATATAGACATTGTTTTGATTGTCTACAAAGAGGGGAAACAAACGATGACAGCCCAAAAAAAAGATATAAAATGAAATAAAATAAAATTATAAATGTTCTAGGCGAGTAAATGCCTGACTAGAATATACCTCATTTCAAATGTACTCAGATAATTCTTAAATATGAATTATTGAAAAAATATTATAAATGTTTAATTGAAACCTTTTACACTTAACTGAAACATTTATAATAATGAGATAAAGTGCAGGTATATCAGGTATAACCATAAATAGAATTAAACGAAAATATTTGTTGGCACTTGGGAGAGCAATGCGGAAACTTTCGACTATGGCATGATCAGTTTCGATTTGATTATTCATTTTATTTATTCTATATAATCAAGGCTTACACAAGTTCCCAAATACAATTAAAAATGGGAATTTCGATGAGCTAATTTTGGGAAAATTTGCCAAAAGTTGAAGAATGAAATTTGTGCTCTTTTAATTACGTGGGAAGAGTTGATTGACATTAGAACATTTTGGCACTTTATCTGAGTACATATGTTTAATCTCAATATACTCCCTTTTTAATCTGTGAAAATAGAGTATCAGTAAACAAATATTCAGCTTTTCTTCTTTTGCTGATGATTCTCCTTCCTTGATTCTTGGCAAAAGCAGCGACGTCGTCGGCCACCAACGCTGCTACTCAAAAAAAAAAAAAAAAAATGAAGAAAAAAATATGAAATCGTGTGTGGTGGCTTCTCCGCTAAATGTTGAATGTTGAATGTTGCCTGCCACATCGCCATCGTCACCGAGGCCGAGGTCGACTCTTATGTTTGCTGTGTGTTGTGTGTGTGTTGTGTGTGTGATTGTGATTGCTTAGGCTCTGCGTCTGCGCTTGACACACACACACACACACTAATACACACATTCGCACACACGCACACACACGAAGCCACACAACTTTGGTGGCATTTTTTGTTATGTTTTTGTTTTATTTAAATTATTAAAGAAACAAAAAGATGTTGTATTATAACTGGCAAGGGGTTTCCTTTCCTTTTGGAATCCTATATCTCGGGATTTCAGTTCTCAGTGAACCATTTGAATTCGTTGTGCTCTCAGGTACCTGATTGTAGCTGTATCTGTAGCTCTGGCTGGTTGCCAAGGGCCACACACAAAGCACCGCACGCACGCACTTCAAATTAGCCTAGCCGCAGATACAGATACAGCTACAGCTACAGCTTAAGATACAGATACAGAAAGACTTACACAAAGATAGATAGATATATACAGTCAAAGACATTGTGTGGCATGTGTGTGTGTGTGTGTGTGTGTGTGTGTGTGTATTCTTTGCATGTTGCTCCAGCTCTCTCACATCACACATATCACATCGCGCATCTCGGTTTAGAGGTCTATCCATCAGTGAGAGAAGCATTCATCAGAATGGGCAGGGCATCTATCAGTGCACTATGGAGAATTTGATTCATTTTTTGGAATAAATTCTCTTTTACAATATGCTAAAATGAAAAAACCTTTGTTAGTATACACAGTTGAGTAAGAGTTTGCTGCCTGTTTTGGTAAATAAGAAACTTGGGATAAAAATTAATTTTTTTTCCAAAAAATTTACTCTTTGGATAGAGTATCTTTGAGTTATTAATTTTTTCCACAAATTTGACAAATTTACCCATAGTGCAGTCGTCAAGTCAAAAGAGCAAGCGTCAAGCGAAGATTGAATTATTTGCCATTGAGGCGTAATTGTTAGAAAAAAGGGAGAAGAAAAGACTGTGGTAGATCTTGGTAGATCGGGGCCACACACAGGGTTCTGTGGCATACAGGTGGCCTCTTAAGGTACCAGCTGCTGCCAGTTTATGCCCTTTATGACGACTGGTGGCACCTTTTTAAGGTTTAATGAGCGTAAACAAACGCCGTGGGAAGTCTCTGGTGCATGTTGCATGCGGAGGTTCTACCTTATTCTATTTGCCTAGAAAGGAATTTAAACTTACTTTGTGGTTTTTGCCTGCCAGCAGGGGTAACCCTTAGGTTGCTAGTCAAAAACCAATTTTATAATCAACAATTAGGCATTGTCCTGCTATGTCCTTCTCTTCCCACTTGTGCCCATACAGGCGCCCGAGCAGGAACTCAAAAACCAAAGCAATTATTTTTGTTGTTTTGACGTTCGGATAAGATCTACGGCATGTACATCTCCTGACTGGGTGTTCCTGGTTGTTCTTTAAATGGTAGTTAAATAAGACAATGAACATTTCTTCTTTCATTGACAAATTTTTATGTAGCTCGAGCTGTTAAAACTCTACAAATCTTACCATTCAGAGAGTGTGATTAGATTAAAAATCCAATGAATTAACAGGAAATTGTTAAAATGACAAGACCAAAGACAATCAAAGAGAAACGTTCAAACTATTTCCACAAAATATCACACTTTTGGGCTAAAATACCGAATCGGATATTGTATAATAACTGAAAGCAACCTAAGCCATGCCAAGGGCAACATTTTTGACACTTTTCCCTCCTCAAAACTAAAAAAAAAACGATGAAAACAAATCAAAATTATATTTAAAGTCGTTTATAAATTATCACTGAACTAGCTACGATGGGGCGCGTGATAGACGTCATATTAAAATATATATTATAATTGACGGGGAAATCGCATAACTCCCACAAAAATTTAAATCTTGTGACCTTGTGTTTAGAGACCCTACAAATATCTCAACTCACGTAACTCGTAAACTGTGCAAGTTGGAAAGTTGTGATTAGTTTCTGTTATCTCTTTTAATAATGTAGAGCTTTATATTAGCCAAAAGACAAACTTGGCCCAAACATTTTGGCTTGCATGTCTGTGTGTGTGTGTGTGAAATGCGGAAAGCGGCGCCGACTGCCCGCTGCTCTCTAATCATTCATTTTGTTACAACAACAACAGCCACAAAAAAATAAAAGATTGTGAAAATTTGAAATGTAAATTACGCCAAATAGAAAATAAAGAGAGAGAGAGAGAGAGAGAGAGGTAAATATATATTTATATATAAACGAAACGATACAAAGGTTGAATAAAACAAGAGACAATATAATCAAGAATGCTCGACTTCAAAATGCCCTGTATTTTCAAAAAATATTTTCAATGCTCATTAAGGGTATGCAAAAAAATTATTACAATAAATTTCCCACAAAGTTGGAATGCAGCTTAGAAAAACTATCGAGGCTTATGGATAGTCTTGAAAAGCTAAAGAATTAATATTTCCGATAAATTTTCACTAGAAAAGGCTAAATAATCGATATTTGTGATAAATTTGCACTACTCTGGCAGCGTAATTAATTATAAGAATTTTTCAAATGACTAAGGAGATGTTAATAAAAATATTGATTAGCATTCGGCCATTTTTCCAATCTTTTTTCCATTCAGAAATCGATTTAATTTAGAAATTTTTGTAGGTTTCCTTTTTTTTTCAATGCAAATAAAAATTTACCTATTGAAGATACTGCAAAAAAATTTTTTTTTTTATTTTAGTATTAGCATATAGAGCTTTAATAAAAAAATTATGTAACTAAATACTAGATAAATAGCCTAAGATTAAATTATTAAAATGAATTGGTAACATCTTAATAAAATTATAGTTTATCATTGATCAAAAATAAAAGGCGAATACAAGACGAAATTAAACTGACATTTTCTTAATTTTAAATATACAAATACAAAGCTCTCTGCCGCTTAAATACCCTAATTGTTTAGTCGGTTAGTTACAGGGTATTTTGGTGAGCTGCAACCAAAAAAAAAAAAAACGGCAATTGCTGCAAAGTGATTACGAAAAAAAGTCTCAAAGTTTCACTCGGCACGAGTGCGGAAGTTATCCCACGGCATTTGGGCAGCTCTCGATGTGGGGATATGGATGTGAATGTACATACATATGTATGTTTGTATGTTGTATCTCTGACTGCTTACAACTCCATTTGTGTATCTAACGGATGCGCGCTCGTAACTCGTTTGCACTGTGTGTAAACCGTTTGTAAGTATTTTGATTTTGATTTTTATTTTTAGCCCGTTCAACTCGTTTTCTCGTATTTGAAGATAACTTTTTAGTCGCTTTGATGATCGCCAGTTAAATCGCCTCTCGAAGCCAATAAAATCAATTAACACTTTCGTCAGCTGCTGCTGCGCTGCCCACGCAACGCCGCCGTCACAGTGGACAGAGCGGGGAGAGCGTCTGCCCTCATTGCCCCGTTTGCTTTAGTTTCAATTTTGTCAAATTTTTAAGGTAAACGAATTGAGAATGGGAATTGGAATTGGAATGAATATGAAAATGGGGAATTAGTTTGACTATGAGATGACGTTGACGGCGACGTTGCCAACGCTAGCGTCGCTGTCTGCCTTGGTAGTCAAAGCGTCGCATACATACATATAAACAAAACATATATGTGTATGTGTGTATGTATGTATTTTGCTTTGTTGCTGCTACTGAAAATTGGGTTATTGTCAGAGAGCCATATATAGGGGGCAGGGGCAGTGGGTAGTGGGTAGGGGTAGGGGAGGTCGCTTCGTTTTTATTGAACTTTTTGTTTTATTTATGGAAATTAGTGTCAAGTAAATCATGTGCATGCGCTTTTGTGATACAATAAATAGATAAATGTATAAATATTGTACAATATATATCGATAGGAATTTCTATAAAAAGCAATTTTATTAAAAATCGATTAATGATGAAACTGAAACTGAGAGATGAACGTGAAGAGAGCTTTGTGAAAGTTGCCAGGCAATTGATAAATTGATAGATTGCTAAATTGTTAAATGAATATTCATTGTAAAAGGTGAACGAGTTGCTTTGTTTTCCGCAATTGAAGGAAGTGGTCAAAGGTCAGTGAACGTCCAATGGCCTTTGAATTCAAATTTAAATTCATACAATTATAAATAAATATGATCCCCACATGATTATGAATTTGTACCTTATTGGGATTGCAAAACTATGTGGGAAGTTGTGCGATGAGAACATCATCAAAAAAAAAAAATTACGATTGGTTATTTGAACATTCTTTAATTTTTTTTATTTTTTTTTTTAATTTTAAGGCATACGAGGATCGCCAAATATCCCCTTTGTGACCTTGTTTATCTATTAATTCTATTATTTTTTGTTATATATTAATAAAAAATAGAGCTCAAAATTAAAAAAAATTATTATCACAAAAAAAATAAAAAGTATGAATTTTCTGTCCAAATTTATTGACGTTTAACAATTTTTTTTGTAAATTTTTGTACTGCTCTATATTAACTGCATATAAGTAAACTCTTGATAATATGGCTTATATAAGGGAAGCCCAATACATAAGCGAAGCATGGCGATTCGATTCGGTCGACGAAAAGTGCTTGACGGTCGTCTAAAATGCTTATGAGCAACCCTTCGCACACATACACAGGCATAAAGACAAATGTGCAAGTGTGTATGTGTGTGTAGGGCGACCCTCGGTTATATGTATATCTGTAGTTTCTATATATGTACATCTTCCGTACTATAGTTTGTATGGCTAATTTCGCAAGTTTGTGGTAAATACCCTTCCCTTTTCTCTGCTTCATCTGCCGCGTTTCAAGCCGATAACTCAACTAACGCCAAACGCAAAACGCAACTCTCGCCCAACTTTCAACACCTTTAACAACGTCACCGTCGCCGTCGTCGGTTTTCGGTCTTGGCAAACTTCAAAGCAAACGACGTATTACTGTCAAATTTTCACACATTCAAGTGATGACCCCTCCAACCCTACCCCTCCGGCTTCTATCGTCTACTGGCCAACAGATTAACTGCCACACACATGCACAAACACACACATGCATACAGTAGCTGTGACCGCTGCTCATGTGTGGCCAAAGGACACGGATACGGACACGGGACACACACGAAGCCCTACGGCCCATGCTAATTTGCACGCTATAAATGAAACGAATGTGTTGAGTGGGCATAAAGAGACAGAAAAGAAAGAGAGAGATAGCGTAATGGCAAAGCATAGAGTGGAATGAAGTAGAGTGGAGTGGAGTGGAGAGCCGGCTGCGGCTACTGCGGCGGCTGCTAGTTGGGTGGGCCAAGACAACGACAACGGCTACGACGACGGCGACTGCAGACGACGTGACATGCGTTGCCGACAACGCCCCTGGCTTCATGCGTGTGTACATAAATACACACATACATACATACATGTACACCCACAACTAAGAAAGAGGAGCAAGCGATATGTGCAAACGAAACTAAAGCCATCGCGCACTTTGATGTAAAGTAGGAAGCGCCGATAAGCAAGCCGCAACAGCAGCAGAATCAGCAGCAGCAAGGCCGCTATGTCGGCTCAATTGAAGAGCTGACTCTGTGACTAAATGATTACGGGCTTATCTGCTCGAAGGACCTCCGACCAGTCAGCCACTGGCCATACCAACATCATCATTATCATCGTCTTCATTATTAGCAACAGCATCATCATGCCGTGGCCTCGTTCGCCTCGCCCTCATCAGTTGCTACATACACACATGTGTGCATACATACATATATAATTATCAGCTGCCGTTGGCCCTCAGCTAGCACGCTCTCTCTCTCTCTGACTAGATGACAGCACTCTCTCCGCAGTTGCGCTCAGTGGTTTTTCAGTGTCGCCCATCTAAAATGCTTCCTTTCCCATACGGCATACGCGCGATACGACCTCACACAAAGCACCCCACCGACGCGACGCCTCTCACTTGACTACACCAAAGAGTGTAGGTGTAGGTGTGCCTTGTGTGTGTACGTTTTACGTTTCGCCACACTACGCGCGCTGCAGCGTCGGCTTCTTCG